>OU015494.1:144282825-144410325 GCA_907164885.2 Dolomedes plantarius | reverse complement strand
CGTAGAGCTGGGCACTTACGGGTCTGGCCTCGAGCCATACGGAATACTTGCACATTCGAACTTTTCGCTGATTACGATTCTTTTCACATCATATGTTGTTATCGCTTGATCTCCACAGGCATCTTTTACCAAGCGTTTGAAAAGACTTGCAACGTACGAATTCTGGAAAAGCACCGTCCACTAGCAGCTACGTTTTTTTTCAATAACGATAAAAGATTAGCCAGTAAAATTGCATTTCTTTTCAGTAGTTTCTAAATCTTTACTATGTGAACATTAAAGCGCAATGTCGAGAGGTAAAATACGCGTGACAGTAGAAAAACAACAATTTCAGCTATTTCGTTATATACAATGGATTAAGAATGGCTGTGGATAATGAATAGGATAATGAATGGCCGTGGAAATTTTTGTGGACAGATGAAGCCCATTTCCATCTGACAGGGTACGTCAATACCCAGAATTGTCGAATATGGGCAACAGAAAATCCACTGGCAACGCACCCCGTACCACTTCATCCTGAAAAGGTCACAGTGTGGTGCGGCTTTACGGCATCATTCATCCTACAGCCATATTTTTTCGAGCAGACGGGTGCTTCCGGTCCTGTTACCGCTACCGTCACTGGTCAATGCTATGCGTCTCTTTTGCGTAACCACGTCATTCCAGCTCTGCAACAGCGTGGATGTGTGGATGAAATCATTTTTATGCAAGATGGCGCTCCTCCGCACATTGCACATCCCGTGAAGCAGTTGCTGAGGCGCCATTTCGGAAATGCTCGAATTATCAGCCGTCATTCCCCTACAGTCTGGCCGTCCCGATCACCTGATCTTACTCCGTGTGACTTCTGGCTGTGGGGTTATCTCAAAGATGTTGCGTTCCGTGCTCCAATTGCAAATTTAGCGGAATTAAAGGCACGCATTTCGCAACACGTTCTGAACATCACCCCGGAGACACTGCGATCCGTTGTGGAACATGCTGTTTGTCGCTTTCAACTTGTTGCACACAACGGTGGACACCATATTGAACATGTTTTGCGCCTGTCTCGCGACATTTCCGAACTTCTTTGATGAATGGTTCTTATGCGGTATGTCGCCGCAAAACTCTTGAAACCGATTTGTCCCTTTCGATGTGATATGTACAGTCATGCAAATAAAATTACTCAACAATTCTAATTTGTCAATGTGTTTTAATGTGTAACTTACACCTTAGCCGTTGTTTTACGAATCATTTCTCATTTCTCGCCGTGATTCTGCCGCTTACAGATCCATCTGTTGCTAAAAGTTGAAACTAAATTTTTTCTTCTGCCATACGCTTTCCGCCTTCTTCAACAACATGCCGTTCAAATTTGACGTCATTCTCATCAGTGGTTCTTTTTTTTGTAGCGTTTTGAAACTTAAACTTTAATTATAATCACCCTGTATGTTTCATTTTAGTTTTATATAGAAATGTGCATATACAGGGTGATCGTAAACTATGTCGACAAAATAAGAGGGCTTATAGTACTCCTCAAGACGAACAATATTTTCAATGGAACCTAGGGCCGCATTTCCCTTAGTCCGTCAGAAAAGCGTAAAGTTCAGTGTCCAAGTTGAACATTCGTCACTGAAAAAAATGAGATTAAACCAAATTATAAGTTTCACAATTCTATTCAGATCAGAGAAAGCCCCCCCCCCATCTACACCTCGTAAACACCAGAAGAAATTTTCAGTGAACATCTAGGCAGGTATTGTTGATGATTGGCTGGTGAGACCGTATCTCTTGTCAGCGCAGTGTACCTTGTCTTCACGGAACAAGGGCTTCCTGGTACCTTGCAAGCTCTTCTACTCACTCCACAGAGGGACATATGGTTTATACATGATGGAGCCCCACCACATTTTAGCCCCATTGTCCGCCACTTCCTGAATGACACATATCCGGGACGGTGGATTGGACGTGAGGACCTGTGACTTGGACTCCACGCTCACCGGACCTAAATCTATGACACTTCTTTGAGGGACACATGAAATCATTGGTGTACACGAGGCACCTATGGACTCAGTGGAAGATCTCGTCGCGAGAATCTTTGTTGCAGCAGACAAGATTAACACGATACCAGGAAAGTATGTGAGGGAGGGACAGTCTTTCATTCATGGGTGACAACTGTGAAGAAATACCCTTGGGCGCCATTTTGAGCATCTATTTTGATTTCAGTACTGAGAGTGCTTGGATCGAATCCCGACAAGTACCGTTAAACACCTTTGTGTCTAGGCCGGATATGGGCAAGTTAAATCCGTAGACCGGAAAGTCCATATTTTAGATCAGTGGGTGAGGAAGGTACGATCACCCAAGATGTCATCCCTGGGGGTGCTGGGTCAAAATTGAGGTGGCACCTGGCAAAGACGGACTCCGACCCTTCTGGTGCCATTATAAATCGGGGCCGCACCTGTCAGCTCGCAAGCCTATATGGACCTGGTCTGAAATACATCTCCGGCCATGGGGCATAAGTAACAACAACAAAACTTTATTGCATTAAATATGATCAAAAGTAATTGTATAAACTAGTAAATAAATTTTATTAAATAAATAAGCACCAAATGCAATAAAAAGATCTAAATAAACAAAGTAATTTTATATAAGGTTAGACTTGGAAGTGTGTAACACCCACATAACTTCTAAGGTCTTAAACTTGTAGCGGTGCCATATTAGATATGTACAGTAAAAGACATATAGAGATTCTATGCTCACTTCTACCCAGACTTGGGTGTATATAATTTGAAGTGGCACTCTATTTGAAGTTGAAGCAAACACAGTTTATACATGAAACAATGTTTATTGAATTCGTTGCGCATATAATTGGCTTTTACAGCAATAAGCATGCGTACTACTTGTACGGAATGTATAAACACAGCTTTCAAGAACAATATATTTTTATACTCACGAACAGTAAGTCAAACCAGCAGTACTGCCATGTAAACTTCTGGCCCGCTAAGCACTAGAGCAGGATAACACCTTTTCAACCTTAACAACCTCCCCCTCCTTCATTAATGACGCTGCGTGGTATTTATACTAAGCGCGTATGCCGAAATTAGCATATCTGAAGCAGCTTCTTTAATTCATTCAAAAGTTCGATTCTTGTGAATCGAATCTTGTGTATACCTTACAGACATATCTTAATTTTTAAGCGTTGAGCCCTGGTCTACACTTACCCAACCAAAGTTCATTTTTGGGGTAAGTAGTAGTTAGTGGAGCAAGTGCGGAGTGGTTCTCCCTGATTTAAATTATTAAAATTTATGTCCTTTATTCGTTCATTAACTGCTTTATTTTACTACTAGCTGAAAACCCGCACTTCGCTACGGAGTACATTCAAATTAAATACAACGACCAATGTATGCAATTAATGCAAAAACAAAAAAACAAAAAAAACAAAAAAAAAAAAAATATATATATATATATATATATATCTAATAGGACATCTAAATTAAATCTAATAGGACATACTAAAGAATATAGTACAGTTAATATAAGTACAGTTTGAGGAACATAATATCTTTTATTGTATTTTAATATTTTTTGGGTAATGTCCAATCGTCTGCCACATTAACAAGAAAAAAAATATTTTTTTTTGCCTATTTCCTTGTTATGCATGTGACGATAAATTTATTTAAAGTACCAGTAAAAAGAAATCACGTGATAAGCATTTAATAAACTAAATTCTAAAAATTAATATTTAAAAATTCACCAAAATAAGAAAATGGAGGTAAAGATTTAAAAAAGATTTCATTTTAAAGGTATTTTATGATCTCTCTCGTAATAAAAATTTTATAACCCTCGAATTATTATTTTAAATGCAAACTTAAAAAAAGTTACTAAAGCAACTTAAAAATTTAATTTTAAGAAATCTAAGAAGAATTTTTCAAAAACCTTTCTTAGTGCACCCCTACACTATAAGAAGAATCGCCATGCAAAATTTCAGCCCTTTAGGTCCAGCAGTTTGGCCTGTGCGTCGTATGTCAGTCAGTCAGTCAGTCAGTTACGGAACTGTTTTATATATTTAGATTGGTAATACAGATGTGTCATTATTATCGCATAGAAAGGAATGAAATAAACACGAGAGTTCTCATACTAAAACAACTAAGAAAAATAAAAAAGACAAGAGTGAAAGCTCCTCAGAATCTCATGACGATCTTTTCAATGTCAGAGATTCTGGCACTGAAATAGAATATTGGGATTTGTTCATGGAAACGATGGCAGTCAACCATGATGAGAACAAATTTTAATTTAAAACAACTGAGAAACTTGCTGTCGGCAACTGGACCCTAGCCAAATTTTTTCAGAGGAAAAAGTGTGAAGTACTTCGTCGTTGAGGTCATATTTTATGACAGTGAGGACCCAGTCATGAAATACATGAGGAACTACTAATATTTGTTCCTTTAATATTTATGAGAAAATTAGTTTTTCCATGATTTCTAGACTGACATATTAGACTGTTCTTTGCTACTTTTATCATTAAAAGGAATTTGAATGAATATCTTTCAAAGTTATGTATTTTCTACTAGTTTCCTTCTCTCCACTTTTCTGGACACGAAATGGTAAAAATGCTTAAACCAATTAATCTAGAATTTCAAAGAGCAAACGAACCGTCAAGAAATAGGTTATTTACACTTATCTCAACGTTGTTGCAGAGAAAAATAGGTAATATTTAAAGGCCAGATACATACTTACCTCCGTTTTGGTGGGGCAAGTACGTACCTTAGATCTTACAAAAATTTTCATTTCTGAAAATAAGAAATTCATGACCTAAAAGCTTTAAATGCATTTTTCAAAAGAAAAGGTATAATCTACAAAATTTTTCACATTTCTAGCTGCTAATACCAGCTTGTACAAACATTCAAAGTCGAACCTTGTAAGTTTTCATCTGCATTTGTCCCGATTCTCCTTATAATAATTTTTTTCATGAGTGTATACATAGATGAATACATTTTTTATAGGCATGTGTGTATGTGTCTTTAAAAAATGTATGATTGTGTATTTGTGTATTTTCATACATAAATCAAATAAAACTAGAATTAAAATATTTTTAGTTTTACGTACTCAGCATAATGATACGTACTCAGCATAAGAGATACCCACCAAGAAGGAGTTATTCGAATGGGACGAAAATCGGTAGATGTGATGTACATGTACAGAAAAAGAAATGATTACAATTTCAGAAAAATTGGATGATTTATTCAAGAGAAAGATCTTCACAGATTGAAAGAGTCAGTACCGCGTTGGTACACCTCTGGTCCTTATGCAAGCAGTTATTCGGCTGACACTGATTGATAGACGTGGCGGATGTCCTCCTGCGGGATATCGTGCCAAATTCTGTCCAATTGGCGTGTTAGATCGTCAAATTTCTTAGCTGGTTGGAGGGCCCTGCCCATAATGCTCCAAACGTGCTCAATAGGGAAAAGATCCGGCTACCTTGCTGGCCAAGATAGCATTGGGCAAGCTCGAAGACAAGCAGTAGAAACTCTCGCCGTGTGCGGGCGGGCATTATCTTGCTGAAATGTAAGCCCAGGGTGGTGTGATATGAAGAACAACACAGCGAGGCGTAGAATATCGTCGACTTACCGCTGTGCTGCAAGGGTGCCGCGGATAACAACCAAAGGGGTCCTGCTATGAAATGAAACGGCACCCCAGACCATCACTCCTGGCTGTCAGCCCATATGGTGGAACAAAGTCAGGTTGGTATCCACCGCTATCGCGGCGCCTTTAGACAAGTATTCGCTGGTCATCGGGGCTCAGTTCGAAGCGGGACTTATCACTGAAGACAATTCTACTCCAGTCAGTGACATTCCAGGTTGAATGTGCCCGACACCTCTGCAAACGAGCTTGTCGGTAAACAGAGGTCAATAGTAGAGGGCGCAAGGAGCGCCGTGAGCTCATCCCCCTTTCTCTGAGCTGCCTATGAATGGTCCTTGCGGTCACTGAAGCACCAGTTGCACGTACGATCGATGATAATGATAAATCTGGGGCTTTGAGTCCCGTTCTGACGATTGCTCGGTCCTCACGTTCTGTCGTTTCTCTAGGCCGACCACTCCCTTCTTGACGCTGTGTTTGGCCATGGTTCACCGATTCTTGCCAACATCGTCTGATAGTGCTATCGCTCCTATCCAAATGTCGAGCGATTCGTCGATGAGACCAATCGGCTTCTTTGAGCCCAACTACACGTCCTATCTCAAATGCTGACATCTGCGCATATTGTTCGCGCACCTGTATACGAGACATAGTTACTGTCTACCTCAGTACACGGAATGAAATTCGCAAAGAATTTACGACCTGGAATCGAAATTTGTCCTCTTTAATATCCACCCAGTTGCGCAGTTAAGATGCGCTGCTGCGTCACATGTTCCTTCATTGGCCGCCAAGCTTTAAAATTTTGCATTTTCCGTCGAAACCTGTATGCATATCAACTTGTGTCCAATTTGCATTACCCCTTCTTGGTGCGTCTTTTTGTAGTTGTTGTTGTTGTTGTTGTTTTGTCTAAGAGTGCATTTCAAACGTAGTATTTGTTACAATGCTATTATGAATCAATATCTTCAGATTTACAAGCATAAATGAAAAATTTTCCCCCCGTGACAGGCTTTCTAGGGGGAAGTGCACTGTATTTAAGTTAAATGCTGGGGATACCAAAGTATACAGGTGAATATTCATTAGAAATTTAAAAGTGTATAATTTCTTTTTTTTTTAATCTTCCTCAAGAAGTTACCTTTATCCAGAGGCCATCTCTCCAGACGATCCTCTTCAAGTGATATGGAAGAAAAATTCTCATAAATTTAAATGAAATTAATTTTCATTAAATAACTAACTTTACACTGAGAAAACTAGTAGAATAAGCAATATCCTGTAGTTTAAAATCTGTGTCTTAAACTTAAAATAATAAATATAGTTAATCCACTTAATTTAGTTTAGAGAAATTGCTATAGACTGTCGTTCATTTTCAACACAGACGCTTAACACATAGGGGAAAAAGTATGAATTTATCATAGAATATACATAGGGGGGAAAAAGAAATGAAAAATTAAATTTTTGTTAAAACATTGTTCAAACATTATGATAAAATAGTACAATTTTTGAAATAAAATAACCAAATAAAAGTTTAACAAAGCAGAGTACAGTGTTCGATAACTGAACTAATGTGGCTTATATTAATTTAAATTTTTCTAAAGATCATGATATACAAAAAATATAAGATTGGCTCATTTCAAAAGTTTGAAAATTCAGGATAAATTTTCAAAGTATATCACATAAAATCTGCTGAAAATTTTTGATAGCAAGCATTTTAAAATATGGATTCTTCTCTGAGAAAAAGCTGCAAAAAAAATAATCACTCAATTAATTTGCGGCTGAAATTACAATAAGCAAACAGTAATTTAAAAAAAACCAAAAGAGAACCTTTTTTTCCTTAAAAAGTGGCAACTACTTTTCATATACTTAAAAAAAATTTTACATTTCTGCAGTTAATAATAACAAAAAGGAAAAAAATTAAACTGTTGTTTCCCCTTTGATTCAAAGTAAAATACTTTACAAACACAGACTCACAGATAAATAGCAAAACGTTATTTTTTAAATTTTATTTATTCTCTTTAGCTAATTAAAGCAGAGCATGTATAATTCAGAAATCTGTATACATTTGTATTCAAAAATGTAAATTTAATCTAAAAAGTGTAAAATTTATATCGTTTTCTTTTAATAAGATCGCACTAGAAGAAAGTACAGGGAAACTAATATAACATAAAATTTATTATGTTTTTCAATGACTACAACAACAACAAGGAAACTGTTATCAACATACTAATTATTTGTAAGCCTTTATTAGGTACAAAATTTAAAACATGCCTTCCTTTAGCCTCGAAATGAAACTGATGAGAATGCCAACAATTTCAAAATCTCAAAACATAAAATCATTCAACTCTGTTTTAAAGTTAACACCCACCTAACAGAATAGATAAATTTTCTACTAAGGTCCTTTCAGGAATTATTTGCCTCGGATATTCTTACCATATAAACATATATCTATCTACAAGATATGAAAGTGAAAACATAAAAACTGTAATCAATATAACAATATGAAAAGAAAATAGTGATCACAATTTTAAAATCACACCTACTGCATGATATTACATCATAATCCTTTTCATCGAAAGGAGGTTTCAGCCATTTTGAATAACTTTAACAAACATGAGGACCAAGAACAGAGGGAAAAGCTAATTAAACATTTGATATTTTAATATTTATTAACACAGTTATACAATCAAATGTTAAGTTAACTTTTGAAGGCATTTGTTTTCAATTATAAACTTAAACAATATATTTGTATATAAGATTACATTAATTTGCATGACAGTATAGCGTAAATTATGTACAATATATGTTTGTCATCCTTATATTTAGAGTCATAAGAAGAACATTTAAGTAACACATCTGCAAATGGACTTTTTTTTTATTTTAAAAATTTGACTTTTTCATTTTAATACAGTATTTGTCAGCAAAATTGTCTCTTTCAATATCAATACTTTATAAAGCACAGTATTTCCTAATAAACAAGAACGAAATTTTTAACTATGGCCTACATAACTACAATCATAAGATCTACAATCATAAGATAAAATAATAAAATTTACAGAACATAAAAATAAGAGATAGGAAAACTACAACAGGAAAAAAAAACTCCTCAAAATACACTGAAGTGCCACTGAATTAGGGATAGCAAAGCCTATGCAAATTGTGTAGCGCTGCGCATCATGTATGCGCAAGTGAGGGCGCTGTGGTAACTGCATATATAGCGCGTACTGTGGTTGTTCTGAATTAGTTGTTGGAATTGCCAGTATGGGTAAACTGCCTGATTTAGACGCCTTCGATCGCGGACAAATCGTAGGGGCGCGATGCATGGGCCATTCAATTTCCGAAATCGTCAGACAGCTAGGATTTTCAAGGTCGACAGTGTCAAAAGTATACCAAGAATACATGGATGGTGGAAAAAAACTAGCGATCAGGCAAACTGTAAAGGACAATTAGCCTTGACAGTACGTGGTGAGAGACGGCTCAGGCGTATTGTACGTAGCCAGCGAAGCCAAACATTAGCTCAAATTACCACCCAGTTTAATGACGGTGCCAGTCGTACAGTCAGTAAACGGACTGTGCAACGCTCGCTTCACCGTATGGGTTTCGGGAGCCGTCGACCTACGAGAGTACCATTGCTCTATACTCGCCATCGGGCTGCACGTCTTGCCTGGGCAAGAGAGCACAGAGACTGGAGTGTAGAGGACTGCAAACGAGTAGCATGGAGTGATGAGTTTCGATTCCGACTACTTAACGCCGACGGGAGGCTGAGAATATGGCGTCAGGCTCATGAAGCCATGGATCATGTATGCCTGGCTGGAACTGTACAAGGGCTTGTTGGCTCAATCATGGTCTGGGGTGTGTTTTCGTGGCACATTTTGGGATCTTTGGTGCGTGTACCAACCTCCCTCAATGCAATTCGGTACGTAGAGTTGCTGGGTGATCACCTCCATCCGTTTATGCAGTTCTGTTATCCGCACGGCAATGGAGTTTTCCAGCAAGACAACTGTACCTCTCACAAGTCCCGGTTGGCTACTGGCTGGTTGGATGAGCATTCCTCTGACTTCTCTGTCATGAATTGGCCACCTAGAAGCCCAGACTTAAATCCTATTGAGCATATTTGGGATGTTTTGGAACAAGGCGTGAAAGGCCATCACACAGCACGAAAGAACCTTACTGAATTATGGACAGCTTGAGCCAATATTTGGCAAGCCATTCCCGTGGAACGTTTCCAGAAACTTGTTGAATCTATGCCTCGTCGTGTGGCAGCCGTTATCAAGGCCAGAGGAGGCCCAACTCGTTACTAGGTAGGTATCCCTAATTCAGTGGCACTTCAGTGTATATAACTTCCTCACTAATGCAAATGAAATGTTTCATGCTTGCAAGAAGCTGTTCACTCTTGCAACTAACTTTCATTCTCTGCTAAATGTTATTCCTAAAAATTCTTAAAGAGTACCATAATTCCGACAGGTATCGGAGATATAAAGAGCATGAATATATAATTTCATAAGACCATCATGAATTTTAAAAAATAGATATATAACTGAACAAAATATTAATTTGAAATATACTTTATAACTTCTGGCAAATTATTAGCAGTCTCATACACTTGTCATTTGATTCCAAAACCAAGATCTATGTACAATAATATTAGAACTTAATCTTCAACCATTTTCGGTTAAAAGATTAAAATTATTCAGTCGACTTTTTTAAATCTTACTTCAATCTACAAATTTTAATAAACATTCACTTGTGTACTTTAGCCAGCCTATTTTCTAAGAATTGTAAATTTATAATTGAAGGTAGAAGTATTTTAAATTATTTCTTTCTTCGCATATTCAAATAGCAAATTCTTGTTCATACTGTTAAGTGAACCAATTAAATATTGTGAGTGCATTCTCTTCAAAATTTATTGCAACATCATTTATTTTTTCAAAATTTCAATTTAAGTCACAATTAAATTTATTTCAATATTTAATATTGAATTTATTAAATAAACTCTACTTAGTGTCTTAACAGTGAGCAATGCATATACAGAGGCTGTTCGCACATTTTTTAGACAATTTTGGTAAGCGGTAATAAAAAATCATTTGCTGCAAAAGAAATAATTGCAATTGTACTATGTTTTTAAAAGTCAAAATTATCGTCTGCGGCTTGAAAGTTTTGTTTTTATTCAAAATGTCGTTTTTAACAAAGCAGTGGTTCGAAGGCTACATTTATGCTCTTTCCGAAGAGAAATATGCATACTCCGTTATCCAAAAACGATGTGAGAGTCATGGTTTTGTGATATCTCAAGCGTCGATAGGTAATATCGTCAACAAGAAAGGAAAAAAACGTCAAATTGGAGCCTCAAGTGGAACAAAAATTCCAAACAAGTATCCAAGGAAAAAACGGACATCTTCGACTATTGCAAAGGTACGTTGTTTAATGTTAAAAGAAAATCCCCCTAGTCAAAGGACAGTTGGAAAATCATTAAAATGCTCGGTGTCCACTGTAAACAAAATGATAAACGTTGATTTAAATCTTAAGAAAGCGAAAAAAACGCAATGTGCATCGTCTTCTTCCAAATCATATCGCTGAACGCAGGACACGCTGCAGAATTCTATATGAGAAACACTTATCCAAAGAAAAATGGAAAACAATTGTCACAATAGATGAATCATGGGTGTATTTAAATGGTTGCAACAAAAAAAGAGCCATTTATTATCATAAAAGGGGAGAAAAATTTAAGTACATGGTTCAAAGAATCGAAAGAAAGTTTTTCTAAGGGATTCATGGTTGTTGCTGGTTTTTCTTATAATGGCAAGTTAAAAATAAAGAGAGTGGAAAAAAATGTCAAGATTAACTCCAAATACTATCAGGAACATATTTTATCGCCAATTTTTCTGAATGAAATACCATTGCTTTACCCACAGTGCCATCAATCTGTGAGACTCCATCAGGACAAAGCTAGCAGTCACACATCAAAATCCAGTGTAAATTTCCTAAAAGAAATGGAACAAAATACTGGTATCAAGGCCATACCCTTCACTGATATCCCTACTAAATCTCCCGATGTATCACCTATGGATTTTTGTGCTTTCGGACTTTTAAAATCTGCATTATCCAAACGTCGTCCGAAAACCCTTACAGGACTCTGGAAAGATGTTCAGGAGGAATGGGATAGAATACCTCTTCTGACACTTCAAAAGGCATTATTATCCTGGAAATTGCGGTATCGAAAGATAGTTCAGAATAAGGGATGTCAAATAGAACATTTAAAACACAAGAATTTTATGTAATTTAGTTTTGTGAATACAATATACATCGTCTAAAAAAATGTGTGAACAGCCTCTGTATATCTTTACAAATTAAATACATTACAATCTTAGTACAATATTAGAAAAGATTTCTTTGCGCATATCCAATTTTTTCTTAAAATTGCACGTTATATAACGATTGAGAATTTTTTAGAAAACTTTTGCAGGAAAACAGCTTCATCGTGCTTCATTATTTACACCCTACGCCCGGATAAAATTTTAAAGAAAATTCTCACGCATTTTGCACTTTGTTTGAGGCATTTCATCACTCAAATAAGTTAACTTACGTATAAAGTGCAGACGAGAGAATTCTTTTCTCTTGATTACCAAAAGCATCTTACTTTCGTTTGCACACAATCAACACGGAATCGGTGACCATCTTAAATTCGTACTTTAAATACATTTCCACCAATTCGGGCTTGACGGAAAGTTTTTCTTCCGTTGCAAAAAATTAGAATCTGAATTTTACCTACGATAAGCGTCCCGTGACTTCTGATTTTCTTCTATCGTACAAAAATCACATCATCGTGACGACATTTTTGACATTTTCCGAACGGGTGAGTTTTTCGTATGGCCCAAGACTAGACTCCTTAGTTTTTCTACAACTACGTTGTAGAAATCAAAGAAACAAGTGCTGGACCATTTTCCATCAAAGAAAGAAACCATGAAGGTAACGCAAGTGAAAAATAGAACACCTCGCAATTGTGACATTGAACGCAAGAATCAACCTGATATTTTTGTATTTTATATATATATATATATATATATATATATATATATATATATATATATATATACTTATATATATATATACATACATATATATATATATACATACACACACACACACACACATATATATATATATATATATATATATATGACATAACTGTGTATAACCACTTTTGTTCTCTGCTGTGGAAACATATACGAAGGGCGTTTTCCCCAAGCATCCTCACACACGAATTCATTATGAGATCCCCCAATAGCTAAACCAGCATTACTCTCAATGAGGCGCCAGTCTCCCCCCCCCCCCCATATTCATTTACCATTATAGATTCCTCATATCTATTCCTCTTTCGATTATATATGAGCAAATATATGAGCGGAAATTTATCCCTTCATGCTCAGAAGTTATCTTTTAAAAGGAAAGTGTGACTATAAATTAGATTAATGAAAGCAGGAAGTAGTTTCATTTTATGACCCATGGGATTCTCCGTTTCAAACAGAGCGAATCTTTTTCTGGAGTACTAAGGAAAAAAACAATAAACTAAATCCAAATAAACCCTTAAGGCATGAGTGTACAATATAATTACTGTAACGTAATTACAGCAACAGGGTGATCTGAAGAAGAATGCTTTTAATGGATATATAATTAACTTCATTTAATTATTCAGTGTTCTGTAGGAAGTCTACTCCTATTTTCTACCATGTAACAGATGAACGAACTATTATTCCACTACGCTGAAGCAAAATAAAAGATTATACGCGCCATCTTTTACCAAAAAATTCTGGAATGTGATCCTACAATACAGGAAGAAATGTGTTGTAAAACAGTGAATGGTCGCTTCTTGCGCAGAAACGAGAAAATTTTTTCCTTAGCATGATTGGTGATTTATATATTAAGAAGTATTTATTATTTAACCATTAATTAGTAATATTCTAAGCTTCGAACTTAAATGCCGAAGAAATGGGATAGGGTATTTTGATTCGAATGGGAGAATGCGTCCCTCAAATATGTTAATCAATAGATAGTTTGAATGACTTGAGTAAAATACTTATGCTTCTTATTTAACAGGAATATTATATTTGTGAAACAATTCGTGAATCCCCAAAGATAGTCGATGGTGTGTTTCTTAAGACTATCAGCGTAATTCTCTCTTATTTAATTCCAATTGTAAAATAATTCTTTAACTTGATCGAAATTTGAGTTGGTTTCAGCTTTGAGACCCAGCGTAAACTCTGAATTCCTTTAACCTCTTGGGCACCGATTAAATTTGAAGAAATTCTCCGAATGGACCTCATTTAACAATTTGCTAAATATTCATAAATTTGCTAAATATTGTTTCAAATCGCCTGACGAGTTAGACTCCTTATTCTGCTCTTTAGCGCGAAAATTTCATAACAAATCTGTCTCCTCAAATGCACGCAAGGTGTCGAGAAAAAAAATCAGTTTTTCACTTCAACAAAATGAAACTCACCCGAGTGTAAGTGTTTCATTCATGTCGTTTTCAAATGGCTGTTGAAAATTTATACGCTTTCTGTTAAGTCTGAAAATCCCACTTTCGATTAATTGAAAAGTTGCTTCCTTATTGCCTAATGTAAACTAGTATTTCACTCTCTTCGTAAAGAGGCTGAGTACTTAAGATATAAAAATACGGGTATATGTGTTGAGAGAGAAACTGCTTTTTCTTTAAATAAATATTGCTAAGCATGAACGTAACACAATTCAGTAAAAAAAATTTAATTTCACACATTACAAGAAAAGATTTATCTCTTAAAAACAAAGTAACATTTAAGGGAGTGTGTTTGTTGTTTTTGTCTACTAAAATGCCGATTTTCACCGAAGGACTTGAAAGGATGAGTTTTTTTTTAAACTGTTCAATACAGTTTTCACTAGTTATACGCTGATCAAGAAAAGAAATAAAGCAGTTCAAACATAGTTTAGATTTTTCTTAATTTGCATGGATTTGGCACGTATATGACTGGCTAAAGGAATTTGTCTCACTTTACATTGTTTTTATGAATGCGCAGCGAAGTTAGGTTAGAAGATTTGGTCAAATAAATAAAATCTTCCAAAACTTAGAAATTATAAAATAAGTTTTTTTTTATTTTATTTTATTTCATGTTGTTTTTAAAACGTTACAAGTTCTTTTAGATAATAATGTTTACTTTGTTGGCGTCATTCTAGTCAGATGAAATGACTTTTTTTGACAAAAGTAAAGATTACACCTGCAGCTTTAGACTTGTGAGCTGTTATGATTTTATAGATATCTTATTAGTAATTGTAAAGCTTCTACATTCATATCAGTTGATAGTTCAGTTTTATTGACATTATGTATTTCGCATCTTTTTCAAGTAATTTCAGTCAGTGGTTTATTGCAGTATGTGCATGAATGACACTGCATATTCATATACTTAATTTCAATTCAGCTTAATTGAAAAGAGAACTAATGTAATTCAGCGTAGTCTGTACAGGCTGCACACTGCTTCAGTGTTACATGTTTGGATTGATGCGATAATTTTAATTTACTTCTTTGTTTTCTAATAGTCATATTTTTCTACTAAACTTTAGCAATGCTGGAAGTGGAATCAAGCTTGCTTCCAATGCGGTGGAATACTCGTTGACATGCCACCACACCAGTTATTTTAGTATATGTAAAAAAAAACCTACATTCGAGTGAATAGCTAACGTGGGTTGTATTATCTTGTGTGAGTTCTCATGACAAGAATAATTCAAAATATGATTCTTTATTACAGGTATCAAGATTATAGCTGTAAAAAATGTTGCTGTTTCATAAGAGAGTATGCTGAAAAGTTACGCCCCGTTGAATCTTAAGGTAATCAGATTTCTGAACATTAATAATCATCTTATAGACACCCACAAGCGAAGTTTTCTTCATTCAAGAATAATTTTACAATTCATAACGCTACAGCTATGTACTATTAATATTCTGAACTTTTTACTTAGAGCAAATGAAGATAATTTTGTCTTGAACTTTTCAAAATGCTTATATTATTATCACTAATGAGTTTGATTCTTTTTTAAACTCAATCTTAAAGGCTATTGCAGAGTAGAAAATGCCATTCCAATATATTAAGTAATTTATAGATAAAAATCTAATTGTTTTTTATGAAACTATTATCTTTATTATGATTTACGACTGAAAATTCCCTTTTAATGAATAGCTAATAAAATAATTTAATCTTATCTTTCTAGACTTTATTTTTGCCCATAATCCGGCGCTTACATCAGCTTGGCAAACATCTGCCTGCTCTTCGCATCTAAATCACCACCTCCCAATTTGTTTTCAATCCTTCAATATATATTCAGTGATATGATATCAATTTGATTTTAGAGCCTGATCATCCGAGCATTGACATTGCCGATATCAATTGATCGTTGCCGCAATCTTGCAATTTAAACTTCCATCACGTAACTTACCATACCCTCTGAGGTCACGAAATTAATCGCCAGAGCCTCGCGTAAAACTCATTAATATTTCATATTCCGCCCTACCGTAGTGCAGTCTGCATTCGTATTATAAGCTTCTTGATCAGGACGGGGTCTCCTGTATTACTGATCAAATTCGACAACGCACTGCCATATCGACACTCCCTGCAGAGTTGCTTACAGATATGCAATGATTAATCGAACTTTTTACATTTTTTTTCTTCTAGTTGTTGCTGATGCAAAATAGTTCGCCTTTTTTAAAGCATACTAATATCTCATACTTCTCCTGTGGGATAATGCTTCTGCTGCTGTAGTACCTGCCTAGCACGCCATTCGATAATAGACTGTTATTCATAAATCAATCGGAATTAACATTGTTGCGGTCTTGTAAATGCTGTAAGCTGTAAACTACAACAGGATGTTCCAGAACTAACAATTTGTTGCTTGTCCATGTTCAACAAGGCGTTTGCCCAGCACCCTTCGGTTGTTATTCAAAATCCTTGGTTTTCACTTTGCGGAAGAGACTGGTTTCATATCGGACGCTAAGGTCACGCAGAAAGTCTATTTAACTGGAGATAGCAACAAAGAAGATTTGCCTTACATAGGGAGATTTTTATGGGGAAGTGTGTCGAATTTTCGTCGCTTATTGAATGAACATTCATTTTTTCCCCCTCGTGAAAAATAAACCAAATAGAAGTGTCTAAGGAGATGGAAGTGTATAGTTAAATTATCTCATTTACTAAGCCAAATACTTCTGTATCAAAGCGTTTTCTTCAAAGCAAAGTTTCCAGTTGTCAGATTTGAAATTTCAAACAGGAGAGAAACAATAAAATTTCTCTGAAACTATGTATTTAAAGACATACAGGCACTTAAAAAAATTAATTGAAGAACGCCATGCGATTATTTCACGTGACTGTAAAAAAGAATATCAAAATTTTGTGTCTCAATAGCATTCATGCAATTACTGTAGAACAATTTCGCTTACGCTATAGAATTTTCAACAGAATTGGCATAACCAAAGAATTTAAACTTTTCCACAAGAATGTCATATGATTATTGTCGATCATTTTCTCCTTGAGTCGCTCCATTCATTAAGTGTTTATAATAAGAAAGGTGTTTTAATGCCACTCCCTGAGGGTGTCTTGCCGGTGTTTCTTGAAATGTTCATGGGTGGTTGGCAGGGAAGGATCACTACAAAATTTCTTGCAATCCTTAGAAAATTTTTATGGCATTTTAAATCAAGTTTTTGTCAAAACTGCAAATTAAAATTACTTCATTTGTTATTTTTTTAAATATCTGCCAGTTTGATTTAATGTGTGTAAAAGGGTCAATGTAATATGGATAAAACTCTCCACTGGCAGATGACACCACAGGTAATCCAATGTTTTATCTTTATTAACTCTTTCGGTGAGTTTACTTTCCGCTATATATTCATTCATACTTAAGTGTATTGTTTCAAAAGTTTAATAGGCAATAGCTGTTGTTATTTATGTAGATTATTGGTAAAGAATCAATAATAATTTCTAGTTTTGTAAGTAAGCAATTTGCCATGATTCCCCCAAACGTTGCATTTTAATTCCCGTCCTTAGAAAAAATCGGACAAAAGAATTATCATTAGGGAAAGAAATGTGGGAAGAAGCATAAAACAAGATGAACAGAACAAGAAGCATCAAGATGCGAAATTAACAATTTTCTGGTTAATTTGATAAATTTATGATTGACACGATGAATTTGGGGTTAAAAATTTGGGTTTCTATAAGTGAGACTCTATGAATAATTTATATTCGTTAGAAATCTTCACGCACACTAACACACAGATATCTACCATATTTGATATTTCATAATAAATTGATCATTGAAATTTGCTTTGAGCAAAAGATTTTAGACACTTTTCGATAGTGTATAAAAATTAAAGTAATTTCTTTCAACTCTAACCATTCAGATAAAGACATTTTTAACGTTATAGCAACTAAATGAGGGAAGTGACAGGTTACTTCAAAAATCAGTAGCACGTTACATACACAGATACCAAATTTCATTTGTTGACAGCATGTCTAAATTTTAGTAACTATTATTAAGGATATGGTCTTATCTGCTAATCTGTTATGTCAGGATGCGAATTTGAGAATGTGCAAGGTTCGTTGAATCATAAATGTTCTTTTTCAGGGTAAAAACCATTAATTTTTTTCCCTTATAAATGGATTTTCTTTAACTTTTTCCAGCCTTTCGAATGTATCAATATACTCAAAATACATCACATAGAAGAGTGACACTCCATAATTTATCTTCATATAATATTAAGTGGGAGAAGACTTCAGTACAGTAGGTGAGTATAAATTTTCATTGCAATCAGAATTTATTTCTTTTACTCTTTTTAACTGCAAGAATTTAAAAATCAGATTATTTAAAACTCTAAGTTAGATGTTTTGTAGGGGAACTTTAAATATTGTAGAAAGATAGACTGATAAATTAAATATGCCTTATTTGAAATGTTAAGCCCAATTTGAAAAAAAAATGACATATTTATACAATTTCATTTGCCTTGAGTCTCATATATCATATTTTATGATTCTCCCAAACATACTTTTAATTCCGTGAAAAATTGCGGATTTTAAATATGGATAATTTAAATGTACATGATCACAAATTCGAGAACATTTGAGACGCGTAAGGGGGCGTCCATTAATTACGTGAGGCAATTTCGGCGATTTTTCGACCCCCTCCCCCACCCCCGGTGAGATGTCGTGAAATTTGGCTCGACCCCCCCCCCTCCTAATCTCAGGTGAGATTTTTCAAAATACGTATTTTTAGTGTAAATACGTTAATCTGTGCTTGATTGCGTTCGATTTATTTAAAAAACATAATTTGCTAAATTATTTTTATTTAAGACTAGTTAAGACTAGTATTTAAGACTACTAAGAACGTAGTCTAGAATCACAGTGAGAAAATCGAACAATAAAATACTTAAATAGGAACTACTAAAATTCGCAAAAGAATATTCATTCTAATTCAGTCCTCGGGGACTCATGTGTGGTCTCTAGAGTGACTACTGGAACTATTGTTCAGGATTTAGCCATATTTTAATGTAGAAACATGTTTTACTTAATATAACCCAGTTTTCTCGCAATTTTACACTGTTTCTTGCGGAAAAAAATTACGTGATATTTGCCGAGACACCCCTCCCTCTCCCCCACGTGAGACTGGGTGAGATTCGGCTCGACTCCCTCCACCCCTAAAAGCCTCACGTAATTAATGGACGCCCCCTAATCCAATAGCCATCATCTTTTCATCTTTACAGGAATACGTGAAGACCAACATCCAAAGCCGAATCTCGAACCACGGGTTATTTCAGCAGTAGATGATCCAGTAATGCTACCCTAGCGAGTTGAGAAAGTGTTATTCTAAATGCAATTTCTTTCTTCTACTTGGTATATTTAAAGAATTTAGAGTTTGACAGGAAGCATGTCTCCGTGATTTGGGATTATTTAGCCATCTAATATCCCTGGTTTAATTTTATTGCGTATTCAGAGAGGAATGCAAACTGCTTATTTAATACTTGAAATGTATCCCCAAAAACTCATTTTATAATTTTTAAGAAACACTATTTAAATTACGAACAACGAACTGTCAGGGCCGGCTTTTGAATCGCAAGACGTCCGTCAATATAACAGCGTATTATCCAATTATGCAAGCTTAGCTGAGTGAGAAAGTCTCATTTTGAATGCCATTACTCAGAACTTCTCTACTTTTTTCAAGTTAAATGGTATGAAGGTGTCCATGATTCTAGAATATTTGGTCGTCTAACACAAATATTTTAATTTTATAACAAAGCTAAACAAGATGAAGCACCAAAAAATGTTTACTTCAGGCCTAAAAAGAATCTTTAAAACACTCGAATTTAAATTTAGTTCAGGCCTTAGAAAATATGTTTATGAACTAGTAAAAGCAAGCATAGACAATCTTTTATTCCATTAAAAATAAGAGCTTGCGTTTCAGACTTGCTTGAAAAATGCGCTCAGTAAAGCGATCTGATTTTATGTCATACAAACAATTTATTTTACAAGCAAACGCCACTTTCTAATTCAAATTCTGTGCACATAGCAATATTACACCGATTTCAACCACAAAAGTCCTTTTTCTAGGTTTAAGCATGAAAAATATACGTAATCTGTTTTCCATTCAAACATTTATTGATGTTAAATGAAACCTAAATGCAATATTTCGACAAAAGAAAATTCTTTACGCATATATCACTGATATTTTTCTACTTTCCAACGTATTTAACTTCAGTTTTGTGTCACTGAGATCTGTTATATAGCAGTCTCATAGCTTCTCCCCCACCATTACGTGCTTGGCGTACCGCGGAGTCTCTAGAACTATTAATCTCCCTGTATTGAATAAATTTCATGAAAAAGGGATTAGTCACAATTCAGTTTGTAAATAAATTTATTTGCATATTTTTTTACGAATTTTGAATAATGACTAAGGCATCACATTTACTATGACGCGAGTGAAGATTAAGCTTCTGGGTTTCATGGTGAAAATATAATTTTTGTTTTAATATTTCCATAACAATAGGAAAATACATATATCAGCTTAATTATTTTAAACAGCATAATGAGTATTATTTTACAGTCTGTATATCCCTCCACATAATCTCTATGGACGACTTATTTTCGCATATTTTTCAAGGTGCTAAAGTACATAGAAGGCATGATAATTTGTCATGCAAGAGAGAATTCAGTAATTTACAGAAATGACTTTTCTTGAATTGTGACCTTTCCGCCAAAGCCCCCAAATTTCATATATAAATCGAAACTTTAAGACTACATTTCCTGTGGGCTTCAAGTCCTTCTAGCAGTACCTTGATAATAAAGAGAATTGTGATCTTAATATATCAAATTTGTCGTAAGTTCTGGTCACACACACACACACACACATATATATATATATATATATATATATATATACATACATACATACATACACATATATACAGTCGATTCCGGTTAATCGGACCACATCGGGACACGATCATTTTGGTCCTAATAACTGACTGGTCCGATTAAACGGACATGCTTTATGTTACAAGACGGGATTCGGTCCGAAGGATTTGGTCCGAATAAGCGGCTGGTCCGATTAACCGGAATCGACTGTAGAGAGAGACTGTAGAGAGAGACTACTCTAGCCCGCATCCCCTCTAAAAGGCTAAATATTTACAAAGTTTAGATTCATATGAATGGCTGACTGAAAAAAAAAAAAAATTAATGGTAAAAGGGAATTAAATGGAAACGCATAACTTAACAAAAAAAAAATGAAATAATTTATGTAGAAATTGTTTTAAAAGTTAATAACACAAAAAAGTATTTAACGAATGCATAAGTGTGAAAATTATTGCACTCATTTAACTTAAAATAATTTTTGATTTATTCATCAATAAATAGACAACGAAACATTTAATGAACATATATGTTCATATTCATAAGAACGACATATAAAAAGAAGCAATGAATTAATATTAAAAGGGTAGTTAAATGGAATATTCCACAACTTAACAAAAATAAACCGATCAACTGATTTGTGTAATAATTCTTTAAACGTGTTTGTAATATAATAAAGTTACTCTAAAGAAGGAGAGGCCAACTCAACACAATCTGAGGACCACTTGATAAAAACATAAATGACAGCACTCAACTACAGAATCGGAGCGCATTTTGAAGTTTGCCATACGAATGGCGAAATTACCATCATCAAATATCAGATATTGCATACTGCACTAAATATTTTAACTTTAAAATAATTTTAGATATTTAAATTGCAATTATTTGAAGCACACATAAATATAGGGTCCTCTAAACAAGTCTCATTATAATATAGGAAAAATTGTATTATTGATTTTTCAGAAAAATTGCATTTTTTGATAAAAATGTTTGCATTGCGAAATATTAATTTTAGCCGTTTCAAAATGAATCACAAAAAAATGCGAAAATTGCAAAACGCAACTTTGTAAATTCAAATATTTTAAAAATAAACCACTTCAAAGTAACGATTTTGAAACGCACTTTTTAAAAATACATTTGATTTTTTGGAAAATAAAACATTTATTTCAAAAACAAAACAAAATTAGTTTTCTTGACAAACTGAAACCAAGTCTGATTCACGAAAATACGTTTATATCATAAAATAAAACATAAAATCCGTTTTCCTAATAATCAAGGTAGAAAAAAATCTAATGAGATATGTTTGCGGATAGACACTTGATGCAGTAAGAGCAGAAAAATCGACGTCGATTTCCTTAAACGTAATGTGTTACATTTTGGAAAGGTGCTTTTTCACAAAAAAATTCTTCTGAACATGGAACGAGTGAAGTAATTCTTTTTATAACAATATTTTCTTTTCCAATTGCTTTAGTGCCTTTGGCCGGTATAGGTATAGGTATCATACATTTGCATTTTATTACATTTTACCATTATTAATTCTGTGCTCAGATGGCAAAATGTTATAAGAAATTTACGTGACAGCAATTCTAAGATTCAAGATGTCATGAAAAATCAGTAATTTGTTTTACATGGGCAAACGTGTTACCAATGTTTCAGAAGAATATTTGGCTATTACTTACAATAGTTACAGTAAATAGAAAATATCGGAGAATGAAAATCCGGAATGGGAAAAACTCAATTTTTTTAAGAAAAGTTTCTTATAACATTTTGCCATCTGAACACAGAATTGCTCACTACAAGTGCTTAAAAATGTAATTCACAGGAAGTAAAACCAAACCATTTGGGATCCAAAAAGAGTGGAAAACAACAGTTTAACACTTGATTTATTTTCATTTCTTCTTTACGCAGGGTTTGAAACGTTATTTTTAGAACGGCGGTCTTAATCTTGTGGTGCAGCTTTTCATAAAGATGTAGGAAAAGAAGAAACAGCTTGAAAAAAGTTGGGAGACAACAAAAATTGTTTCACGTTTTATGCTATTGAAATTTTACAGATGGGAGAGTCATAAAACTGTCAAATAATTAAAAGTTTCCATCTTTTTTTTTATCATCAACTGTTTCGGTATTTTTTACGACTTAGTTTTGCAACTATGCGAATATAGAGTTCGAGTTACTTATAGAGAATTACTCAATTTTTTTTTCTTATCTTCTAAAAAGACTTTCAAAACTTTCATATCAATTGAATAACATTGTATAATGGAATTACATAGTTGAGATGAACGAGTTTGGAAACTGAATAGAATTAATTTTTTACTTTTCCAGAAAACGTGCACTAAAATCCTGAAAAAAAAAAAGTAAGTTAGTACATAAACCTTTTCTCTAACATGAAAACATCATGCTATGAGACTTAAAATAGAATATAGTTTATAAAGAAGCTGCTAGATATAAATTTTTTAAAAGAACTTCTAACTAGGAGCAAAATAGCGTTGAAATATTATCTTGTTTTGAAAACGTTTTCAGAAGAATGGCTGTGTGAATCCATCTTTTTTAATTTAAGAAAAAAATTACATTGTAAATTTTAAATCATAAATATGTAAGGGATTTATTAAATTTTGTGTAAAAAGTTTACCCTTAAATCACAAAATAAAGAAATATATTTACCGTTAATAAGGATAGAGTGATATTCTTTATTGCACAAAGGCTTCGCTTTTTCTAACATGATTGCTGTTGAATTTAGTTCTTACCATTTGAGATAAAACAGGTTTTTTTAAAGATAATGATGAAATATTTATCACTTAACCTTTTAAAAATCTTTCAAAAACTTCTTTTTTGTGTTTTTAACATCTGAGGTGATTTATAGGCTTCTGACTATATTTAATGTCGAAAAATCTTTTTATATTTATATATATATATATAACACTAGAAAATACCTCTCAAACAGAAAACTTTTTGAAAACTTGTCAACAAAGCAACCAGCTAGTATATTACCATTTACAGTTACTTCCCAGTTAGTAAGAATCCATTGTTTGAATAGGAAACTTTTGCGTATAGGTGATTTACATTATGATAATTTACGATATTTGAGAGAGAAATTTATTGATGTGACTGCAAGTTCTACAAAGGCGTTTTCATTGCCGTCTTGCGGAACAACTTTTGATCTGGTTAGAAAATTCCTGTTTTTGCGGTCGGAAAATCCTTTGGTGTGTGGGAGTTGGTCTTTTTTTCCCATTCTTATAAATGATCTTCCTTTCTCCTACGTGCCATGTTAAGAAAATAGTGGAAACAGATAGGTATATTATACCCAGTCATTACATTTCCCCTTAAGTTCGATTCCTTACATTGCAACTTAAAATTTATGTAGCTTCTCTTCTCTACAGGACGTACTATTAGAGCTGTCACATTACTTCAGTTTCTAATATAATTCCCGCATTCATGTTTGACTACGCGCATGCTTTTCAGACAGGATTGCGTCTGTTGTTAATATGGGGGATTTTGAAACATAGAATTTGTACTGGGGAAGAGGGAACTAAAAATTGCTCAACAATTAGTGACATTACTCTTAAAAACTTGTAACACATCGGATACTTTCTGATTTTTGGTGCTATTTCTGCTTATGAACTATAAGTATGATATGAATAAAGCCCAGAACTGACGGTGATAACATCCTACTTCCTTAAAGAAAACGCTGAATGAGTGAAATAATATGCTTTTATTTTCCAAACTGTTCAATTTTTAAAAATCCGTTTTCATACAATCTTTAGAAGAACATCTTAAACTTATCAAAACTCAGATTTTTTTAGGTTATCATTGATATTTCCTCGAGCATATCAAACGTTATATATAGAACTCTGACATAGAAAAAGGAATTTCTTAACTCTAAATAAACAAAGTTAATAAACAAAGCTAACAATTTTGCAATGTATCCAGCTACACTGGTTATTTTGTTCAGGAAAGTCTATAAAAATTTATAATTTTTCATAAAAAATTATAAATATCGTTCCTTGTCATTATTTTTAATAAAAATATTCAAAACTCTGTGAGATATAATATATACTGGATCATATATTGGTAGCACTTACTTTACAAAATATTTTTTATTCCTATTTTATTATTATTAAAATAAATTATATTAATGTAAAATATCCTCTTCTTCTCTAGCACTATAGCCTGTTACAGGCCAAGGCTGTCTCGCCAATTTTTCCCCACCTAGCTCGATCCCGTGCAATGGCCCTCCATCGGTTCACTCCAATTGTTCTTAGGTCCTTTTCTACCTCATCCAACCATCTGGTTGGGGGTCTTCCTCTTCGTCGCCTTCCCTCCAAATTTGAAAAGGGGACTTTTTTTTTGTGGGAAACGTGTCATCATATCTGAATATGTGGCCTAGCCAACTAATGCGAGATACTTTTGCCACCTTTACGATGTCGGGTTCGCCATACTTTTTATATATTTCTTGATTATAGGCGATTCTCCAAACGTTGTTTTGCATAATTGGTCCAAAAATCTTCCTCAAAATTTTTCTTTCAAAAATCAATAAACGATCTTCTACTGCCCTGTTCAGGACCCAGAATTCACTCCCGTATAAGACAACAGGTCTTATCAGGGTCTTATATAGACTTATTTTTGTTTTAATGCTGATGAATTTCGATTTTAGTTGGCTTCTAAGGCCATAAAAACATCTATTAGCCATGGCTAGTCTGCTTTTAATTTCAATTTTTAGGTCATTGCAGCTTGAGATCATTGTGCCCAGGTATTTAAATTGCTTTACATTCTCAAATGTGTAGTTATTGATCTCCAGAGGGGCTGTATCTATTTTTTTATTTGTTGCAATCATAAATTTAGTTTTATCCTCATTGATGGTTAGATCCATTTTTCCCGCTGCATTCTCAAGTGAAACGAAAGCCTCAACGACAGCTTGTCTAGTTCACCCAATGATATCAATATCATCGGCAAGAGCAAGCAATTGGATTGTTCTCTGTAGGATAGTTCAGCTAGTATTTATCTCAGAATCCCTTATAGCCTTTTCTAGAGAATGTAAAATATAATACTTCTTATATTCCCTAAGTATCACCTGATAAAAAAAACTGAAAAAAGGCCGTGTGAAAAATTAAAACAACCTCAAATGTTTATAGTTACTGGCAAAATAGAACTTATATTGAGAGAAAATTAAAACCTTTTTATCTGTTAACTATTCTGTCAAGAAATATATATATATATATATATATATATATATATATATATATATATATATATATATATATATATATATATATATATAATTTTTCGAATAAAAATCAAAGGGATCGGTTCCTGATAACAAAGTGTTAATATAAAAATTACTGAAAAAGAGAAGAAATGTGTAAATATTACCCACTCAAATTTATAAAATAATTAATTGATTAGTATATGACTTACGAAGTCGATGAATTATTCAATAATTAAATAAATGAATATTTTAAAATGCTTATAAAGCCTTACAGTAAAACATACCGTATTCTGATCTAGAGAGATTAATTACATACTTAAAGGCTATTTTGTTTTGCAAATGAGTATTTCTCTTTTAATTCTTTTTATTTTCTTATCGAATTTAATCATTTATATATTTATTTAAAACATCAGCTCATATATTTTATAACCTCGTGTCACCCATATTAATGTACTAACCGACTTGATTCTTTTATTTCCAGGGTATTACAGATAAATTGTGCCTTTAATTGCTCCATAAATATTAACACACATACACATGTATTATATATATATATATATATATATATATATATATATATATATATATATATATATATATATATATATATATATATATATATATATATATATATATATACAGTCGAACTTCCATATATCGAACTTCCCTATATCGAAATTTTCTGTATATCGAACTCTTAGCAAATCTCCATGTTCATTACATAGAAAAACTGTTTCTATATATCGAAAAAATCTCTATTTATCGAAATTTTTTTCACGACATATTGGGAGATTTTATTCCACTTTAGAATAAAATCTCTCAGCTTTTGGCGTTTGAAACAATACTTCGTGGACTTGTGGATTCGTGGAAAATGTCCCTTATGAAGTTTTTAATGGACTGAATAAATGCGAGCATTTCTTTGATGAACTTTCCGCAAAACTGGCTGTTCAGCAAGATATTCGTAGTTTTTTTTAAAAAGAATGTAACTGTGATCACTGTAACCACTGTCTGGATTATTGTTCTTTTTTAAAGGTATATGGTACTCAATAAATCTTTCACATTAATTCCTTTTTTAATTATTAACTTTCATTTAATGTGATTCGCATATAAATTGGAAATGGAGTTTCGTATACGAAAATTAGCTTTAATTTTAATGTTTTAGGAGAATTATGATAAAACTAAGATCAATTCTATATATCGAATTTTTTTCCGGCATTTTGCTACTTCGATATATGGAGGTTCGACTATATATATATATATATATATATATATATATATATATATATATACAGAGAGGTGGAGGGGGGTTACATAATACCTCATTCTATTAGAACTTCACCTTTATATTTCTCCGTAATATCCAGGATATAAAAAAAAATTAGCAAATTTCATTGTATTCTTAAATTTTCATATCATCTCGTTTATAACTTTTCGAAATTCCCTAGACCTCGTATATCGATGAGTTAATTTAGTGCAAAGTCTGCTGATAACTTTCTTTTGGATGTAATGACAATCTACCATCATCAACCTTGCTTCTTTTACATTAGAAGCTAGCGTCCCAATCACTAGACCATCCTGGTGATGCGACGGTATCTCATATTGTGAATTCCATCCTTCACAACCTTATCTGTGAACACTTCCGCTCCCATTGGTCATGGACAGAATATAAAACATTGATGATGATAATGTAAGAGCTACCAAGTTGTTCAGAGGTGAGCACATTTGAAAACGGCAGAGGGAACTATGGAGGGGCAGAAAAACTATGATTCGAAATTTTCCTGCTCCGAGTTCCCGTTTCAAGGACTGTTGTCTTCTATGAACGAAACCCTCTTAAAAGTTTTCCAATAGCAGTAGTCATACCTTACAGACCAATGTTTTTCACAGTGATAATCCAATTTGTAAAAATATTCGATTTCAGCAGGTTAAGGTGGCTTAATAAAATTGCGTTATTAAACAAAATGGTATTTGCCATTTAAAAAATAATAAGTTAGACGATGGAAAGTGTCGTCTTCCGTTAAATGTATATGCATTGGTGGGCATTGTATGTTCTATGTATCTGCGGGGCAATAGGTTACAGAAGACAAGTTAGGAAGCGCGAAGGGTTGCCTTCACTTTGTGAATCCATATCTTTATGAACATGCTTTCTTGAAAAGTGTTAGTACAAAATATCTCAACAGCCTTGATGTGGCACGAGGAATGAGAATTTAGTTATGAAATATTAAGATGACCGTTCATAGGACTCTGTTATTTACGAAAAAACAACATTCTTCAAATTTGTCATCTTTCCACAGTCTTCTTTCGGATCAGTTATGACTTCATAACAATCAAACACAGTTTGTTTTGATTCTAATATTTTATTTGTTGTATATTTTTATTCGAATATTTTTTAATGTGTCATTTAATGGCTCAATAACATAAGGCCGTCACTTGTATTATAGACACGGGTTACGCGATTATCGGCAAATCATGTAAGGGTTTCAAAATAATATATAAGAACTATTGCTATGGACAGAGATACATTTTTCTTACCCAGTACAGAACATTTTTTTAAAATTTCTAGTAGAAATCTGATTGACATTGGATATAATATAAATGTTCCGTAAAAATTTTGCATTATATGTGCGTTATACCATTATCTTAACAGAAAATCTCAATATTGTATTCATTCTAACTCTAAGCGAGAAATTACAAAAACTATAGTAATATCAAATAACTATACAACTGTTAAGTGACATAACAGAATTTTCGGGTCCCTTTATTAATGCTCTCGGGGTAATAGGAAGTTCCGGGGGCGTTTTGGAGTTCAGAAGTCCATGTGGAATTAACTTCCTCATCGTTAGGCTACAGAATAAGGTAATTAATAGATATCATTGCAAAATGAAGTTTAACGATTTATTGGAGAAGTATAACGAACTAAATAAATCTCTGTGTCACCGCTAAGGCAGGCCGAATCAGCGATTAATGCTTTACGCGTTCCGCATGGGCGATCCAACTCCATCAACCCTCTGCAATACAGCCACGCCGCTAAGTTCTCTCGCCCAATATATCTATCCCACTCTCTAGACATGTAAATTTGCATCTTGAAGCGATTCTTGAGTTGATGTAAATAGTGATTGTGTTAATGCTGGATCAGTAAAAAAAATTGGGATATCAAAATACATACTCGAGAAAATATTTTGAACTAGGCCTTACAGTGTTTAAATATTATGTAAATAAAAAAAAAACATTTCAAAGAATAGACAGTTAATGATTACTACTTAAAGTTGAAATTGGGTGGTAACTGTTATGGTGACTAGCGTGACTTTTAGAGCCTGTTCACATAGGATCCGCCAGCGTCAGCGTTACTCGTATTGAAATACACTCTGTCACAAAAAAAATGTATGCACCCGGAAAAATCGAGCTACTATCACAAAATTTGGCAGGAATGTAGTCTGGTAAGAGATATGCAAATGACTAAAATTTCGATGCCAATGAGACAAGGGTAAAAACGCTATGCCCATATGAGATGTGCAGCTGGGAGAGTTTAAAAGCATGATTGTTCATGCCATAGGGTTATTCAAACAAATCTGTTGACTTGGATGGACGGTATTGTGACTAGAGATGCCTCTGAGACGTCACCGGTGACAGTGCGCACAATTGTCGGACTTTGAGAGGGGACGTATAGTTGGCCTCAGAGAAGCAGGTTGGTCTAACAGGCGTATCGTCCGCCACCTCGGTCGGAGCGATATGGTAGTTGCTCGGTGTTGTCAACAATGGATCACGGAAGGGATAGTCTACCGTCGAAGAGGGTCAGGGTGTCCCAAGAACACAAATGCGCGCGAGGATCGTGCAGTCATAAGAGCGGCCCCATCAACAACGTCGCTAGAATCGGTTCGACGCCATTTACCACCATCCAGACATCCGGTGGTATCAAGGGAAACCATTCGGAGATGACAGGCCGACGTAGGTATAAGGAGCCGAAGTCCATTAAGACGCCTACCACTGACCCCACATCATAGGCAGTGTCGATTAGATTTTTGCCGACCTCGGGCAAGCTGGAGTGTGACCGACTGGAGGCGTGTGATCTCCAGCGATGAATCCCGAGTCAGTCTCAATGCTGATGACCAGCGCATACGCGTGTGGAGGCGGCCAGGCCACCGGTCCGATCCGGCATTTGTTGTCGAGAGGCATACGGCAATTATTCAAGGTGTGACAGTGTGGAGAGCGATTTGTTGGGACACACGATCACCTCTAGTCGTCCTTCAACGCACTTTGACGGCACGCAGTTACGTGGACGAGATTTTAAGGCCAGTTGTACTGCCTATGCTATCAAGTCGCCCAGGTGCCATTTATCATCAAGACAACGCTCGTCGACATATTGCACGACTTTCCCAACAATGTCTTCAAGGATATGATGTACTCCAATGGCCTGCCAGGTCACCAGACCTCTCGCCAGTAGAGTACGTTTGGGACGTGCTTGGAAGGCAACTGCAGCCGCCCCGGAATACTGGTGAATTAACTGCCCAGTTTCAAAGATTATGGCATGATCTTCCGCAGGAGGTCATGGGTGACCTCACTGATTCGATGCCATGCCATGTTTCGGCTTGTATGGCTGCCAGAGGTGGATTTACTACTTACTGATCTGTAACCTTTTTCATGCCATATCTTCTTAATAAAACGGTCTATTCTACCGAATTTGTAACCATTTGCTTATCTCCTCATACACTAGATACGTGTTAAGTTTCGTGATAGTAGCTAGTTTCCTTCTAGGTGCATATTTTTTTTTTTTTTTTTTTGTCACAGAGTGTGTATTAAACCAATTACAAACCTCCAAACGATTAGCCACAAAACTGTTAAGGTCTGTGATTGGTTTAAAATATGTCAATACGAGTAACGCTAACGCTGATAGAATCCGTCAATGTCAGCGTTTCTCGTATTGAAATATATTGAACCAATTACAAACCTCCAAACGATTAGCCACGAAATTGTTAAGGTCTTTGAATGGTTTAAAATGTGTCAATACGAGTAACTCTGACGCTGGCGGATTCTATGTGAACAGACCCTAAGACTGGTAACTGCCTAAAACCAAAACCTAAGTACAGTAAACCCTCGTTTATCCGTCCTTCGTTGATCCGGATCTCCGGATAATCCGGATCCGATTTGTAGACTTTTTTTATTTAATGTTCACATTAGATATTAATTTTTAATTATGATAGCAAGAACGGAACTATAAGTACGCCAAATATTCGCTTTTTAGTTTGATTCAATGTACAGTTCCTGCATAGATTGTACAATAAATTACAGTAATAAAATGCTTTTTGTACAGGATGTTGATGTGGATTGACCCAGAAAAGTTATTTTATATTTTTTAATGTATTTTAAACAATACTATGTAGTTTTGGTACAAAACATAGTTTTTAGTCGTAAGAAACGGTAAGTCTGCTTAGTTAAGGATTTTTTTTTTATTATTATTATCCATATTACCATGATTTTTGATTGTTCGGATTGCGTATGGTCCCAGTTAGTCCTGATAAACGAGGTTTTACTGTAATTGAATTATCATTATTTATGCGTGAGAAAAGAAAATTACCGGCCTGTTACATACATATGAATCTTCTGCAAGAGACGTTCAGAAAGAAAAGGCTTTTAGTACACTCAATACAGCTTTGAGATTTTAAAAAAATGAATCTTTTTCATTAATTCAAGCACAAATCCTGATTCTCAGTGGCACTACTTTCCAGCCATTCCAAAATTGAGCTAAGTCGGGACAAGAATGTGAAACTTGAACAGACTGAAAATAATGTATGATGTAAAGGAAAGGAAAAGATAATTCATTCTATTTGTTTTTGTTTTTGTTTTTGTTTTCTCACTCTTAGTTTGTCCATAATTTCAAATGAATTTGAAATCATCAGTGAAGTTTTGTCAAGGATTTTACGAGCGGCAGAACAGGGCGAATTTCAGTTTGTCGTTAATGTAACTTTCTCTCATAAAAATTTATGAAAATCTTATCATAAAAATACTTATATGTTATATTAATCATAATCAAATTATGTTTAATCTACTCTCTTGAATGAATGTTTATGCTTAACCTTATCTTACGAGCGTATTATCTTCAATTTCATATCAAGTACTAATATTGAAACTTCATTAATAATCTTATCTGCCATTAAATGAAAATGGCAACGTATAGAATATTTAAAGAAATGTAATATACAAAGTTTGACTTTTTTATACAGGTTTATTAGTACTGAATGAAAGAAGTTATTAAACCGTGACCAACTGATTGACACTACTCAACACGAGAGATTTCCTCATGTTGTTAATTGGAACCCTGTTACGGAAACCTGGTTTTACCGATAAAATTGACCAATATGGGTGTCAATGACATGTGTTAGTATATCACAAGCATACTTTTATGTATATATATATATATATATGTGTGTGTGTGTGTGTGTGTGTGTGTGTGTGTGTGTGTGTGTGTTGGTGTTGATCACTGGGGTAAAGTCTTCCCCCCGAATGTAAATTATAGCACAACGACGGATAAGTTTCTCGCCATTTCCTTGACTTAGCTCGCGCATAAATATTATGCTTTTGTCTGTAAAATGACCTCCACGGTAAGCAAAACTTTCTCATTACATTCATATCCGGGGATGCTTCAGTGAACAGAACCAGTAAACCTAGATTGTTATGAAAACAAGTCAGTTTCCTCTAAATAGCCTAAAAGTGACTTAAAGGTCATCATAAGTGAACAGTTATGACTCTATGCTCCTTGGCAAATATTACAGATCATTAATTCATTCGCAGCTTTGACCACGCGCGAGGGTACCAGTTTTGACTTTTTCGTGCATGGCTTGTACGTACAATACACTGTTCCTCGAAAAACATCCCCTGTATGCATCCTTCCTGGGTGGTAAATTGTCATTGCGATATGTCTCTACTCAATCAAATCATTCCTCACGAAAAAAAATTCTTTCAGTACAGTCATACATATGTTGTACTGCTATTTATTGAGTCCATGAAAAGTGGTGCTCATCCTCTCTCTTACAGCTAAATCTTCTTTGATTATATTGTTATTTTATAATGATTTCAATGTACCCCTATTAGAAAAAAAGGCATAAGACCATTTCTAAAATGCTATGTAAAATTTTCTTAAAAATCCAGCTGGGAATTTTTTTACTTTCGCTAAATAGTCAGCATGTCAACCAAGTAAACCGTATTGAAATATCCATTTATTTATAGTTTTCAGCTTATCGTCTATGTTATGTATGTTGCTTTTTTTTTCTTTTCTTTTTTTTCTTCTTTTTTTATTTTATTTTATTTTTTTTTGTAAACTGATTTTGTATTCGGATTCTACATCAACATATCTGAAAGATAGAAAGAAACACAGCTGCAGTTCCGTAAAAGATTTCTTTTGAGCGATGACCTTTATTTCACTAAACATTCTCCAGGAGGAATTGTTTAATTTTCCATTAGAATGCGGCTGATAGGCTGGTTGGTTTTTGCAGTGCCGCAGTCATCTTTTGTTACACACGAGGGCTATATAGACCACCCACAGATCGCGGAGCAAAACAGTAAAGAATAAGAAACATAAATAGAAAGTTAACTGACGCATCTTTTGATCTTTAATTGTAAGTTACAAATGAAATGTAATTGATAATTCCTTAGAAAATTCTGTTTTAGCGGAAACTTTGCATTCATGCTTTGCCAAAGGCAGTAAAATCTCTGACCATGGTACCGAATTAGATGAATGCAATGTTTGAACTATTAAAAGGGTTCTGCCCTTTAAGGCTGTTGTGTACTAACCCTATTGGATTTGTTCACCTCAATGTTCACCTATGGAGAAAATCTGTCCAAGAATTGTCGACGTGGATTTAAAGGGTTTTTTTTAATTGTACTTCGTAATAGAGAAAGAAATTTTATACCGTTTTTATACGATTTTTATTTGATTATCAGCATTTATGTAGCTATAACTAGTAGACAAATTTTCTCTCTTCAAAAATTGTCTTTTCAGACGAATCCCGGTTCTGCATGCAGCATCAAGATGGACGTATCCGTGTCTGGAGGCACGTGGCCTGCTTGCATTCGATATCGTCATACGGGCCCTGCACCTGGTGTGATGGTATGGGCAGCCATTGGGTACACGACATGAACACCTCTTGTTTGTGTCGTCGGTAATCTGAATAGCCAGCGTTACATTTCTCAGATCTTAAGGCTGGTGACTGTGCCCTATCATCGGGGCCTCGGAGACGTCATCTTTCAACAAGAAAACGCTAGACCGCATATTGCCTGTCGTGTCCTGACCTACCTCGACACAGAGGGTGTTCGATTGTTGCCCTGGCCAGCACGTTCTTCAGATCTCTCACCCACTGAAAACATATGGTCATGGATTGCTGAGAGACTGAGCCGCCACCGCTCTCCAGCCACTACGATTGATGAAGTGTATCATAGACTTGAAGCAGCATGGAATGACTTGCTCGTATCTGTCCTCCAAGCCCAGTTCGACTCGATGCCTAACATGGTTAAGCCGTTTTAGCTGCCAGAGGTGGCAGCTGTGTGTACTAATTTCTAACCCTGTATACCCCCAAACTGCCTACAAATTTAATCATGTTTTCTTCCTACTATGCTGCATACGTACAATAAGTAAAGTTTTGTTATTTGTTTTCCTTCCTGATGTTGCACTTTTAATGGCCAGCAGTGTAGCTTCAAAATTTCGAGCTATACAAAATGTTTCTTCAAAAATAGGGAATTTTAAGCAGTTACATATACGAGTTATATTCAGCTCTGCTAATATAACTGAAAAACTACACCCTACGTAGCTTTTTAAAACAGTTTTGCAATTGAAAATGTGGTATTTTTTTCTATGCAAGAGATTTTATTATATCAATGATAAAAAAACACTGTCGTAACACTCATGATCAATACCAAAAGCTTTTATAGTACAATTTTAGTGCGCGCTCTAAGAATAAGTAGATTAAAATATGGAAAACTCATTTGCTTCATTACTTTAGGTGCAAAATTTCTTTTCTAAATTAGATCGTTTGAAACTGTGAGGGAACCTTCACATCCGCATATTGCCATAGACTTTAAAAACTGCTGCGTGGTTCTTTGCCTAGAGAATATGAAAGCAGCATATAATATTGCTGAAAATGATAGCAATTTTGCTGAGTATTTCGCCACAATCCGTAATTTGTAGAATGCAAACGATGGCGTGGTACAAAATGTTAGGTTATTTTACACAGCGTTCTTCCTTAAAAAATATTAGTCTGATTATTCCCTGGGCTTTGTATTATGTACAAGTAAATCTTATCTTTCGATTCAGAAAAGTCATTTTCAGATTCTACTTTTCAAAAATTTCTAAATCATTAATTTTTTTTTTAAATTTCAATCTATATTCGTTTTATAATACTTAAATATTTTTTATGACTGTATAGTTCCTGTTACTAATAAAACCTTCCAAATTTTCGTCAATATCTTAATCGCAAACATGACGCAAAAAAATGCATTGAAAACGCACCCATGCATTTTTACATCTTCCAAGTACTCTCAATTTCTCGTCTTCAAGCACTCCCCATCGCACGGGGGAAAAAATCGTATGCGATCAGTAACAGACGTAAACATTTAAAGGAACTGATATTATAAACTCACTACTACAAATCCCTTCTGTTTGGCTGTACTAATAGTCAGAAATGCGTACCGAGGAAGAGCCAGGGGTCTTGACCCTCGAACAATTGATATCTTGTTCCTTCATATATTATTACGATGAACTAACCTTAATTATACTTTTGCCAAGCACTGTCCACTCCTCTCCCCTTCGATATTTTTTCCTTTACGTTGCTACTTATAGTGCATTTCGAAATGAAGAACTGAACACAATTTTTTTATGCTTATTTATATATATTTTATTTATTTATTTATTTATTTCCCGATTAGATCCAAGAACACGATTTTATTACTTTTCACATACAACAGATGGCAGCACTGCATATTTCCTTTCTGCCCATTATTTTATTCTGTGTTTTATTATACATTAACATGATTATCAATAAAAATGCACATAAAATTAATTAATTGTGGCTATCTGCAAGCAAAAGAAAATAAAATGGGCAAATATAGATAAACGACAAATTTTGTAAATGTCTTGCATTTTTTCTTTAGAAGCTATTTAAATAGGAAGCTTCATTTTTATTTTATAGCAAGTGTGATTGAGGAAGTAAGAGAGCGCCTGATCCCTTCTTTAGGTTGTTGAGAAACCCAGCAAGTACATCCATCAGCTTAAAAAATTGGTAGATTCATATGTTTATGAAATTAAATATTATAATTTTTTCTTGCAAATGATGTAATTGCAATAATTCTTTTCAGGAAAGTTTCTACATTCGTTGAAAGATGAACGGAACACCCATCCCATTGGATCAGTCCTAACCCTTGCTTAGAATTAGAAAAGTCGCCATGATGTAAGAATTTCTGAATTTGAAGTGAAAAATTATAAAATGTCTTGTTTCGAATAATTTAATAAACACAAGAATGCTGATGCTTGTAGGATTTTGCAATCATAGGGTCAGATAAGACAGACACATGCTCGCTTCTTTTTGGGGTGTAAACGACAAAGATTGGTTTTTGGTTGTGTGAGTTGTTTTTGTAGGGTTTCGGTCATATTTTGCTACATGAGGACTAAGCATATAGTTTAAAGCCGAATGCGAACGGCTACAAACAGTCAAGCCCGGAAAACGAAACTATCGTCTGGCAAAGAAGAAAGTACAGTCGAACCTCCGTATATCGAAGTAGCAAAGTGCGCGAAAAAAATTCGATATATAGAAATTTCGATATATAGAATTGAGCTTAGTCTTATCATAATTCTCCTAAAAAAAAATTAAAGCTAATTTTCGTATACGAAACTCCATTTCTAATTTTTACGCGAATCCCATTAAATGAAAGTTAATAACTAAAAAATGAATTAATATGAAAGATTTATTGATTACTACATATCTTTAAAAAACAATAATGCCGACAGTAGTTACAATGATCACAGTTACATTCTTTAAAAAAAAACTACGAATATCTTACCGAACAGTTAGTTTTGCGGAAAGTTCAGAGAAATGTTCGTATTTATTCAGTCCACTAAAAACTTCATCAAGGACATTTCCCGTGAATCGAAGTCCACGACATATTGTTTCAAATGCCAAAAATTGGGAGATTTTATTCTAAAGTGGAATAAAATCTCCCAATTTGTCTTCAAAAAAATTTCGATATATAGCGATTTTTTCGATATATAGAAACAATTTTTCTATGTAATGAACATGGAGATTTGCTAAGATTTCGATATATAGAAAATTTCGATATAGGGAAATTCGATATATGGAGGTTCGACTGTATATACGTTTGTGACCTGCCAACACATTAAGATGCCCTGCATTAAGATGACGATGAGATGTGCATTTATAAATGTCTTCCTCTACTGCTTACACTCCAGTCTCATTACTTCTCCCAACCGCACCCTCTGTCTTCCAGTATTTGCGATTCTATTGAATGATTCTACACAGTACTTTTTTTTTCACTTTATTACAGTCTGTGTATTATCAGTCCTGCTTTTACAATATACCAGTTATTATTTCGGGTTTTGGAGTTATCCGGTATTATATATCGGTGTCGGGGAACGCTCAAAACAGTTTCAATGTAAATTTACGATGATAGCTTCTTTGTTTTACACTCTTTTGACTAAGGTGTATAGAAATGCTCTGCCTCCTACTAGCGAGGGACTTTTGTATATTTTACTGAAAATTGAAGTCAATGGAATTTATTTCTAAGCTAATTTGTAGCTCTATGATGGTAGGTCAAAGAAAAAGTCTCACTGCGGTTAAACATTAGTAAATGAATTTTTCGTGCCATAACACTGAGTACTGCAACTGTTTATGTAGATACCGCGTAAAGCGTGAAACATATACCATTTTTCGAGGACAAGCACAAACTCTCTTCTCACAGATAAAACTATACATCCCTCTGAATTAAAATCCATGTCATTAAATATTCATTAATTTCCCCAGGAAATAATAAAAAAGTTTAAATACGTCCTTTAGGTTGTTCTATTACCGACTATTTTTCAGACTCAATATTTTTATATTTTTATAGTTATCAGATTAAACTAAACAAAATTTCCATTTGTTGCTAAAAATAATCTTCCGTGAAAGAGAAATAACGCCTAATGTGCACGAAAATATAAAACTACGATGTTTATTACCAGATTATGAATCACTTGCAATTCGAAACACGTTTTGTTTTGATGTATAGGGGAATTGCTGGTTCTTTTACTCATAACATAACCTTAACTAACTCTGATCACAACATGCATATTGCGTTAGTCGCATTTTCGTGGCAAAAAACAAAGCCTTTTAGGCAAGTATTTTACTGTCAAACGTGTAGTCCAAGACAATATAGGCATAACTTTGAATATGTAGAAAAGTATATTTAAAGACAATCTTTGACAATCTATTCCTACTGTTGTCATACATACAGATAAAATCAGTTGAAAATCTGCATCGAGATGTTTAAAGAAAATCATGTACGCTGAACCCCATCTTAAAGATAAACAAAAATTAATGCAATTATGCGATTTTTCTTCCTCAATTATACGAGAATATGGATTGCGTCTGACTGAAAAACTGAGAATACATATTAAAATATTAAAAATGCTGACATTATAGAACAAATACCTATTCCCCATTTCGCAATCTAACAAAAGAAAGGAGTAGTTAAATACGTATATAATGATGTCAATTTTTCTTTCTCATCAAATATAAAAGCATGCATAATGGCTGAACAAATTGCCCCAAAATGCAGCTTTTACGTTTCAAATTACCCAATCAACGGATAAAAAAGTTGGGAAAAAGAACGATACTCTATTTTGACAAAAAAGTTCTTTTTCTTTAGTGAGGATAGCTGTCGTGGCTGAGTGCACAGGCGAATTGAATCGTTCACCTTTCCCTCTATTTTGATATAAATATAGGATGTGAGGCCAATATCAGACTCCTACACAGGAAGCGAGATTTACTGATGCGTTTTCAAGTTTCCTCTCGACTGCCATAACTGTGTAAGCCCTGAGAAGACACTAACAAGCGTGATTTTCAACGTTATGGGTAAACAACTGGTATTATTAGATTCCAGACTTTTGGATTTGTAACAGTCGTCTTCAGCTACCAACGACCAACATGTATACACGCGCTTCAATAACGTATTGGTTTAAATACGTACATAATGTTAGGAAAACAGCATAGCTTCAAATAAAATTTTCACCCTATATACCAGAAAAACTTGTATTAATATTGCTATTAAGAGGCTTTTAACATTTTAACGTAAAAACACAGCTTTAAAGAATTACAGTAAGTGTCCCTTTAGTGAAATCTTTTGTTTAGCGTAATTTTCTGGGGAATATTTTAATGCCCATTAATCGCCATATTTCGATAAAAAGGCTATGTAGGAGATTCTTTTTTAATGCAGAAGCATTCACTTTAATTTATCGGACATTTCAGTTTCAAGGTAATGTTACAAATGAAGTGTTCTACCATTTACAAATTAGTAGAAGCGATAATGAACTACACGTCAGGGATGACCGAATGGCTAGGGCGCTAGCATTCGGTGCAGATCCTGTGGGTTCGAGTCCCATTGTTCGCATGGATGTTTGTAGCCGTTCTTTTTCGGCTTTAAACTGTAGGTCTCGGTCTACTTAGCCCTCGTGTAGCAAAACGTTGACCGTAGATCTCTAGACGAAACCTAAGAACTAAACGCATTTTGTAAAAAACCGAGAAAGAGAAGAAATCCAAGGATTTTTTAAAAGGTTAGATTTGTCTATGAAATAGGAAACTTAAGACTCTTTTCAATTTACTACACAGGTTTTCAAAAAAACTGTTTTGTAAAACTGACTTAGGTGTTTCAAGTGGTTTATGTGTGTTTTTTTTTCCCCCTCTTGGTGAGATGAAACAGAAAATGTTACTCCTTTTACTCCATCACGCACAGATATCAATCAAATTAAGGGTGAACCACGTAGCAATTAAGATTAAGGTAGACAAAAAAAGTAAACAAAATGTATTACACTTAATGTCAATATCAATATTAATTTCAGGAAATTTGAATTGAAAAATATACAAGCCAATTAAAAAAAACAGAATGAAAAGTTATGTATAGTAATATTTCTTGATTAACCTTATGAAATCGATTTTTCCAGAAATCAATTTTTTGTAAGAGCATTCAGTAAGTAGTCTGCTATTATATTTACATCCCAATGTCCTTGATATCTCCGTTCCATACCTGTAATATCATGATGGAATCTTTTCCTTTGCTCCTTAGTCCACATGGGAATGCAAGAAATTTAGTTTTAAGCTGATTTTGCAACCTTAAGCTTGGAATGCTCTTCCAATACGTTCCCCAACGGGGTTGAAGTTTGGATTCTTCAGGTAGCATAAAAAATTTTCAGTGACCTCCTTATAGAATAGCCAAGCTTCCTTTACCGTTTCGCTCATGGTCTGTGTAAAGGGTGTATTACCATACAACAGTTTTCATATATCAAGACCAACGAAGGTTCCTCCTTTCAAAATGGCTTCAGATTAACCAGGGAACTCTAAGCACAGATACCTGAAGCTTTTACCATCTTGAGGGAGAGATTTAACAAATTCCTTTATGAGTCCTAATTATGTATGAAGGATTTGTAAATTCGTTTCTATTACGAAGTTATACTGGTTTTAGACGCCTTTCAGAATTACCAATTAACAGACTTCAATTGGAGGAATCTCATTGCACGTCAAATTGATTCATCAACACACAAACATTACTACAGTAGACTAGATGTTCCTTGTGTACGCTTTTCACGGTGCTTGTACCATGAAAAATGTTTACCAGTTACTAACAAAATAAGGGAAACACACGGGTGGACCCGATCTGAACCGGAAATGATCCAATTTTAAATAGGTTTTGAGAAAAACCTTTTTCCCATTTCTAAGATGGCGAAGAAGGGGAGCGAAGTGGTTTCCAAGGAAGACACCAAACTTTTACAATATCAAAACCCTTTAACTTTATTTATTTATGCAGTACGATTCACAAAAACCCATCTCAATATTTGATTTTCAATGAAAATTAGGTAAATTTTATCGAGAAAAAAACCTGAGGAAACCTTCTCATAATGATTGAAAACTCAATTTTCCGAAAAAACCTTATGTGATTGAATTTTAAATAATTTTTCTCGGATTCAACCTTCATTAATCTATACAAATCAACATAAAACATAAAGTCAGTTTTAAGGACACTGACCTGTGTTCACAACCTCATACGACTTTTTTTTCCCCCAATGCGGAGGCACTTGTCGTCAAACATTCGCCTATACTACGCAGCAATTTTACTGCCCATTTTATTATGGGGGCAGCATATAGGCGGACAGCATTACCCCCTATGAAGGGACGACACGAACGGAGGCATTTTTCGTGCCGCGACGCCAGGATTCGATCCGAACACCCTCAGCACCGAAAACCAGCGCGCTGTACCACTGGGCCGCCACAAGCCCCCCCCCCCCCCCCCGCGCACACGACTAAATCCGCAAATAAAAATATATATATATATATCGCCAAACTTGGCAGGGAGGTCCGTCTGATAAAGCTGTACCCCATTTTCTTTGGCGGCATAGTTTTTAACGTGTTAAATAACGTACATGCAAAATAACTTATTTTACGAAAAAAAATTCCCGGAAAAATCAATCGGTAGAACTTAAACTTCATGATGTCATTTCAATATCGTAATCATCCCGATAAAAGTTCCGGTGTATCACTTTATTACGTCCTTTGCCGTTCTATCTTTCTCTCCGATTACTTTCTTAGTTGCATTAAGGAATAACCTCTGAAAATTATGTCTTTATCAAAGCTTTGCGTTTTATAAGAATCACATTTTCGTTTAAAAAATTTGAACAATCTTCTACGCTCCACTATTCCTATGCAAAGATTCTTAAGCTTCGTGAAAACTGCGTGTCAAGAGAGTAATAGATGGACATTACCAACGAGTTCTTCCATATCTCATCTTTATCACTTCAAGAACTTTTAATAAGAAGTCAACGTTATTGATGACGAAACCTCTTTTTCGTCCATAACTCACGACAGATCAGAAAATTACTCAATTCTCAGCGATCAATTCTAATCAGATGAAAATGATTTTTCGCAATTTAAGAGCGTGATTTATGGACCTCAATTCATTAGTCAAAAGATGGAAAAAAGGGAGACTTAACAAATAGTAACGAACATTTTTGAAGTTCACAGCTAGTAACTAAAGAAATTAATTCATATTCAAATGCTTTGGTTAAGAAAAATGCAATATACCTATTATAAGATGTAAAGTTACTTTCATAAAAAATTTCTATTTAGTTTCTGATATTCAATATTTATTTATTTTTTCAAATCATGGTAAAAAGAGATAGTCATGAATATTTTGGTACTTTTTTTTACCCAGTATGTAAGGAAATATAATATTTTTTAACAACACAAATATGTATTAGAATAAAATGAACATCAATTAATATCCTATATGCCTTTAAAAACTGTAACTATATATACTTTTCATGTAGATGAATTGTAGAGACCTGAAGCTGATGCCATATATCTATGAATTAATACAGCTTACTGAAGACTGTACACAACCAAATCAGTTTTCCTCGTAAAAAAATTAAGCTCAAAAGTTTCCCATGTATAATAAATTAGAAACGTAAAAATAGAAATAAATTAGAACGTAAAAATAGACGTAAAAATAGAATAAATTAGAAACAAAAAAATTATTTCTTTTATACACTGAAGCACTGCCATTCTGGAACATCAAATCAAGATTGCGAATATTTATTGAATGTGTATCAGCTGGAAAGTGTTACGAGAAAATCAAATTAGTATTAATCAGATGGTATATTTATAAATTGAATTAGACTATTTTCTTTACAATGAGAAGAGGAATTAGTTTGTGATTTTATATTTTCCACAGTTAATAAATATTCTGAGGTAGATGTCAATTAATTTTTGTGCCATATACATGTGGGGCGTGGGGTTGGAGTAAAACATCCACAACATAAACTAACTAGAAACCATCGTAAATAACAAAAACAATTAACATTTATTAACAAAGAATTCGAAAAAAAACGTAGTCCGTCTACGACGGAATCCAAAGCGGGAGTCTTAATGTTCTCCCCAAACAGAGTAGAGGGGTCGTGATAATGTTCGTGCTAGCGGCGCCCTCTTGCGCCAGACATTATATACGTTTACAAATAACATTTTATGAAGTTTAAAGTTCATAGTTAAGAGTTCAGTTCTGCTTTCTATATACACTATCTGGCCAAAAGTATCCGGATGCCCAGTGGTACGGACTCAGGGAGTCCTGAGGCACATATTAATATGATGTTGGTCCTCCTTTTGCATCAGTGACAGCCTGCACACGTCTGGGGAGACTTTTCACCAGTTTTTAATAGGAGTCCATGGGAATTGACTTCCAGGCGTCCATCACAGCTGAAGTGAGTGCTGGTAGTGAGGATGGTCGATTTTGCTGGCTACGTAATCTGCGTTCTAATTCGTCCCAAAGGTATTCATTGGGATTTAGATCGGGGCTCTGAGAAGGCCAGTCCAGTTTTTGAACACCCATTTCGTGAAGCCATGCCTGCGGAAGTCTCGATGTGTGATTGGAGCAGTTATCCTGCTGGAAGAGAAATGGGCCTTCCCGGAAATATTGCCATAGAGTTGGGAGAGCAGCGTTGTCCAGAATGTCCACATACATCTCAGAGTTCATGTTTCCAACCACAGGAACTAAGGAACCCAGGCCAAACCATGAAAAACACCCCCACACCATGATGCTGCCACCACCAAACTTCAATCACCACCAAACTTCACTCAAACCACCACCACGCGCTTCTTACGTGACCACCGTCGGCACAATGCAGTCACGTAAGAAGCGCTCGCCGGGCATCCGCCAAACCCAGACGCATCATTGGACTGCCAGATTGTAAAGTGAGATTCATCACTCCAAAGAACATTTTTCCACATGTCCACAGTCCTACGACGGTGAGCTTTGCACCATTGTAATCAACGCTTCGCATTCTGGGGAGTGATGTTCAGCTTGTGAGTGGCTGAACGACCATGGAATCCCAGGTTTTTTAACTCTCGATGAACAGTCCTGCAGCTAGCACTACCTATAACGCCTGATTTCAATCAACGAGGACTTGCGATTTTGTTTCACTACCCTTTTCAGAGTTCTACGGCTGCGTTCACTAATTTTTTTCGGCCTGCCACTTCATTTTTCTGCAGTTTCGCTGCCTCGACGTTTCCACTTCACAATTACATCACTCACAGTGGATTTTGGCTTCTGTAGAATGTCCGAAATTTCCCGAACTGATTTCCCACAAAGGAGACATCCCACTATAATGCCACGATCAAAGCCATTAAGCTCCTTTGACTTACTCATTGTCTCACAAACGCATAAATATGACCTGACAAACCCCTACCAATACTTTTATAGCTTTCGGTTACACATCAAATTACGTCACCTGCCAGATCCACTTCTTTAGGGGGTTGTCCGGATACTTTTGGCCAGATAGTGTATTTATTCACCAAACTCTCTGTTATTCCATCTTGGTAAAAAAAAAACGTAACTGCTATTTAGATTAAAAAATTTTTAATAATCATATTTACTACATTTTTAAATGACTTTACCTTTAATTATATTACGTTCCAAACCCAATATTTCTAAAAAGCCCTCTCCTAAAAAGATTTGTCCATATCTGTGTTGATACTTCACATGCATGAAAAAACACCACTTTATTAAACGAAAATTATATATTATTTTTATCAAGATTAAATGGGTTTTTTTTCTTTTTTTAAACATTAAGAGCCTAGCAATTTGTCGTTTTTTTATGTACTGCAAGCTTTAACAGAAGTTTTCGTAAAGCATTTTACTGTTTGGTATATTCAAATTATGCATTGTTAATACAACGCATAAATTACGTGATAAGTCTATCCTGTATAACGACATTAGAATTTTCTCAAAAAAACAATATCAGAAATTTCAACTCAAGGATTTCAGTTTGAGATAATATTTATCATTTCATAATAGTTTTTAGATTTTTACATTACAAGTGATATTTAAGTTTATATTGCTCGTTTACATATATGACTTCTCTATATTAAATCATGCGCTTTGACCCTTTTTCCATTAGTTTCTTTCGGAGTACTGATAAATAACACTTCTACTAAGTTATACATTAAAAAGAAGAGTTGGTTCGCTTTTTTAAAGAATTCGGAGTGAATTCTCTTTGTGATTTCTTTTAAGGAAATGGTAGATTATTATTATAGTCTAAATATTTTTTTCTCTTAAATATCATACATGTTTTACAGAGTAAGAAAGTATTTCGAGATAATTATAATATGACAATCTACATTTCTAAATTCTTTAAAAAGTTACTAATATACTGAAATGGTTCAGGTAAGGAAGCTTATTTAGACGATTGGGTTAATTATTTTACTTCTAGTATTTTGTCACTAAGAACAACACATTTAGAATGATCGAAAGCCTCAGAAAACTTGAAGAGAAGGTTGAAAATATATCGTTGTATTGTCCAATTCCCACATTAAAGCATGCTATTAAATATTCGGCTCAATTTTATTCATAATGGTTAATTGTGTTAATAGAACTCGATTTACTGCAGGCGACTGTGGCCAGTCAAACTGATTATATCAAATTCTTCTGCTCTGGGCATAATAAACTCCTCAATCTTTTATTAAATTTTAAGTAAAAATCACATTCATCAATTGGTAGAAAATGTTGAAAACCCATTTAAAATTTTGCCTCTGCTTAGAGCGATCGACGGCAAAATCGCGAAATGAAAAAGGTTTTTCATTTCCCATTCTCTCTTTATTTTTTTCTTTTATCGATCAATTGGAAATTAAAGCTTAAAAGAGATTGGAAGTTAAATCTCTACATCTAATCAAATGAAAATCATGGCTGTGATTCGATACCTTACAAATTAAAAATAAGTTACACTGCGAAATTAAGTACAAGTGTGAGTTACAGAGACCGAACATTAGATCTCGTATAAGCGGCGATAATTGCAAATCATTCGTGAAACTTCAAAGGCTGGCGCTAATCTTTAATTTAGCCGTTCGAAACAGTTATATCTAATTGTAAATTTTAAAAGTTTTGCTGCGCATTTAAGTCTGTGTAACTTCCATTAAGTATGACAGGATAGTCGCTCTCAACTGACTCTGCTCTATTTCATTCAATAGACCAGAATGTAGTGCTGCCATCTACTGTTGCTACCGTAAACTAAATTTTAGTGCAAACAATGTTTAAGACTATTAATTAATTGAAAGCATTTTCCTTCCTCATAACCTCACTAAGAGCAGAATAAGAGGTTTTAGTAATAAATATAGGGATTTTTATATCCCCATATTTCATTACAAACAGCCCTCATAAGTTTCGTTGTTAAATATTAATTTGGTCACTATACTCAAAAGTACCCTATTTTTCGGGCCATAAGACAAACCTTCTTAGATTTAAAAAAAAAATGACTTAAAATAGGGGTGAGTCTTATGGTACGAAGGTAACATTAAAATAAAAGGAATATTTTATTATATATATTATATATATTTATTATATACATTTTTTTTAATCTTTATTAGGTAAGAAATTGAAAATTTCTTTATATACCTAACAAAATACAAAATATTCGTTTCTAAAAATCCTCCCATAAATTTGAGGTGCGTCTTATAGTCCAAAAAATATGGTATTGCCAAAATTAAGTAGTTAATATTGGGGAGGCTAAACAAACAATAATGATAGTGGACTGTAGAAACTTAAAAAACAACAAAACTTTATTGATGATGGGACCGGAGGTCCGCTCGGCTCGCAACCTAATACACAACTGACGTTTCTCGCCAAATCTTGGCTCTGAACACAAACGACGGACGCCTAGGCGCTTGCCAATAGGATACATAATGGCGTATAGAAGAAGGCGGCCTTAACAAATATGTGTAAGAGATTAAGCGCTAATTTCAGTATTTGTGCACATAGCTTTGGTAGTAAGAATAGATTAATCTTTTAAGTTCATAGCATAGCTTTTTAGGTAAATATTTAGATATGAAAATTTTGGAGCTTGAGATTATTGTGCTCTATGAAAATTTGAATGATTTCGAAATTTAAAATTTTTATTTCCTTGGATTGAGACTAGAACCAATGAACAGAATAAATGATCAAAAGAAAATAAATTTTGATTTAATACAGTTTATATATTAACAGAAAAGAAAAGCATTTAATTTAAGAAGAGCACTTTTTTTCTTTTCGATAGTTTTCCATACCAGGGGTAAAGATCTAGGGCATCCTAAACTCATATTACTCTTGCATACAAAACAAATTTTTGACAATGGGTACTTTAGGTTGTTGCTAAAAATTAAGCTTAAATTCTGTTTATCATAAGAATATTATGGTAAATTGAATTATAATTCAAACGTTTAGGAAATGAATTTTATGCTTGACGTTAGTTCTTTCAACATACAAATCTCTGGGGCATGAAACAGAAATCTTGTGATTCATTAATTTTTTCGAACATCTTTAAATCGATATCGTCTTGATTCAGATTATAAACACGAAAATAATCCAATAGAGTTAATTCCTTACACAAGCAAAATTCAGAAGCACTTTATCACAAATTATGCTGATTATAACGTTTATACAATAGAAAGAAGTACATATGAAATAAATACTCATTGATTGTATTTGTTTACACGGTGTAGAAAATCGATATACTCTGGAATGATTGCAAACTCTATGGACCACATAGCAATGAAGACTTGACGGTTTTATTATAGAACACCACATAGCTATGACGGACTCCATAGCTATGTGGTGTACTGATGTACATCCTTTGTAAATACATCGTATTGCTAGATACTTCAACCACGTGCACAAAACTTTAATATTTGAAAAACAATGTTACATCAAATAAAAAGTCTTATTTAAGTAATCCTGCAACAGCAATTTGAGTTAAGCACACTATCAGTTTGAAGCACCCTAGTCACGTGATCCCCTTTAAATTATTCATTGTTTTATTTTTCCGAATGCACTGAAATAGAAATGAATAAATCATGAAAGTTTTTTTTGAATGTTTACAATGTCCAGATACTTCATAAGATATTTATTTTATGATTCAAGATTTATTTATATATATATATATATATATATATATATATATATATATATACATATATATATATATATTCCCGGGGGATAATCCTTTTACAAAATCCCATGAAATATATTCTCTTCCTCATCCTTATTAAAACCCTGTCATTTTGAATTAAACTTTAATAGTTACAACATGCCTAAAGGAATGCTGCGAATATAATGTTATCAGAAACTACACAAGCTGGGGAAAAAAAAGCAAGAATATTACAATAGTCACATATATAAGCAGTTTAGTATCAGCTCTTTCATCGAGTGCACCGCATGAAATAATCACAGGAAAACATTCATTGTTTCAGAAGAACAATGTGGGTGGAGCCAACTTTGAGTGTTGGGTATGAATATCTCGCCATATCAGATAACAAACTAGATATATGTTAACAAAAGTGAAAGTTTTGTTCACCTAAATTTTGCCAAAGGGTAAGTTTGCAAAATGGCAAGATTATCCGTCGCCATAAAGGCCTTTTTTTAATAACTGATCAGTGATTGTTTTGTGTGTTTACTGTAAAGAGCAGTGCGATGTCTTTCTTCCTACCAACAATGACAGTGTTCTCTTGGCTATATCTTTGTTTTGCGTACCTTTAGGCAATCCAAAAGAAAGATGCTGTTCATAAAACTCTGCAACTTCCACCTTCATGTTAATCGAATTATCAGGGAGAGGAAAAAGGAATGGTGAACCGAAAAGAGATATAGATGGATAATGGTGAGGATACAAGTTCGTGTGAAAAATTTGCAGATCTTCATTAAGGTTTATTTTGAATTCAGGATAAAACCATAAAAGATCAAGTTGGGTCCATGATTTTAGACCAGGCGTGTCCAACCACAAGATCCTAAACTTTATCTTCCCAGAGAAAAATGTCCCCCACTTCACACTCTTCACACTAACCCCTTATTCATGTCATAGCTGTTTGGAACTACGTACATTTTCGTACAACTGTTTTCAAAGATGAAGCAAACGCAGAATAAAATAATATTAAAAATATTCTGATGAGCATCTTAAGAATTCTCTAAGAATTGCAGCCACTTCCATCAATGCATTAATTCTTCAAAAACAATGTAAAATATCCCACTAATTTTAAGCTAATGTTTCCAGGATCGCTTAAGCCCCAGTTATGGTACTGCACGACTGTAATTGGCACTCAGCGACGTGCCAGGAACACGACGGCAGAATATATTGAAGTAGCAAATTCCTTCATACAACGTTCCTTATTATAAAAATGTGTGTACATCTTTTTTCTTTCTTTTTTTTTTCAAGAGGGACCATACATATTTTTTAGCTTCAAATTAGAGCTTAGAATAATCTTGCACCAGCTGATTTATTGAACTTTTTAAATTTTTTACTGCCATCTAGTATAATATAAAGCAATTAATCCTGATACCATCCCCTGGTTTTGTTATTTCCCACATGACGAGGGGTGTTAAGCAAATACTCTATATATGCTATGAAATCTAAATTTTCAACATGATACTGGTAAATTCTTTATGACAAAGGTTATTTTAATAGAATAGAATATAAGGAGCAAAATTTCTTCTGCGATATTAGCCGAAGCCAAATTTTCCCTTAGGGGAGATAATTTTGCATTATATTTGTAAATATTAGCGCCCTTTACACGTACGTTCTTTCCCGCTGGAAACTACGATCCCGCGCGATTGAGTGCACGTGTGAAGGTGTCGGAGAGGAAAGGAAAGCTGCTTTGGAGCGTATTGCAAGTTTTCCCGCGCACGTACGCTCTTTTGCGAATGCTTGGATCGTGCGCGCAATCCTGTACGCTCCAAGCACTCGCGAAAGAACGTACGTGTAAAGGGTGCTATTGGTTAAATCTAATATCCGTTCTTATTTTGAAATCTTTGAAATCCCATACATTAAATATTTGCAAAAAATATCGGAAATTACCTGTTGATAGGTATGCGAAAATTACTCAATTTGTCTTCCTCGCTTTATCTAGCGGGTACAGATTAAAAGCAACAATTAACGAAAAAATTAAATAAATAGACAATGAAAACCTTAAATGTATTTTGTTGTTAGAAATCTTATAAATCTTAGTATTTCTTCCTCTCTCTATCTATCTCTCTCTTTTTTAAGCAATCCATTAAATTTTGCTTCTTTCACTGCGCAAAAACGCAGAAACTTTACCTCTACACCCTCACACAGTATCCACCGAGTTGAGGAATTTCAACTAACCGCTTGTAAAGGAAATCTACTTAGTTATGGCTCGCCCATTATGCAGTTTCTCTTGACAATAAAAGCAAGCATTATAGCTAACATTTCTAAACAGAACTCTCTTTTAAACTCTCTTTTTCTGCAGCGATTAGAATTCTTTGAAAACTGCAGTGCTGCCATCTATTGACTGATTTAATAGTAGTTAATATAAATGTCAAAAACGCGTCGGGGGGAATAAAGTATAATATGCGATGTATTTTTTATCTTCTGGGTACCATCTTTTTATCTTACTTTTCAGTACAGCAACTTACCAGTATCTATTCTTTAAAACTGTTTTCTTAGATATTTATTGAAAGATTATCTATAACTCTTATGACATTTATCGTGTGAATTTCAAAGATTTAAGCGTATCTCTTTTTCACGTAATATAGTGTGTTAAGTTTCAATAAAGAGTCATTGATTTCATCTTTATTGATTTCATATTTATTCAAAATTCAGAATCGATTTTCTGCTACCATATAGAGGACATTTAATGCTGAAAATTTCCCTGTTGTTAATTTCACCCTGTTACATCACAAATGTTTTTGAATAAGTAAAAATGACTTTTAGTGTATGCTTTTAAAAGGACATTTTACTGTCGTCCTATGCATTTTTAAAAAGGTGCCACTTTTCTCTAAGGATCTTTTTTTTGTGAAAGTCGATATTAGTAGAGTTACCTACCTAATATATCACTTCCATTGTTATAAAAAGGATTCCATGCCACATTTTAACGAGAAAACGCAAAGCCAGGCGAGAGAAACAAAGCAAAAAAATTAAATTTTAGGTATCTTTACAACGACTATAAAGGAGCCAACTAAACCCTAAACTGGTATCTGGTCAATTTTGAGAGCCAGGGGATGGCCGAATGGCTAGGGCGGTAGAATTCGGTTCAGATCCTGTGGGTCCGAGTCCCACTGTTGGCATGGATGTTTGTAGCCGTTCGGAATCAACTTTAAACTGTAGGACCCGGTCTTGTTAGCCCTCGTGTAGTAAAAAGTTCACCGTAGTGCTCCAAACGAAACCAAATTTTGAGAGGGAGCAGTTGCCACCCTTGGCCACGTATCCCACGACTTAAATCAGGTCTCTACGACGCGCAGCCCAACCCCCAGATTTTCCGTGAAGTGGCGTGTCCAAAAAGACCTCTTGAAGGGCAATTTTTTGAAAAAGCTGTAAGAAAATGAGGGGAGTACTACAAGCAGATGAAAAAAAGAAATATAAAAGAAAGTTGAGCCGTGGCCCCCTGTGGATAGCATAAGCTAACCAGTGGCAGGGCCTGCAGTCGACAGGTCAGAATCCCAAGAGATAAGGCCGAACCTCCTGAGTTACGTACATCACGGGCCACTTCATACATCATTGCAGATCCTAACCTTAAACCCTACCATGAAGCTATAAGATATCTTATAGCTTCATGAGACCTACCAAGCCCGCTTCGGCCAAATTTTTTTCCGTAAAATGATATTTCCCTTTTCCTCAAACGGGGAATTCTAGCAGCCAAAATAACGTTCTTTACCAGGAACAGCGAGGGAGGGGGAATTTCACAACTCGTACTGTAAGAGATAACTGGAGAAGTTAAAAAGGAAGTTACTGTTAGCTAGCTAAAAATTAAAAATTATTAAATTAATGGATGTATAAAAAATAATTGTACCTACAGGGAGACGAGTTGACCACTGCAAGTAAAATTAGAGTTACTTTATAGCGTTTTTCGGGGCATTACTTGTTGATTTTTCTATTTCTTGTTGCCCCAGACGGAAGCTAACAAGTCCACTAATTAATTTTTCCTACACAGAGTACGCTAGTAGAGTCCGAAATTGTATCCAGGGGTTGTGGAATTTTGCATCTCGAAGGCTATTGATCCATTGACCGTGACCCCGGAATGAGTCATTGAATGATGATATTGACGCCGGATAAGACGAGGAGAGATTATGCTAAACCTGGAACAAGGTGTTTTTTCCCTGGAGGATTTTTATTTTCTCTCTCTATCTATTTATCTATCTATCTATCTATCTCTCTCTCTCACACACACACACACATATATATATATATATATATATATATATATATATATATATATATATATATATATATATATATATATATATATATAAATGGGAAAAAAAGGGTTGCAAAACAAATAATACGATGCGATATTTAGTTGTAAGTCGGAAAAAATACTGTCCAATTGTAATGCCGCATTTACATATTCGCGATCGCACCACCTGCAAGACATTCGCAATACATTAGTCACGCTCCAGCATCGACGCGAATGACAGTTCTCACATTCGCGTCTCTTGTTGTCATTTGTGCTTGCGTCAGCCAGTCGTCTGCCATCTGGCGCCATTCGCCACTTTGACTCGTGCCAGAAAACCGCTCCCGAAGCGAGCGCCACGATTGGCGAGGAGAAACGGCGAGACCACCGTTTACACATTCGCCCCCCGCTATTCGACTCGCCGCTATCGCGACTGTGTAAATGCGGTGTGACGAGTTAATAGGCGCCTACTACAGCTACCGGTTACGCATAAGCCGGGTGGATTCAATCACAATTCTCTCTGCTCCCCATATTCCTGAGAGTATCAACGATCAAAATTATATCACTCAACAAAGTTTAAACTCTGAGAGCAACAGTTTGGATCAATTTAACATTTCAGAAAACTAAGAATGCCAATATACTATAATCAGTCTACATTCATTTGAGATAACAGTGTCAAAAAAAATCTCAACAAAGTCCACTTAGAAACTCTACTACATACGTTACATACATATTTTTAAAGTCAGTGGCACAAGTGGCTATTATCAGCGTTAACAGACTAGACTAGAGTCTTAAGTTACAGTTGTTGCATCAATGATAATGATGTAGTGTGTCCTTGGTGGGTAGTTGAAAAGGCCTATTATTGTCTTTTTATGTGCTACCTTGATACTATGGGGCTCTGAAAGGGCATAATATTGAATGATAGGAACTTTTTGATTAACTTATAACACTAAAATTGATGTGATCATACGTTACTGACAAGAAACATTCGAAAATTATTCCTTAAGGAAAGAAGTTTCATGAGCACTTAATCTTGATACATGACAGTAGGGTGTTTTCATGTTTCGTGTTTGCTAATGTGCATCTTGAATGCTAATATGCTTTAGAATGATGTCTTTTTCGAATAACAAATTTTTCAGTGTTCACTTTTAATTAAAAAAGTTATCCGTTTCCGTTAGCTCTTAACGGAATAGACAAGAAATGAATGTTCAAATTACTTCGGTCAAAGAAGAATGTTTAAAGCATTCTAATTGACCAACACTTGAAAACATGATTTTTGAATAGACGTATGACTGCCGTGGAGATTCGCGGGCTTCTTAAGCTCGCCGTCAACGTTGAACTTGAACGGACTTCTTCAATAATGGATTACATCATTACGTTGAGCTCCATGGTTATTTTACACTTTTCCGCTGAAACCTGCTCATAAAGGCTTGTTCACATAGGAGTCCGTTGCCTTGCGTTAAGGAAAAGATGACGTTGAGACGAAAATAAACCAATCATATGCCTCCAAACGATTAGCGATGAAAATTTTAACGCCTATGATTGATTGATTTTCGTCTCAGACGTCATCTTTTCTTTAACGCAACGCAACGGACTCCTGTGTGAACAGGCCCTAAATGTGAACATGGAGTGACGTCAAGAGTCATAGTGGAGAAAAATACCTCATGCTGTCGTATACAATAAGCATTTCTTCCCGTTTCAACATTCCCAGAAGAGGCGAGCCCGAGTGCATGCGAAAGCTTGTCATATAAAAACTCAGTGTTAAAAAAAAAAAAAATCGATTTCATTAAATCCAAAATAAAACCTTTAATCCTACGTCTTTCTGACAACAGAAGAAACATGTTACTTTATTTACAAGGTTATCCCGATTACGAACAAAGATATATCAGTTTATCGAGTTTTGGGGAATGAAGATGGTACATGAACATACACGAAAATTCTTATGAAAGAGCCACTATCAAATTTATTATTACTCGTACAAGTATCGATCGTGAATCATTCTGCAAACAAAACGAAAATTTGAAATATTTAAGTTGCATACACGAATATTCACTTATTGAAAAAAAATAAGGAGACTTCGATATAGCCTCAATTTTTTTACTGTATCGATACAAAGCGTAAGATCGGAATTTGAAAAGGTATAAAAGAATAATCTCAGAATCAATTTTCCTTCTTTGAACTTAGTGTTTTGTACTTCAGCAAGCTTGACTTTAAATTCAACTTTTAGTTTTTCATTTGGATTTTGAACCCTAAAGTAGTATTAATATTAAATTATGCGTCGGCATAATTCTAGTTTTTGTGTCCGGTATAGTAAAGCCCGCTCTAGCTCTGGTGAATCCAGCGACTCAGATTCAAGCGCTCAGCTTTCCTTGGTTCCAATAAGGACGTTAGCTCAACCAAAACGATTCGCCACTCGTTATTTTCCTAGCTTTGAAACGTATGGCCCCATTTCTCATACGCAAGCAAGTTTATGGAGGTAAGAATAAAATACAGGTCTTATTAGGTTGCTTCAGTTAATACGTATACCTAATAGTTTTACTCTAATATTAACGTGTACTCTAATATTAACGTGTACTCTAATATTAACGTGTACTCTAATAGTAAGCGTGTACTTAGTAAGCGTTTACTTGGTTAACTAAGTTATCATGCCCCGGGCACCAGTCGCAGAGGGGCGCCAAATGGTCCCCAAGACCATGGGGGGGCGCCAAAAAGGTATCGTGCCCCCGGACGCCAGTTATGCTCGCTACGCCACTGATATCGGGTAAGACCATTAATGAAAGAAATGGTGATAGATGATTATCAAAAAGAAACATAAGAAAATCATTGAATGGTAATTAATCAAAATATCAGTTATTTGAAACTGAATAATATTAAAAGCCTTGGAGAACGCAGTTAACAAGGAAGTATGCATATTTTCGGAAGTCATGGAAACTCTATTTGCGAGATATGCGGTTTGTTGAAATTCACAATATGGAATAAATACCCTAGTTTTCCTTAAAGGGGTGTGGAATATTTAATTTCAAGAAACAAAGGCCCGGACAAACCACAATTTCAGGATCCCAACGTAGCACGGGATCTCGGGCAGAATATTTTTCCCCGTAGATGGTGTCGGCTCGCATAACCTGTCTTCACACGGATGGTTAAATATTTTATACATCTGTCACACGTCTGAGCGCATAACGACTTGCTATGATGTTAATGATATCTTCGAAGAGATGATTTCGTGAAACGAATCTTATCTGCTGTTTAGCATGAACTCTATAACACTAGCTATCGTCCCGTTCTTAAAGAGTTTAGATAAGTGGTGCCATCTAGTGTGTTGCTGGCTGTAAAAGATGGTAATTAACTGCGTACATTTTTCCAGCTTCCCACTATTAGAAACTGATTGACAAATTTAAGGCGGAGTATGTAAAACTATGAAGACCCTCGATAGTATCAATAAGCGTAAATTCGAAGCTTTGAATATGGCTTTTTGCAGTAACTTAAATGTGACAGATGTTCTTAAAATATACATAGTAAAACAAGAATTAGCTCAGAAAGTATTTTAAATTAGATGATGCCCATCAAGAGTCGTGTGCCTCTAGCTCGGGACATAGTATTAAAAGATTTCCTGCAGGCCCCCATAGCATAAGGCCATAATCTATGCTCTATGGGGGAAAAATACATATAACTTGTATTTTTTTTTCGTGATGCATTTCTAAAAGATATCCTGTGATAAACAAATTTGTAAGAACAAATTCTTGTTTGAAAAGCACACGTACAAATATATTTGTAAAACTAGTGTAAAAGAATAAATTTACCAGAAATGACAGAAAATTGTAAATACTTGGTGGCAAAGAATCCTAGAAGTACTTTTATACATGAATTCACCCAGGTATAAAATATGCTCACAATTCAGCTGCTATTGTTCAGTAGAGGGTATTTAACTTATGTATAACTGTTGGCGCTGGGGTGATATAGTATGAACAAAGTCTGAGTTTCATCCCAAAGGGATATTTTATTCTGGCATGGTCGGTGGGAATTTCAGTTGGTAATTTTTCCTTCACTGATCGGAAAAAAAATTTGAAAGTCCTAAGTGGATGCAAGACTTTAAAGGTTCGTGAAGAACTAGACGGTCTGATCAGATAAGGGTTCAAGAATGAAATCGTCCAAAGTATAACCTATTTTAATTAAAGAGTCGAGAAATTTCAGTCATTAGACTCTGAAAGATTATTCATCGAAACGCAGCATAAAAAAAAGCTATTGTTTCACTAAGTGTTAGTGCAAACTATATGCTCTGCAAACTGAAGGCCGGTTGTGTTAGTTTAGTATAACTTTCCCTTCACAGCATAATTTATCTTCGTAACATTCATCGATTTTATAGTGTGCTAAACTTATGCTCATCGGTGAGGATTTATATTGGGGTAAGTTTATTAAGAGACTTCTGCATTAAAAGTTCTGTTATTAAACTACTTAAGGTGGCACCTGTGTACTTTTATAATCATTCGCTTAACTTTTACGGAGAACCCGATAATTAAATCTTCGGTCTCAAATAGTTTGAAAGTTTGTTACTTTAACCAGAGGAATAACTTCAGCCCCCTTTCAAGCAGAGCTTCAATGTAAAATTTCGAGCAAAACTAAGTGTAGAATTTTAGAGAACGTATTCTTAAAGTGTTTGTCGCTGAATTTAGCTCTTCATAAATCTCTCGTGAAAATATTCATAAGTACCTAAGTGCAGACGAACTGGATTTGACGTTAACATTTCCCAAAATTTTCATTAAAACTTAGCTTTCCTCTTTTAAAAGACTAGGGTTTGGCTCTTAAACGCCTTTATGGCAGATCTAAAAATGAAATGGGAATCGAGATCTTGTATCTAAACTCTGTGCTCCTAGACTTAAATCTTGTACACGTTAATAAATCTCAAACATCGTATACTAGGTAGTATCGACAGTGAAAGGAGAACGCACTCGTTCACCCCACATATGCTCGTGATTGATTCCCTAAAATTGAAATTTTTGCGTCGTGTCGACCTTCGACTATCTTAAATCCCCATGAAATCTATACATTACTTATCTGTTCCAGATTGAGCTGATCTAACTTTTCCCTTTTAGCTTTGTCGTGTCAGTGGGGCGTGACGAGTCGTACGAAGTTAATTACCACTTGTCAAGTGGTACCTTCGGCGTTCTATTGTTAATATCAAGAGTTGGATGGTCTCGTGACCTTCCACGTAATTTAATCTTGGCTGCAGCCTTGAACTCTACATGTTTTTGCTTACCAAACTGGACACTCATCTACTGTAAGGTGTTAACGGATCATCTACTTTTTAAACAATAGACTCTATCATTAAACAACAGATAGGGCTTCTGTAATGTTATTGAGTATTTTGAGAATATATTAAATCCGTTACTGTATTATAGAAAAATAGATGGTGTATCAATAAGCGAATTCACAGGTCTTACTCTGGTATAAACTCGTGGAACAGATCTCAGGCCGCCGTCTGATATCTACTTTGAGTACTTTTAGGACGACTGTCATAAAAAAAATATCTTGGCTTTCACTTACGTCACGACACTAATTTGTCAAAACGTTATTTACCCTTCGCGTTACTAGTTAACGTTATATATCCTAAACTGTTTTGGATTGACTTGATAAATTCAGATCGAAATCCTCGCTACAGTGAAACGATAATTTAAATCTTTGCATCCTAAATTACACGAGCTAAGTCCATTGACCTTATTTGTTTCGATATCTGATCTCGCATTCTTTAAGTTTCTTAACTAGGGAGACCACTCCAATAAGAGACCTTCATGCAAAGCCTGCTGGTATAGTCAATTAAGGATCGCAAAAATCTAAGAATATATTTACGTAATAATGGTTGTTTAAAAAAGTACTGTTTGAAAATGAGCTGTATTAAAATATGGTGCTAATAGTATAAAATACTAAAATATACTTCTGAATATCAATTACCTTAAGAGGATGGACTTTCAAATTACTAAAAATCTAACCAAAAATTGGAATTTTTTGTTTATTAGTATTTTAAAAATGTGTAAATATTAGAATAAAAGGCATTTAAAATATGTAATGAAAAGTAAAAGGAAAACTTCGTAGCTTTCGAAAAGTAAATATTAAAGGTATGTGAAAATCTTAAATAGCTTTTTCTCAAATAGTAATTTCCAGATTTGCATGTCTTTGAAATGCTCCTTGCATCATAATTTTAGACTAATTTTATAAAATCAGACTCGAAGTTTAACTTAAGTGTAGAAAAGTACAAAAATTTCATGAAAATTCAGAGTACAAGCATAAAAATATTTCCTAAAAATTCATTATTCAACGAAAGCACAAAATAATGCGTAACTCTGTTCAAAATATATAAGCAATATAAGTGCAGGCGCATTTTAAAACTTAAATTTTTTTATATTTATAAAATTTTCTAAAGTGTTTGATATATTTATACTTTAATGAATACAGAGCATATATACAGAATCTGTATATATGCAAAATTTCATATCTGAGGTAAAAATTTCAAAAATCGCTTTGGAATGTAACTATCCCCTTAATCTCATCTGAAAAAAAAGTTAAATTGCGCGCTCAAGTTTATAAGCCAGACTATATCGGGCCCTAAACAGAGCTTAGCCCTTTATTCTGCGTCTTGTTGATTTAAGATTAGCGTACGTAAAATCCCCCGAACACTAAAACTTCCTCGATGTCAGTACGCCAGGAGTTAAGTCGCTAAAGAAATCATGGGAAGTTTTTATCCGGACTTTACCATTTCGAACACCTAATTGAAAAGCTTATAAGTTGCCTAGAGTACTGGGTCTAATTCATAAATACCGTACTGACAGTTACTGCTGTGACAGGAATTGAAATAACTGAATTGTAGCCGAAAATAATTCGATGAATATGGTCATAAAAATACTCTTAAATTCCTTATTTTGAACACATTACTTATCAGGTAAATTTTAATTCTCTTAACATTTAATATTGTATCTTTACTAATTATTAAAGTATTACTGTATTTATTTATACGTGCTATGCATGTTTCATTTATCGCTTCAGTATTAGCTCCAAATAAAAATTTTCAAATAACATGCAAAATCGGCGATCTAAAGAGTTAACTATACATAGTGACTCCCAAAATTGAGGGAGCGCTTGTTTTTATTTGAATTTCAGACTATTAAGTCAAATTGAAGCACAAATTACGAGACATGTTTTTCTAATTTAGGGCCACCAAAAAGGACAAACTTTTTGTATTAAACTTTCAAATAATTAAATGGTAATTTATTAAAACAAATAACTGAGGTTTCGAAAGAGGAACAAAAGTATTGAGACACAAAATTGAATACTTTTAAATTTATTTTAATTACCCTTAGTTATAACTATGGTACTTTAAATATTTACCATACAGCAATTCCTCAATTGCCTTTCTCTTCCAAAATTAGTATCTGTTAATTGTATACAAATGGAGAATCGAAAAGAAACAACGGTAGGAAAAAAAAGCTATTCATTAATCTATCAAATGGAGGTAAATCTTTGAAAAATAACCAAAATAGTTGGCAGAAGCGTGAATTTAATTCTAAAAAGTAGTTTAGAGATTTAAAGGATGGCACATCAGCAAATAAAGTAGGAAGAAGCCGAAAAAGACAAAGCTCAACAGTACAGAATTTTACATTAGCTTGATCCTAAAATAAGTGCTCCAAAAATTGCTTAAGTAGTTCTAAAAATTTTGGGTTGGTCTGTTTCTCCCGAAACTGTACGCAGAATCTTTAGAAAAGCTGGTTATAATGGTAGGAAAGCTAAGAAAAAGCCCTTTTAATAGTAAAATGAATAAAGATAAGAGATTACAATTTGCAAATGATCACATTTTAAAGCCCGAACAGTTTTGGAATGAAGTTATTTTTAGTGATGAGGGCAAGTACAATGTTTTTGCTAGTGACGGCTGACATATGTAGTTGGACAAGGCAAACGCTGCTTTCGATCAGAAAAATTAAATTCCAAAAGTTAAGCCTAGAAGTGGGTCAGTAATGGTTTGGGGGTGTACGGCAGCAGCAACGCTGGGAAAGTTTGTATTTATGGAATAATGGACAGTATGTCATATCTTGGCATACTGAGAATGCATTTCAAGGATAGTGCTGCTAAATTGGGATTGATAAAACTTCATATTTCAACAAGATAATGATCACATGTATACAGCATATATAGTAGAGCACTAGCTGCTGTATCATCCACAACGGCTTAAAACACCACCAGTCTCCCGACTTGAATGTTATCGTGAATGTGCCGTCCAGTCTTTAAAAATCTGTACAAAAGCCCCACATCACTAGTAAAGAACACTTAGACTCGTATTGCAAGAATGGGAGAATTTCTACCGAAACAGAATCTTGTAGATTCAATGACACGAAGATTGAATGCAGTCATTAGAGCAAAAGATATGCTGCAAAATATTTTATTTTGTATGCAAGAAAACTCTTGCACGAGCTCTAAATTTTGAGGTCAAATATCTGCACATATTTTATAAATCTGTATTTATGGGTAATTTAATCTTTCTTTGAGGAATGAGGAACATTCAATGTCTTAACTTGTCTAAGCTAATACGGTCAGCCTACTTTCCTTATTTCATGACTTTTTTCTCCCTTCAAACAGGACTTAACATATCAAAAGTCACTGTAGCTATTCTATCAGATTTTAAAGTTTAGTCCTGAAACCAAACACCCAGGACTTCCTAAATATCCCTTCCTCTTTATAGTAATACTTTAGAGTGAGAGGATAACAGAACCAGAGACTGAAAATTACAGTTGAATGTAAGTTAGACCATAGCTATGAAAATTAAGACTGGATAACGTCACAGCATTACTGAAAGTTTATCATATGCACTTTAAAATCATGCATGTGAACAAAGGATAAAAGTATTTGAAGGTACACCTGGAATCTATATCGGCATAAATTCCACCTTCCTGATTTTGAAAGTTGTTAAAGAGGTTTGAATGCAAAGTAATTTAATACTAATTGCCTAACTGAATAGATAAATCATCCTTTTTCCTTTGATCAGAGATTTAGAAAAATTAAATCTGAAAACAGATGGCGCAATTCATCTGAATTTGGCCGGAAATCTTAACTTTTTTAAATGTTCAAGTAAATTTGTAGATCTACTTAAGAGTTACCGATGCGAACAGATTTGAATAAACAAGTTTAAAGCTTGATGCTATGCACAACCTGAAATTCCTACAATTAAATCGGTACAAAAATATAAATCAGTTCTCGACAATTTAAATGTCTGAGGAAATCTTTCAGCGTGATTGGTATCTTTTATAATACTCGGTTTTCGATAGTTGTCAACGTAAGATTTGTCTATAAATTTTTTTAGATTTTCCATAAAATCCATATCATTAGTCATAGTTTGATTTCACTGTCTTTTTAACTCAACTTTAATAGTGTGATAACAATCAACATTTAAACCAAAAACGCGCATTATTTTCTTTAACTTTGTGCGTTCATGCAAAAAGAACCATAAATCCATTAACATCGGTCTGTCGGTAAATTTGACGTACTTTAAACTCGTTTACTTCATGATATGGTGGCAACGGGACAAATCACTCGACACCAAAAGTGTTACAAAAGAGGGACGCTAAGGTTTTTCTCAGATGAGTTAACTTTAGTTACATAGAATTATTTCCTATTTAAAATCTGGATGATGCATTTTTCTGCTTCAGTTGTCCCCAGCTAGGCGCTTGCTTTAACTTTCCTCATCCAGAGGACTTTCCTTAATCGGCGAGCCTAAACATAACACCCTCGCTGACTCATAAACAAGCATAAAATTGGAATATCCTACTCGGATTGTACTTTTATGTGAGGAAACTGGCTCTCTTGCTACAAACATTAGAGGGAAACGACAGACTGACTGCCCCGCCCTTCCTTTGGAGCAGGGGTACTCAAACTGCTGCCCGCGGTCCGCATGTGACGCACAAAGCTCTTATGTGGGACCCGAAACACTCATTATCACGCAGGTGAATTTCTAAACATAATTTTGGAAATTAAGCCTGAAAAATACAAAATGGCACAAATGTGCCTCCCGCTGTTCCCATCAACGTATCTTTGTGAATCGTCCTGTTCCAAAATGAAATATGCGAAGAACATGTATAGAAATCGGCTTACCGATTCTTATCTTCATGTATTGAGAGTACCGTGTAGCAAGTACAAGGCTGATTTGTTAAAATAGTCGAAAGTTTGTCTCACCATTTTAAAAATAACACTGATTGTTAAATAAACGCTTGAATACGTTTAGGTTTGAAGTCTTACTTTTTACATTATGAAGTATTGTGTACTATGTGAGGTATAGTGGACATTATGAGGTATATTGCGGCCCGCGTAACGTAGCAAACATATGCATGTGCCCCACTTGAAAAAATGTTGAGTACGGCTGATTTGAAGCATACTCAAAAAATGACTTTCCCGTCCCTCCCAAAAAATCCCCTTAAAATGGCCCACTCTTGCAAGAAACATTACTCTCATCAAAACTAAGTTCTGAAACTCTTATTCCCTTTTCCCGTGACCAGAGGCCAGTTAAATAATTGCTTGCAATATACTTTTCGATGCTACGCTCAAAATAAGATCGCTCTACTCTCCAAGACACCCATTTAGTATAGTTTTGTCTACAAAGGTAACTGGGTAAAGGGGGGTAAATCTACACAAACGCAGACAATCTGTAGAATGCAAATCGCAGAAAACATAAGAGTCAAGGCTGTATGACTATGTTATAAAAGTTTGCTAAGAGTGAAGATACGCATAAAAAAATGCTAAAACTTCCTGAAAGCAATGAAAATCAATAGCCTGTAAAACGCCAAAATGATGTCAGTTAAGGATGAAAAATGCTTAGACATTTTACAACATTCAGAATTAATCCTTTAAAACGACGTTTAAACTTAGTATACGGAGTTAAGGTCTTAAGGTAATCTCAAAACTCAATTTTTCCGTACCCGAGTTTCTGCAAAAGAAGCTTATTAACTACTGTAAGACTTGTGCGGAGTAAGAGGCTTTTATTAAAGAATATGCTTCTAGATATTGCTATACACCTGCACATTAAATGAAACAGGCTGTACTCCTTGTACACAAAAGCAAAGGTTATGATTTTGCGCAAAGATTTACATAATTTCTGTGTACAGAGTTTAAAAGTGAACTGAATGTTCACTTTAAAACTCAGAACCCTTGCAACGGGGTTTCTACGTCTGGAGTAATATTGGAAATGACGAGTCGCACTAAGTTTTCGGGATCCGAAAATGAATGGCATTTGATTACAATTAACTTGGGGCAAACTTTTTTTCTGATAAGTATGTAGAGGCAAATAAGTATGTAGATTTTTAAATGTAATTTTAAATTTACGTCCAGAATCTAATAAGATTTGAATCGAATCTTCAATGGACGTTGTGCTAACGGTTATGGCGTAGGCGCCGGTACCAGACCCAATGATTTAGAACAGCGATTCTCAACCTTTTTTCGTCGCGGTACACTTTTAATAATTTAAAAATTTGGCAGCTCACTAATAGGATAAATTTCCAAGAAATTTACTCGGATAATTGATGTACCTATAATTTGTAAAAATAGCATACGAAATAATTTTCATTGAAATGTGAAATGAAACTACATTACAAAGTAAACAGAATGTTTAACTACAAATTACCTTTTTAATGCGAAATGCGAGCCTTTTTTTGAATATAACATTTATATTGGAGTAAAAATGGTAATTCTACTCAAGGATTAGTGATCAAGATTAAAGTCTGGATCTTTTTTCGTTTTTATGTTGGTCAAAGCCGAAAATCTGAATTCGCCAAAATAAGATGTGGAAAATTTTCATAACACTTGAAGATTTTTGTGACATTGTCGGATAATCGTATCTGATTAATCCTGAAATAATCATCCTTCTGACTATTTTGAAATTAAATCTGTTATTACACACCGAAATTAGTTCCTCTTCACTCAAAGTTAGTACACCGTGTCATTATCACAAATGGATTTCGAATCCAATCAATTTATTTTTAAATTTGGAAAGTAATGAACAATTCTTTGCTTTAGTATTGTCAAATGATCAATAACTATTTTATGAACAATTTTATAAGTCTTCTGGAACTGATTCAAACTTTTCTAAACTACCTTCTTGTGCTTTATTCTTCCATAAAGTAATTTTTTAATCCCAACAATTTATCGGTTGAGTTTAAAATATTCTTTCTGTCCTTGCATACTTGTATTTGTTATTGAAAATTACAAATATCAGAAGCAAGCGAGCTTAGCACACCATATTGTCATCCTACAAATCAACAAAATTATCTTTATCAAAAAATCTTGTTTTAATTAAAGAACGCGAGATAAAACTTGTCCCCTGGACAACCACCTATCTTCCGCGTGCAATAACGATACATAGACTCAATAGCCTATCGTAATTGACTAAATAGGCGCCTTTTTAAGGACCTTGATTTTATATAATCATTTTAACACGTTGTTTCAGCACTTTTCAATTCTGTTGGTAATTGTTTTGTAATGAGTGCTTCCCGATGAAAAAAGTTAACTATCTGCACTGTTCCCTTACATGTGCTACAAATCCTTTTATGATCTAGTCATAGCCGGAGCACCGTCTGTGGAAATATCAATGCATAAATTTCACGAAATTTTTAATTTCTTGTAAATACGAATTAATTTCATCGAAAATGTTCTGTTGTGACATCGGATATTTCGCAACATAAAAATTGGTTAATTATATCATTTTCGTGAATGAATCTAACGAATGCAATTAAGTGTGCTTTTCTCGTATTATCAGTTTTGTAGTTTTGTACAGCGAAAATTAAATTTAAAAGTTTTAGTAGTATTCTCAATATTTCGGGACAAGTCTATAATTCTTCGATGAATTATAGCGGCACACTAAAGTACCGCGGTGCAGTGAGAATCACTGATTTAGAGTATCGCAGTTGGTATAGGTGTTTGTAGCCGATCAAAGTTTACTTTAAACTGTATACTCTAGTCTTTCACCTTTTACGCGAAAAAAGGACTTTAGTTCTCCTGAAAGCTGCCATCGAATTTGCATATATTGTAGAAGCTAATAAGATTTTAAGTTTCTCGTAAGCATTACACTTCATATATTCTTTAGGGGATCTTACTCGCTCACGTGAAAAAAGCTTTACTACTCTCGGGACCTCTTGGGAGGTGAAATTACATTTTTTTTCTGTACATATCGTGGCACGAACAAGCCCAAGTTTATGTTGACGATCGACTGGAATTCACGTGTCGTGTTTGACGATAAAAGCAAGCCAATTGGTGATATGGTTCAAAGGTTCTGTAATGAATTACAAACTGAAATAATTAGTCTGAGACTCTCCCAACACTTCAGAATTCATTGGTAACACTTCAGTTACGCAGCGAGATGAAATCAGGTGCTCTTTAAAAGGCAGGATTTCGTTCTCACATGCATATTTGGACTAATGCAATCCTATGCAGAAATCTAATCTTTGTGCTTGGTATTGCATTACTTTCATTCAAAAATCTTAATGAATTTGAACTCATTGTTAATGGAATCATAACTGGGTATCTAAGTGCTGGTGACCGGGGACACTAATTCATATGCATAGTTTTTAGTCTCCTATGATGTGTTGGGAGTTGAAGTATTCCCTTCACAATATTTTAATATCTAGTTTAATTTGCAATTACTCGGTGTTGGACCTGACTAGTTTGAAAGGCAAAGAAATCAAGAAACTTGTGGTTGTGGCTGAGTGACCCGTGGTTTTAGTCTCAAGAGTGAGGTACACCCCCTCACGAGTTTGTCAGAGGAATGATTGATAATTTTTAGGTTTGGTTGTCTACCTAGGGTTGGGATGGTTAGGAATGATGGTTCAAAAGTGAGATGCTGCTACCTCTTAGAATTGTAGAATTTTAGACGTCTCATTCAGTACGATTAAAAAAATCTGAGCTCTTAACTGTCGGTAAAATAACCTCGTTTCACTGTTCAAATTGTTTTACAAGTAATTAGCCCCTTTGTCCTCGGTTTTTGTCAATGTACAGTTTGACATTCAGTATGAGGTTGCTATAACAAGCCGTACTCGTCATTTTTGTTCAAATGGTTACAGAATTCTGTTCGTTTCAACTAGAAATTGCTTTAACTCACCGTGTTAAGAGAAATAACGTGAGACTTTGGAGCCCTAAACCTTCAGTAAATTTTCTTTTAACAGAGAAAGAAAAATATATACTGGCATAAACAAGCTTTCTTCTGTGTGAAAACTAAATCGACTTCTTGAAACCAGTTAACACGTAGTCCAATCATGGATAATAGAACTAAATGTCTTTACGCTTAATTTTCCTTACCTACTGCTTTTCGCTCAAAATTAATTTCTCTATCGCAAACATTAAATCCCAGACATATAATGCTACTGACACACTGTAGGAAGTTATTAGAAACGCACCAGTTACATTCAGAAAACTTCAGTTTAATGTCCTTTTTTTCACCCACACGCGAATTCCGTTAGGTGATGATTCAAGTTTTTAAGGAACTAAAGGTACGTTCGAAAGTAAGTCAAGGCTGTTTACTCAATTAATAAATGCTCTCCGTCTGAGTCTGATCTTCCCACCTTAAATGCACGTAGAATGTTGTCCAGTTTCAGGGTAACTTTTTGAAGACTTTCCAGGATATGTGTTAGTCTCGGTTACTTCAGCGTGACCTTAAGCGCGGCAAGGTTTCGCATTCTGATGGGCTAGTTCGAGCTATGCTAAGGATTACGTAATGCGACTAGTTTCTGAAATGGATTCTTCTCGGATCACGACTCACTGCGTTGTCGAATCTGTTTTTATATCGAATGTGTATTTGTTCTCCTCAAATTCCTCATTTTTTTACCTTGTGTCGCATTGGTCTCTATAATCCACTTTACTCAGCACGAAATGTATAATTTGTATAGTTTGCAAAATTTAAATTTGCTCTTAGCCCTTATCGCTAATACGAATTAAATTTGAATCTCTTGCGATGCTTAAATTTTAGGTATAACAGAACATCCGTGCTTTTCGGATTTGTCTTGCAGAAAATGGGAAGATTAAATTTCATTTGCCATTTAAGAATTTAAACATTTTTAAATATAAAGCAGCAACTTTTTTCCATGCGTAGTTCCAAAACATCCATCCGTGAGATAAAGCTTTTGATCTGAATTTTCATTGAACGAATATGCAAGAGCAAACAATCGTAATTAAGCAACATGTCGTGATATCGTCACTGTTCAAATAAGCCTTAAAGTGAAACGCAGCTTCCTCTTGAAATTTGCCTGCTTCCAAAACTAGGCTTGAAACTGATTTAAAGGCTGTAATTTACGACTTCCTGTGTATAATTTGCGGTATAGCAACTAACCACGGTATAAAATACGACGCCCGTCCTATTTTTCTTCAGGTCTGATTAGCCCTCCTATCTCGCAAATGATTTTGTGCCCCAAAGCCTAAGCGCTCTTTTGTGAAAAGCTTACTCCTTTGGTTTGTTTAATGCTAACCCGTGATAACCATTGGAAACGCTGCAAATTTTGAGGGATAAGCAAACTATAAATTTAAAAATTATAAACTGCTTTAAGATCATAGGTATGCCTAAGCTAATTTTTTTCCTCCGAATTAAAACTACATTTTTTAAGTACTCTTATAATTTGACTCAATTTATGATAAATTGCAATACCTGTATCTTAAATGGCTATAATGGTGAATTGATCTTTCATCTCTTTTAAAAACTGATTTAAATACAAATAAAAGTGCTGCTTTCATAAAAAAATTAAAACACTTATGGTTGAGTAATCACTCTCGAATGAAACTTTAGATTGATACACAATCTTCAGGTATATAGCTGATAATTGGAGTGCTATTAAGACCAACTATTGATTCCCCCCCCCCCCCCCCAATAGACTAAGGTTGGCTAGACAAAACCCATAATGCATGCTTTCAGCGAGAATTTCGATATTTAGTAACATTGGCTTAAATTTAAGTCTCTACTTAATTCAGAACACAAGGGTGGAAAAGTCAAATTTCATTTGACTGGGAATTATGTTCTAGAGAATTAATCTCTCATCCCTCCATGCAACTGAGACACTTAGAAGTTAAATTCACTTTCTCAAATTCAATTTGGCAACTGCTGAAAAGCCGTTATGAAAGGGAAATGTGGATCAAATGAAAAGTACTTAGGAGAATAGCGGTGAAACTTCACGCATTGCTGGAAATGACTCGCGAGGAACTATTCAGCTTGCATTATGCGCTAAGCCATGGATATCGGATACGATAAAACGATTACGAAAGGGAGAATCAAAATTTCTGATCTATGAAATTGGCGTAGTCGACTTTCTCCAACTCGACAGATGTCCCAAGGGGGAATTCAGTTAGCAATCTCAGTTGACCTCGGGTTTCGATAAACCAATGACCGATTTCGAAGTATACAGGATAAACTGATACAGTAGTGCCGATTAACTGCATTATTCTGGTAATTCTGACTAATATTTGCAAAACTAAAATCATCCTCTACAAAGAGGGGGAAGTATTCGGGATTACTGCTTCTCGGTGAAAGCTAAAAGGGGTCTTCTGTGCTATGACTACCGGTGGAAAAAGTTGAAATGAAGGTTTTAACAGAGGGGGAAATATCGCAGGAATATTGGGTGAGGAATCTCATTTTTTTTTTTCCCCACTAAACTCAACAGGGCTTTAGATTTTAAAATATACCCTGTCATAATCCTAATTTGTCTCGTTTGTTAGGTCTTCTGACACCATGGTTTGTAACTTCGGGTTATCGATGAGTTAACGACAATAGAACAAATTAATTGTGAATTATTTAATATTCTGATTTATTACTCTTAATAGTGTTAAACGGCACTGATATCCCTTCTTAAGATGGTCTAGACATAGAATTAACTGTAGGGAAAATTTTAGCGTACGTATTCATTAAACTACGCCTCAGAATACAAGAAAACTTCTAAATGAAAACAGACAGATTGGGTAGTTAATATTTTTAAATTGACTGGTTTTTGTAGAATTGCGATAAAACGGAAATATTAGATCTTGTTTTAAGTCTTAAAACTCTTGCTTCTAACGAAGCTACTGTGAACAAAAATGTCTTGATATATGTAACGAATATCTTTCACCATATCAATATGACAAATTTTAGATTTTCCATAATCAATTTTTTTTAATTATTCGAAGGGGGTTGCTTCAGATGTTTTGTTTAAAGAACAAGGAAAGGCTCTTTTCCCGATACATTTGCCAAAAATACAATATCCCCAAAATATCCCTCTATTTAGACATACTTTCAGTATAATTCAACGTTACGTCTATACAGTAGACTATCATTTTCTGGGTATAAAAGTTACTATATGGTGACTTGCACTGCAATTATATACCTCGGTTTCAGAATTGATTTAACAGTTAAAACAAACTGGCTATAAACTTTTTCACTGATCAGAAAGTCTAACAGGTAAAAAGTAGAACTCTCATTTGTCTATTGAACAGCAAATTATTTGAATTTGTTATATCATAATCAGCCTACACCAGTACTTGCAACTAGTTAATAGTTATTGAAAACAGAAAGATGCCCATCTCGTGACTATTTGAAAGCGCAATGATACTCCCTTTCTCGACTCGGAAACTTTTAAATCGTATGCCCTGTTAAACTATGTTTAACTTTCTTTTAAAGACTTTTACTGTCTCTAAAATTGACTTATTTCGAAAAATGCCTACAAATTTTCTTAACAGATTTATTCTCAATTCGAAGAACGTTTATTCTGCAATGCTTCAAGTTACATTGAGCGGTATTTAAATTGTTGTTTTTAACGTCAGTGAGACTGCTTCGCACGAAGATTTGGATAGATAACAGCTGTATACATTGCAAATACCTTATTAAAGTTCATGCCTGGAGTGTTCTGAAATCTGAATATTGTTTCAAACTTAAGCAAACTCTTTAGTTCTTTGCCCTTGATGACTTAACTGTGGTGAATTCATCGTCACGGCTCGTTACTTATCCTGAGAATGGGTAAATGGGCAATTGCAGTGTACCTGTGAATGGTCATGCTACGTTTAACCGTACTTAGTTTTAACATTTTTGTTTGAACTGCTTCAAATATGCTTTGGACTTAGCACGTTAGTGTCTGCAGAGTTTTGGACAGGTAAATTTGCTTTGTGGAGCTATACTTCAATTAGATTTCCATTTGCACACCAGAACACTTATGTATATACCAGTTAACTAGGATTGTAAACTGATAATTTGCCCTGAACATAACACCTGACTGAATTTAAAACTCTTTGTAGGTAGATCTTTGTGAGGGATTAGTAATAAAAATATTACTAATAAGTGATTAGTAATAAGAAATTCGGTCTATAAAACTTTTTACACAAGTTAGCCTATTTAAGATTAAATTTCTCTTCCAAAAACTTAAGGTAGTGTTTTCCCATGACTTAATATTTTAACGTGCATCTGGAACACTCAAAGAATAACTTTACTGTAGTGTCATAAGATATAGATGAACGCATTTGATTACAATCTGTTCAAAGAAGAGTGTTTGTTAAAATCATCTAAAATTCATTTCGTTTGTAAGATATTCAGTTTTGATTTTTATGCTATTTTCAAATCTAACTTGAGTATGTATAAATCCAGTGTTTCAATGGAGTCAGCTGAGAAATTTTTACTGCGTGTACTTAAAAAGAAATTCAGGTGGTCTTATTCTTCAACTGAGCTAACTCTATCAGTGTGCTGTACAAGGGGATTTTACTAGGTAAACCAAAACTTTTAATTGCAAAATGAATTTCTGGTGAATACCTATTCATAAAGCTGTTGGTACGCACTGAGTTCTTTAGTTGGGCATAACACTCAGACTTCGGTTTCAGTATCTATTAATTTAATACTGTAAACTATTTCCGAGGAACGGCATCATGTAAAAACAAGGACTTATAAACCTTCAACCGATTCAATGTTTAGCTTTTTACTAAATGAGAGCCTTTAATGGGTTCATTTAACATAGGAAAGTTTCAGTTAATCTCGAAAAATATCAAATATCCGTTGTGTTTACGTATGAGCAGAGAGAAAAAAGTGCACGTCACTATGTACGTCGTATGTTCTTTACTTACCTTTCTTACGTTGCGTATTCAGCCAAATTTATCGCTAAAATCCTGTGTAGGCTAAAGAAATACGTTCAGTAAGAATGTTTCGACTCAGACGTCAGTGTTTACAGTAACACAAATAACGTATCCTAAACGTCTTTGAATGCCAATGGCTTAAGATACCTAGATGAATCTCTTAATTTTGTATCTTAATCTGCGAAGTTTTGTACATGTAGCTACCTGAATTAATATTCATAGCTATCTGTGCTTTTAAAAGCTTAGTTGCTCTTGCTGACAGTTGCATGCAATTTACAAAATTTCAGAACTTAAATGAGACTTCAAATGTTATATTGGTATTCATTAATTTGATATCTGGAATCCCCCTCCTCCCCAATGATTCTCTAGGTCACTTATGTTAACGTGTCCAGCTTCACTTGCTCTCTGCTGTACTTTCTTTAAAAAATTGGAATATTTCCTCAAACTTAATAGAATTTTTAAGGCTTGACTACCCAACATCGAAATTGCAACTCGTTGACGAAATACACGAACACTTAAAACAGTACATTATTTTAATTTCGTAAATTTGATAAGTAAGCATATTAAAATTAATGTTCTGCAAGCTTATTAAGCTTTACTGGTTCAGTTTGGAAGTATCCAAAATATCTTTCTCCCTACATCTTCAGTGGGCATTCCTTTTAGATATGCATTAGATGACTAAAGGTACTGAATATTAATGCAAGAAGTAATACATTATAGAGTACTTCTGTTCATCAGGCTCCTTTCTATCTCAGAAATATTCCAGTAAGCCTATTAACTTCGATAAAGGATACCTTATTCTGAACAAAAGGACTCCTTTGTTTGACCAAAAATAAAGTACTATATGAGTTAACAATTTCACTAAATTTTCGGAGTAATCCATTTCAGTGATTAAGTTCCTAGCACTATGCCATATAATTACTTTAAACTCCTTTCTCGTGATATCTTTTGTGAGACGAGTATCCTTTACAATTCTATTTACCTGAATCTTGGCTATAAATTGAGAGCGACGAGCTGAATAAACGTGCTCTTCCATTATGATTACTCTTAAAACCAGATCCCTCAACGGAATGTTTTCCCGAAGCTACTAATTAAATAAATTAGTCGTATATTCTATTGAATTCTGAAAACTAATCTGCCTCTAAACTTGCAATGGAAATTGAAGCATAGCTTATGCAAATGTTCAGCTTCCTAGCAGCAAAAGGCTGTTGATTTCTATTACATATCATATGCGTAGGTGTTAAATATCTTGAACAAAAGCATTGTTTTGATGTAATCAGCTCGGTTGAACGGACCACATACTTGTCAATAATTTGGAACAGCCTTGAAAGCACCCACCCAAGGCCGTTAGTCTCGGTCTAAAATCGACATTTGTTTCGAAACTCGTTCTATGTTTTACCTGTCCTTGTTTTCTCTCATAACTTTGTCTTATCGAAAAGTTTCGAATTCTATTCAAATTTCTCCGATTGTTCTGACAAAACAAAGATGTATTATTCATTACATGAGGATTTTACACTATCATAGAGTTGACTATCTCTAAGAATACTTTATTCAAATACCGTAACTCGTGTTTGAAAATTTTTACAAGGAATAAGAATGCTGATCTAGAATATTTGAAACGTAAAGGGAGAAAGCAGTTCAGTATAGTTGACTATAATTCTAGAAAAAATCCTCATTGTGTTCAAAAGTCTTAGTTGCCTTCCAATAAACAACTTGTAGACCCCCATAAGTCTGAGTCGAGCTGTTCTTGTAACCTCCATAAGCTTTTGAACGTTTAAGGTACCACTGAACTATTTAAGAGCCCTGTGTGAGAAAAGATCATTTCGTGAAAGTTGTTTCTGCGCCGTTGGGTATTTCTCACCTCGGGTCGTAGCACCGTTAATCTAGCACACTTTCCTAGTTCATTGTTTATCGCTCTAATGAATATATTTACGTTTTTTTTAAGTTGGCGTCAGATCAATCTCGGTTCATATTTTTTTTCACTTTATTTTGAAAAAGGGCATAACAGTGCGGGTAACCATCAATTTTTCTAAAGATCTGCCAATTTCTTCGACTAGAGGAAATGGGAAAAGGTTTTCCCTTAAATTTTAGTAAAAAGTGAAAAGGTTTCTGATAACTTTTTCAGTTGCCCCACTGGTTCATTTGATTTTAAATTACTGTCTAGGAAGACATTAATGAATCTCGTATCGTCTCTGAATTCAGTTTTGAAACAATCTTGCTGACACATTTGGTATGTTATCCACTGAGAGAAAACAATGTGGAGGATACGAGTTACTACTTTAATTGGGAGCTACTTGTATGTGGTTACATCTAGTTGGTTCTGTTTATCTTAAATGAAGAAATTTTCAATAGCAAATTCCAAAGTAAATACATTAGAATTTTACTAAAGTATATCGCAATAAAAAGTGCAATCGAAACTGAAGGCTTGACTTCCGCCATGCAAACTTTTAAACGCTTCAAATTTATATTAAATTCTCAAATTCCTATTGATACTTCCTGTATATTGTACTCAATTAATATATCCTATAATCTGGTAAAGCAAGAGGCTAAACCTCTTCAGACTAAATTACATGGAAGAGATTAATAGAGCTTGAGGGATGCGTTAGTGAATTTTAAATTGAATAATTTTACTTGTGATACACCGCAATATACTTGGAATTCTTGCCATCAGTGTCTGCAGAGTTTTGAAAAGAGAAATTTGCTTTCAGGAACTATACTTCAAATTGAGCTGCGCTAGAACACAGGACATAAGATACCAGTTTACTATGATTGCAAACTGAAAGTTTGCCCTGAACAAAATGCTTCACTGAATTAAAACAATTTATCGGTAGACCCTTTGCCACAGAGTTATGCTTCATTAGCAATAGGGAAAGTTTAAAAAATGTATATCTATAATTTCACACGCTATTATAGTCTGATGGCAGTTTTTCCATCATTAGAACATGTGCATTATTTGATAGATTACTTAATCTAATAGACTATCTTCTCATCCTCGTTTATTCAGATACGTAGCTTAACATTTCTACCTAGAGAACTTTTAACACAAGTTAACAAATTCATGATAAAATTAAATATCTTCCAAAAACTTGATAGGGCTTTCTCGGGACTCAACGATATTTAAATGTGCAATTGAAGCACTCTAAGAATCTCGTTTTACTACAGTCTCATAAGACATAGGAAATAAACGCACCATATTACAAAATCTGTTTAAAGAGTAGTAAGGTGTAGTTTGTAAATTTTTTAAATAAGTTAACTTTGTTCTTAAATAATTTCATTTATTGCTGGTCCCCACCATCCAAAATCCCCATGATTTGCCTGTCTAAGAATGCATATAGAAGCTAAGTCCTTTAGGCCCTCTACTTTTGGGACATGTATTTTCAATTATCAGAATTTTTTATATCTAAAAAGACGAGCTTCATTTGGTTAAAGTAATTACAACTTCCTGTGTAAAAAGTGAGTTTGGGGGAAATCTGATTGGTAGTGTATATCAATAGCTGGATTTCTGAAAGTTAAAAATTCATAGTGGGGAATGTAGTACGGAGTTTTTGTACCCAGAAATGTCTGAATTTCCTTTGAAATGTTAAATGCCACTCTAAATTGAGTGTACAATCAAGATATGCATGTTTTTACAGGGTGAGTGAAAAGACCACATTAAAATATCATGACGATACCTCATTAACCAGTGATCGTATGGCTTTGTTTAATGTGATAAAAGCGTCACGGGACGTGCAGAAAAATAACCCCTATTTTATAACTAGGTTTCTCAGTATTCCCATGAAAGAAATTAAACCCTTGCGAAGTAGTGCTAATGAACAGTAATTTGGTTATCCTAATTAATCGGATCCGCGATCGCCATGTTTGGGATGGGGCACTTGTACTTACTAGTACTAGCTTTTCAAACTGCCTTGCCTTATCGTGCAAGCATGATCCCCCACTTAATGGTCGTTTCACAAAATGTCACGCCGGACGATGGCTACTCAGTACAGGAGTCTGAGTTAGTCCCACTCTTGGCATGGACGCTTGTAGCCGATCGGAATCCGCTTTAAGCAGTAGGTCCCTGTCTAATTAGTCCTCGTGTATCCAAAATTGACAGTGGCGCCCCAAGCCACACAACAAGTCACTCATAAGATTCCATGTAAATGAGCTACTTCCAAAGCCTGTTCAATGGACCTTAACTAATCGCTTCGTAAATTAACAAGTGTAAACTTTAGATTTGACATTAAGAAGTTCGCACTTACTAGGTGTGTTTAGACCGATATCATTACTCATTGCCAGCCTTAATCTTTCCAATAAGTGACTAAATGGGTAAACTTTCGATAAAATATAATTTTGAAAACTAAAATTTTCTTTAAATACGTCATTGCATAAAACTAGTTTATAAACCCTCTAGAGCTCCTCATTCAAATCAATGTTGAATCACTGAATTCAGAATTTCTTCATTCCTGCGGATTAACCACAAACTTTAGCGAAAGTACTGGTTCCGAAACAATTGTTTCAACTTCATTCTTTCCATTTTTGTCACTTTCATAACGGGAGAAAGTGAAGGTTTTTCCATTCTGTTGACCAGAAACGACTAAAACCTGCGCGTTAAACCGGTTCTTTTCCATTTCTGAAAGTAGGTTAAACGCTGAGGGGTGTAGCAGCTGTTAGCGCCGATTTGCCGAAGGCATTAACATACCAAACAGACTTCAATCTTCCCCCGATGTTTGTAAATTGTTTAAACAATGCCTTTAAGAAAATGTATTAGAGTATTCATGTAATATGCCCTTTTCACTAATATGAACAAGTTTGCGTAATATCTTTAACATGAGTAAATCCTCTTCAGCGTAATAGTTTAAGATTTGAAAGGGCTAGAATATCGGCTTTTGTCTTCTAGATTAAGAACTTCCAGCAGTCAATTTTAATGTCCTGTTTAGCGTAAAGCCTGTAGAGGAAATATTTGGCATATTAAGCAGGTAGTAATGCAAATTTAATTTTAAACCCTCGGGTTTATTTTGACTTAGGCTTTAGTAAAGCTATATTTGTGTGGCTGACTAGTTCCATCCCCTGTTTCAAAAAATGTTTAAAGGAACTTAAATCCGAGTACGAATGTTTTTATTTAATAGTTCATTTGTTTCTGGATAAACAAAGGAAATTCGTTTTTGACTATGCCCTTTCAGTCATCTTTATTTTAGTAATGGGTTGGGACTTGGGTATGTCGTGAACGTAAATACCAAAAAGGCTATTTGATATGACTTGCATCAAATCGTGTGCTAATGTATTAGTGGTATGCAAAGAATTGGTTACCTCTGAACAGTCAACAGAAACTAAAGACTTTATCAATGCTGTTGAAGTCTTCTGAAACTAAAACTGATATTATTACAAATTCTAGTTATTACCCTATTGCCGTGAACCATAATAGCATTCTAATGAAGCAAGTTGAGAAGTTAATATTGTTTTAGTCTCAAATTTAGAATTTAAACTTCCAGCATTAGCGAGCAATTAGTCCAGATATTATAGTCCAGGCCAGATGGTGACCGAATGGCTAGGGCGCTGGCTTTCGGTTCAGATCCTGTGGGTTAGTCCCACAGTTGGCATGGATGTTTGTAGCCGTTCGGAATCTGCTTTAAACTGTAGGTCCCGGTCTAATTAGCCCTCGTGCAGCAAAATGTTGACCGTAGCGCTCCGAATCAAACCAAACAGGGCTCTTCATTTAAATATCCCATCTGAGGAAATTAATTCTGAAGAGGGTCTAAAAATTACATTGACAATATTCATGTAAATTAGTAGTTAATATTAACTTCTAATCCGAACACTGGACAGGAAATTAACTCTAAATACGCATTAAATTTCAATGAAGGCTTTTTCAGAAGCATCGGTATATCGCGTCTTGCTTATTAATGCATACGGAATTGCACAAGTCGTAACTTTCAATAATCACCGTTTAGTTTACGTTTAAACCATCTAAATTGTGTTCTATTAAAAACCTAATTACCACATTCTAAAAGAAACTAGCATGTTTCTTTTAAAGTAACAAATGCCACCTACGTACATACTTCAGAGAGTTGTAGCATTCTTCAGGAGCAGGAGGGTGTTGTCGGTGTAACCGTTGTAAATAGTTCTGCGCTCACCGAATAACTGAATTTCTATAGGTAAAACCTCTTCGTAAACTTGGTCTGTGCCCAAACTGATCATCTTGGAACGTGAAGTATTTGTTTTATAAGTTAAATACTGTCGGGTCTTCTATCGCATAATACCCTTTAAGTATTTGAAACTTTATTGTACATAAATTCTCTAATCGTTCAAGTAATGAAGTTTGATAACAAGTCTTGTGTGACAAGGGTATTCAAGAACATTAGTCTGAAGTGGCAAATTTTTACAGTAAAGTGTTAAATTTAAGTGTTCACTCGACCATAAACTACATTGTATTGTTGTATGATGTTACGGGCTAGTTCTAGAATACACAGCTGTTAACTTCTGGCATGTAACGCCATTTCAGACCTAATGACTAATGGATACACAAGTAGGCAATCCCCGCCCAATCCTAGTTTATTTCTAGATCTACCGACAACTAAATGACCTATTCCTATCAATGCTGAAAACTAAATTCTCTCTGGCTTGGTTCTGTAAAGTCTACACTTAATTTTATCCTAAGTAGTAAACGTGTGCTATATTCTGTTAAATGGAATGCCAAATAACATTCTTGCTTAATATTCCAAATGAACTTGATTTGCTAATGTCTGTTCTCGCAATATCATAACTTAAAATTATGGTGTAGGTTAAAGGTAAGAATGAAATTTTTATTTGTAGGCACTGCTTTTACTGCACAATGGCGGAAACTTGGAGGCCAAAATTCGGTAGAAAAAAATTTGTTTAGCCCTTGAAATGAGAATTCCTCAGTTGGGAACAATCCTTCACTCGTAGGAAGTATTTTGGCTGTGCCACTGTATTCCACTGTGTATACATTTTATTGTAATTTCTAAATTTAAAATGTCTCTTCAAATGTATAAAATATTCCAGCTGCATCCACTAACAAATTTGATGCAGGTAGATAGTTTTAAAGGGTAGGAATTTTTTGGCATCATGTGATGCCCTGTTATAAAGACTATGCATTCTCAAGACCTTTTCGTGGTAAAGTCAGTCGATAAAAATTTTATATTCTTCGTTAAGATTTAACATACGTAATAAACAGTTCCTTAGAATTTTTATTCAATGCTTTTGGGCTTAGTGTATCAGTGGGTCAGTACCGAATTAGTTTGCAATCCCTTGAGAACTATAGTAATATTAACTATAGTCTATACGCGATATAAAATTCAACACACGAAAATGGGATGAAATCCTGGTATCAAATGCAGCATCTATCTACATCTTAATCCCGAATTCCTTGGTGGTTACAAACCACTGTTAATCCGAATATCTATTGTCTAGCCACGAGCTTCGGATAACAAACAGAAATACAAAGAGTGAAAACGCCAGACACGTGACCTGTTCTGTGACGTCAAGTATCACCCGCTTATGGTTGTAGCTCTTTCATACCAATCCCTTTTCTGCCGTTCATGAGTGCAGTCGGTTACTTGGAGAAGTGGTGTGCCGTTAGTTCGTGGATAAGTTATTGTGATTAATCCTTCAACTCTTCTCGCTTGTTTTCGAAGTTGGGATTCTTACAGTTTGGATTATACACATGTTATTTTTGTGAGGTAAGTTTATTCTTAATGTTCATACTTTTGAGGCTTTTCATTTGGGCTGCGTGCGACCTACATTCTCAAAGACGTAGAAAAGTGGTTATAGCGAAAGTAATAAGGTATCATAAAAGTTCAAGAGTAATTTGTGATAAATAGAAATGCGAGTACTATTCCGAGTATTGCCTTTCAACAAGTCGCAACGAAAGAAACTTTCTTCTGTTAATTTTGATTTCACACAATTAAACAATGCACGAGGCAGTTCAGGGTGCTACTATAAAAATGTTAAAGATTTGAATTGCTCAGTTTGAGTGCAAGAATGTGCAGTTACCTAAAATTTATATACACCTCAATATGTGCGCGGGTTTCGTACTTGCGTGTTACTGGTAGTAATCGCATTATCTTGTACTAGTATAATAGGCTGAACTGAAGTGTACGTCAGTAATAATTTTGTCGTACCTTTTAATTCGGGATCGCTTAATATTAGTGTATAATGCCGATATACTGTGAAATAAAATTTTCGTCTAGATTGTAATAAGTGCCAACGTCAGCCTTCATGGCGAGTTAGATTTTGATTATTTCTCACTTTAACTTAAACAAATTTTGGGGTTCCATTGAAACTGAATTTAAAAAATAACTAGCTTTCTCTTGTTCTTCGGGGCATATCGAATTCTGAAGACTTTATTTAAAAAAGTTCAGTTTAATCTACGAGAAGTATACAAGGTAAATCCCATTTTTATCAAAATACCCTTTAAATTGAAACTTGCATATTCTCTCTAGTCGTATTATATATAATCTAATTAAAACCTTGATTGCATAATATTGCTGGCCCCCCTTCAGTCTTTGCAGGTCTCGTTTAATTGCAAATAGAAGTCAAATATTTGTCAAACTAAATCCTGAGCTGTAGGATATAATCTAAATATCAGTGTTTTAAAATCGCTGCAACTATCACGCATCCTCATAGAAAAATATAAAATCTCGAAAACAATGAAATAGGTATGTAAAAGTTACTTTCTATAAATTACTTTGCTTGAAATTGATATTTAAAATATAAAACATAACTATCGTGACATTGTAGCTACGTAAAAATCAAACACGGCATCACTGCCCGAGGTGAGTTGTCCCTTTCCGTCGAGGCAGGGATAGATATCTACTTACGTGGTTTTCCCTGCGTGTATCTTGAGTGCAATGCTTCTGGTGAAGGGCCCCCTAATATCGGCATGACTTAGAAAATAAGCCCCCCCCCCCGCATTTATTTAGTTAAAAAATATTAGTCTGGCGCTTACCGAGAATTTGAATCATTGCTAAATTCACTTAAAATTTTAAGCTGCTTGCCAGATATGCAGCAACTCTACTTTCAACAAGAATTTTCTAAAATATATCATCTAATATCAAATTCTATAACTGCCATTTTTAACAATTGTGCTAATTTACAATCATCTGGTAATACTATATCGATATTTGAAAATTACTTCCTGTGTTTCAGTTGGATCTGCATATAAAATCTAATAAATGTTGAGTTAATCTAGTCTTTTCAGGAGGTGTGAAAAATAAAGATTGTGAGAGTTCCTTAACTTGTATTATGACACCTTGATTTCTTTTATGTCGAAATAGGTTCAAACACATCGGAGTAAGATTCTAGAGCAGCTGGTGAAATGTTTTCTGGATAAACGATCTCTTCCTTGATCATAAAATCCGATGCCCCAACTTTCCTCGTATCAAAAGGTGTGATCCTGGTGGCTACTCCCCAAACGTCCTTGAGCCAGAAGGAAGGCAAACGGCCTCTTACACTTCCCTTCCGGGCACTCGTGTTCCTCTATATCTCGACCCGGCCCATCGTCGCCGCAAATCTTACTCTATTGCACAACTCGAAAATTCATGGAAGATGTCTTTCGCAAGACATTCCACAACCGACATGCAGGATTTACCTGGTGTAATCGTGGGAGAGTAACAGCAATGAGGAAAGGTGTTTTGCTCTCAATACTTAACAGAAAATACCCTCACATGATTAATTCTTTTACGAGGGAAAATCCTCCGTTGGCTAAGACTGTACCTGCCCATAAGATGAGGGGTATTTTGATGGTTAAAAATTACGCAAAGTGGTGCTCATTCTACATAGGAATTCATTTTAGTAGAATGAGCATCCCTATGTAGATCATGCTACATAGGGATTAATAAAAAAATGCATCCTTGTCTCTATACTGCTTCAAAGTTATCACTAGCTATTTTAATTGGCGACTTAATTTCCAGAGTACCCCCCCCCCCCATTAAAAAAAACTGACGAGTGTTTACCATTTAAACATTTTTAGTTGTAATTGATATAAGCGTTCAATTTTTGTTTTGCTCATATTCAGGAGATTTCATATGAATTTTTTTACAGAAGACTAAGATCATCCTATATGTCAAAAGTTAGAAGTAAAACCATAAAATCAGGACATATAAATGTCAATATTTTGCTTGTAAATAATACTTGATAATATCGTTGTTTGGAGTTCTTAGCCCTTATTTAACATTAAATGTTTAGCAATTTAGACATTCGTAAATTCAGTCTTGGTAAATAAATTTACTCCAGTCTCTCCAAAAATATGAAATTGCCCGTAAAAACTATGTTACTGAGGTATAAATCTCATTAGTCTAATACTGTTTAACATACTTATCACCATTAATGGGTATATGGAACGATCAGATCGGGAGTTCGATCGCCAAGAGTAACTTGTGTGCCACTTGATTGTTCTGGAGTACGAGACAGTCTTACTAGAGGCATCCCTCCAGCATGTTAAATTACTCTATATTTTGCTGTAGGTGTAAACATTTCACTCTTGATTTACTACCAATACGATACTACATACTGTACTTTAAGTACAATGTTTACTTTAAATATGAGGCGTGTTTAAAAGCTTGTATAGGTTTTCGTATATAAAATGTGTTGGTTGAATAATTTTGAAAACTAGTTTGAAAGCCTTAAGTCTTGAGGTGACATGAGGGATGGACAATCTATCTGTATGATGCTATTTTAGAGAAGTATTTTCTCACTTAGGTCATCAGGATCTTTAAACTCTAAAAGGGTTTCGGTTCAATTTGCAAAATCTTAAGTTTGGTATCGACTTCTGATTTCAGAGAACAGATCCGTGAGAAATCGGGTGTATGAAATTCATTGGAGTATTTAGATATACATTAAATTTAGTTCATATAGTGGCGAGGCCGCTTACTGGAGTGAGAATTGCACAGTATATTATACCGAAAACCCAAAAAGACCTCCCGTAAAGATCTAGTTTAAATCTTAATTTTAGTTTGAAGCATCAACGAGGGAAAGATTTTGTTCATTCAACATCATACAGCTGGATATAGAATCGGTGTCTAGATGTTAGACTGAAGTTTTATTGTATCGGACACAAGTACGTCACTGTTTGAAGATTATGGAAGCGCATGGGATGTAATTTCATCTCAAAAGGCTTAGTGCAGCACACGAAATTAAATTTAGATATTAGCTTACTGCATGCACAGTGAACCGCAGGATGAAGAGTGACATCGTTTAGTAAAGATCGGAGGAAAAGCAGTATTTATGCTAATTTGGAATGATTAACCTTGCATCAGTAGGAACTGTAATGTATCAACGATGGAACAAGTTACCCAGCCCTTCAGTTGCAGAACTAATGAGAACGAAAACGTTATCTTGGAGGAATTTTTTTCAGGCTTTGTATTTTTATTAAGGCTAGGAAGACTAATTTCTGTTAATTACATACGCATTCTTATTTATTAATTTCCATTTATTATACATGAAGTAAATACACTGAAGAATGAAATTATTTTAGTAAGTTGATCTAATATGCATTATTTAGCCCTTTTACAAAAGTTGATAGTTGTCGGTGTTTCATTTAGGCAAATATAGACGTATCTTCATGAGTATCGCTATCTTTTGATATTTCCCCTGTGATTTCAGATAGTTCAGAGAAAATTCTGCTCATGAATCTGAGAAAAATCAAAGAATGACAAGATTGAGTTTTCTAATTTCTAATTGAGTTTGATTATTTTCTCAACAAACTTAGATCTTATACCTTGGTCCGCTTCGGTAAAACTAATGTTTTTAATGTTACCACACTTATAACTTGCCCTAGTCACTTAGAGTATTTATCTAGATGAAAAGGTTTAAATGGCAAATTTTCAGAAATAAACAAGGACTTAAAGTTACGAAACTTAGTTTCTTGCAAGAACTGCTTCTACAAACTGGAATTTGTAAAAGATTAGATGAAATCTGAACGACTAATCAAAGGATAGTAAAGTTTCCATTTGACAGTGTTGTGGAGTAGATTTGAAAGTTAGCTTTCGTAAATACGCTTACAGGTACAGATCTTGGGTAATTCTGGCGATTTCTTCGTAGACAGACTGGATTCAAAATCGCTCTCTAGTTTCTTAGTATAGGTTACTTTTGATACTATAAATGTCTCCTAAATGTGTTACATCTGAAAAAGATAAATGATATCGTTTCTCTAGTAGTTTGAGCCGTAAATAACCTATAAAAACGAGTGGCATTAGAGTTCGTTCTGGTTCAACAATAGAGTAGCTATCTAAGATTTCGTTTGTCTTAACAGAGGCATAGATTATTTGATCCCTTGTTCACGACGTTAATCGATATATATTTAGATCAAGGAGTGCGTTAGAATTAAAGGTATAATAGCGCTCTTTAAAAAGCTTAAGAGCAGCTGTCTCATCTTTTAAGTATCTTCTTTCAATCTAAGATTCAACCTTGATAATGCCTATGCTATCCTTTTGTCACTAAATCATTCTATTGAATGTAAGTTACTGTCTTTACTCTCCGACGTGTGAGCTCCCTCCCAATCTGCTTCATACGGAATGTCTATTGTCAAACAATGAATGCTTGACGCTGAGTTAATCTCTATTGTTCGACGTCCACTAGGCTTTGATCTGATCACTGTTGATATGAAGTAACGGGATTTTGTCCTAAATCATGCAAAACTTGTAGAGTTAATTAAATGTTTTCTCGATATTTGAAGCAGTTTCAGAGTAATTTACCTGCGATTCTCTGTCAAACTTGATATGATCCCTCGCTGAACTTAAAAATATGGAATTTCTAGAAAGGTTTTAGGTTCAAGAGTCTTGAAGTAAAACATGCTCATTTTGTTTTGCTAACAAGTACTTGCGAAACGAACCTAGTATTTTCAGAATCTCGGTACTGAATATTAGTTTTATTTGTAATAAAAATGGCTTTGTCCCGTACGCAGACACTTGCTTAGTTTATTTGTCAGTAACAAGTTTCGTGTCCATGTGCTGGATTTTTCTACTAACACTTGGTAATCAATACTGCAGAATGTTTTAACTTGCGTTAAAAGTTAGCTTTTATTCTCTTGAACAGGTAGACATTCGGACGTTTTATATATTATCCAAGGCTCGGGCAACTCTAGATATATTTAAGACACACTGGAAATTTCTCAGCTTTTATCTTAAATCTAATTCTAAAATCTCAGTGATTAAGTTATGAACAAAGAGCTATAAACATTTTTGTACTGAAGAGTCGTTACATTCGAAAGCTCTTTAGATTTCGTGTAAATATGGAATGCACAAAGGGGTCAAGAAGCCACGGAATGAACAAAACAATTGTCGCTCTAATGTTAAACCTAAAGTGAAGCTTTGTCTTCAGGTCTTTTTTTGAAAGCTTGTTCTGATTGCACGGTATCTTCGAACGTCTACTGAAATTTAGATCACTGCTTTTAACTGTTGTATTGATATTCCTTGTATGCGATTGCTGATAGTTATATACACCTGGTTTCGAAATTAAATTTCCTAGCAACGTAGTGGTAAGTACAAAGTTTAACCGAGAAAATTTTTCTTAAAGAAAAATTCTGTGATTGAATTACGTATTTAAAAAAAATACTTATTTGTGATAATGCTTTAACGGATATACTACCCTGAACTTTATACATCTAATTACACCTGAATTCTTTTTAGCACTTGTCCAGTGAACTGCAATACAATGGTGAGCAGAAGGAAGATCTTGTCTCGATCCCGTGATGGCTTGAATTCAGACTTTCAAGAGGAAGAGGATGATATATGGTTCCAAAAAGATAGACTTTTCAAGGTAACTCATTACATATCTAAATTTCTTGCTTCTTCCTTAACACGTTAAAATTCACAAGGGTAACAAAACAGGGATATATATTATGTAACTTTCCCTGTTGTAAATATCGACTGACTTTATAGTCTTCCCCTCATGTGAAAAAGATCAAAATTATGGCTTATAAGGCCCTGGTTATAAAGTATGACTTAACCTTTTATCTAATTTTTATTAAAGTTCATATAATTCAGCTAAATGTATATTTGGGATCGAAGTCTGACATAAAATCTGAGTCATAAAAGCTGAAAGAGCTGTATACAATTGGAAGTCTTAAATTATTTCTCGAAATACCCGTAGCATTTAAGTCTCGTGAATTTAGATGCATCGGACGGTAAAGGACGGATTACCTAATATCGAAATTGTTTTCTAGTAAGCACATGGCTTATGTTAAATTTTTACGAAATTCTAATTGGACTCGGATGAGTCCTTAATGAATCTCTTTCGGAAATCATTGCGAAATTACCGTGTATTAGAAATTAACAAAGCTAGTAGCACAACAATAATGGCCACGACTTAAACCATTTTTCTTATTTCTGGAGTACCAGTCCTTTCATTAGAATCATTTTCTTGTTCAAAACAGAGGGTGAAGCTTTAAAGACTAGTTTTTAGAGCTAAACTTATTTGTTCCGGGTTCTTTTGACTGATTATAAGGAAAACAAAAGCTTACTCCCATTATAGGTAGAAACTTTCAACCGCATTTTCACTGTTCTTTAATAGTCGGAATGAATCGGAATCTGAAACTGCTGTTTCGAATCTTTGTAATGAAACTTTTGTACTTGAAAACAAGAATAAGATAAGTCTTTCATCTGTAGTTGAGCTATTGAAGAATTACAATACCCTGAAATGACGTTCTCGGAAGAGCATGTTGAAAAATCTTTGTTTCGCTGTTCTAATTTTGTAAGTTGCATAAGTAAAGTGTTTACAACAGAGATGTTCATTAACTGATATACTAACATGAAACACAACAATATTAAGAGCAGAATAGTTCTTCGGGGCTCTTCAATGTTTTAATTTACTTCAGAAATTTCCTTTCGATAAGACTGGCATAGTTGGCATATTCTGATGTACTCTTTATAAGACTTAGCTTACATAAACTTTATGGCTGGATAACTATCACTCTGAATACAAATGCTGTTATATGTAAAAATAACTTAAAGGATATTTGAACTTCAAAATTCTAATAGGCGGAGGATGAGCCGGAATCATCAAATGCCGCACCCATACCTACAGGTGGGTGCAGGCATTGTATTTCAACAGGTCAGTGAGGTGGACAACACCCACTTTCTTATGCATATCGTATTTAAAAGTTATGATGGAAAAGCGATTTATACTGCATTAACACACATATCTTAATAAATGGTTTTTGTTTTCCCTGAATACGCGATAAAGATTCAAATGATTTTTAACTCGGGAATTTTCAAGAGTAATTTTTAACACACAATTAAAATTACGGTTTGCTTAATGGTAGTAACGTTTTCTCAGTTATTTTCGCTGAAAAAAATCCATAATTCTATCAAATGCGCGGCGATAATGTTTTGTAGGGATGATTGAAAAAGGTAAATTGCTAGGGGAAATGTAAACTTCAATATAACTGGGAACTCTTTAATTTACTTTGTGGGTTTTAAATGGGTTACGATATAAGAGTAAGGATGTCTATGGACTGAATTTTCTTAAATCGTCAAATACGCAAGACTGCCCCCCCCCCCTCTCCTTCTCGGGAAGTTACCCCAAAATGAGACCAATATTGTTTCTTATATATAACTAGCTGAGAACCCGTACTTCGCAACGGAGTGCATTCAAATTAAATATAACGATCAATGTATGCAATTAATGTAAACAAAATTAAAATATATATAAAAATCGTGAGGGATATTTTTATAGACAAAATAATGTAGAAGAGAATATTCAAATTAAATCTAATAGGACATAAAGAATATGGTACAGTTTGAAGAACATCTTTTACTGTACTTTAATATTTTTTTAGAATTTTTTTTTCCAATCGTCTGCCTCATTAGCAAGGAAAAATAATTTTGTCTATGATATGCACGTAACGTTGAATTTATTTAAAGTTCCAGAAAAAGAAATCACGTGATCAGCATTTAATAAATTAAATTCTAAAAATTAATCTTGAAAAATTCACCAAAAATCAGGAAATGGAGGTAAAGATTCGGAAAAGATTTCATTTTAAAGGAGTTTATAAAATTTATCACTAGGAAGATCATAACCCTCAGATTATTTTAAATGCAAACTTAAAAGAAGTTACTAAAACAGCTTAAAATTTAATTTAAAAAAATCTAAGAATTTTACAAAACTTTCTTAGTGCACCCCTACACTATACGAAGAATTGCCATGCAAAATTTCAGCCCTTTAGGTCCAGCGGTTTGGTCTCTGCGTTGTATGTCAGTGAGTCAGTTACGGAACTGTTTTATATATATATATAGATTGTAAAACTTCTATATTTCCATCAAATGTACAAAAATTATTAGACTGACGGAATTTTAATGATTTACCTCATAGTAATTTTTACTTAATTTATTTTAAAAAAAGGTACTTTCTCTAACAAGAGAAATTAACTTGGTTCTTTTGCACATGACTACACCCCCCCCCCTCAAACATCTTTCAAAATCGGAAAATTGATGCTTAACGAGCAGTCGATTGTCTTGTCTATTTTTATAAATTTGCCTCACTTGTTACTAGTTGGTCAGTCAGTGTATACTTAGTAGTTGGAATGTGTTCAGTTCTCGGGAATATGCTTGCTACTGAGTAGGTTAATGTAACGCAAGATTTTCTACAGGTTGATGCGTTTCTCAAATGTAATCAAACAAACATCGTACTTGTAAGATTAAAATTGATTTATTGAGGTCTGTAGCTTTCAGGCTAGACGATGGACGAACTGCTGGTACAGTGGACTTCTGTTCTGTACTCTAGGGGGTGGTGTCTTAGTCTGTTTAAACCTCGTATAGCAAAATGAAAGAGCATTTCCTCCCCCCCCCCCCCACACACACACACGAGAGGAAGAAAACTTACAAACCCTTTAGCTTCCTAACTAATCTGTCTATTCTCCTTTTTACTAATCTAACATTCGCAGACAGTTAAAAGAAATCATTTATCTGCTATTTTGATTTTACATTTGAAAACGCTTCTATACCATGCCTATTCAAATTATGAATACCAATTGTTCTGAAAATCTTCGATTTAATTCCACGGATTCCCAAATCAGCTTCCCATATCTTTAAATGTTATACGAATGAAGTTTTTATTAACTGAATAACTTTCAGGAAAGCACCGAAAACGGTTTTCTCTGAAACTGAATTTTCTCGGTAGCTCGTGAGTCGTTTTCACTTGTTTATCAAATTCTTATTTTTGAGAACTGGTTTGTTTAGTTGTAGCAATGACTTCAGTCGCTGTGCGCTTTGCCCATGGCTATGACTGACACACTTTCTTCTGTACGAAAAAAAAAATAAAACTTCCTCGTTGGCAGTCGTCCATATCCTTAGCACTCGTATAACCACCTTTCTATTTCTTTTGATCTCTCGTGGGGAAACCTGGTTATTCAAAGTGGATATCAGTCTAAGATTTGTAGTTTTCGTTTATTCAAATTTTAATGAATTCCATTAACATAACTTAAAAATGCAGCAAGAAAGTCATGACTGGTTATCCAGTTAAATTAAGTATCTTATCTGTAGTTCTAGTGTGTTAAGTGAACAGATCAGGACACAATACTCCATGCTAATAATTAGTAAATATTAGTGATTTTATTTAGTGAAATTAATATTAATCTTGGTATTTCCTATGTCATTCCATACTTGAAATTGCGGTTTACTGATACTTTAAACTGTCAGTCTTATGCACTGTGAAATATTAAACGCCTGGCAATTCTGGATTTAAACCTTGAGCCTTCCTCCAAGACGTCTGTAATTTTCAGAAGTTTAAATAATAGAATGAACTTATTCACAGGGTCGGATATTTTTTGCTATTTATGTAACAACTATATTATGAAACATGCATAACCTTCTATACACTTCGTAATAGGTTGTTTAAAGTCAGAACACTAGTTTTCAATGAAATTTTAGTATGCATAACTCCGAAAGTTTAATCATATTGCATAAAAGCTTAAACGAACCGCTTATGATTACTAATAACGCCAGGTAATTTTTGCAGGACACAGCATATAGAATTGTAAGTGACCGGGTTAAGTTTTTAGCTATCTACTGCGTAGTATGCAAATGTAGCTTTATTTCTTCATATCTGATCAGCCCATTGCAATAGAATATCCTCCATTCAAGGCATACTTGGCCAATTCACCTTTTTATAACGTCGCCGTATACGATGTTAATATGTGATAAGACTATTCGTACTAATGTGAATTTTGTTGATAGAAGTCTACCTAAGTGCAATCTAGTGCCAAGTTTATAAATGGGTTTCAAATACCCGATTCCCCTATGAACTCATTAAGGGTAGGTAAATGGTATTTTGCTATTTAATACTTAAATATTAAACTACATCCTTGGTATTTAATCCTAGCTCTTGAAATCGTTGATCAGTAACTTTACAGGACAAACTGAGGTAGGGGAGTAATTCTATTGGCTGTAGAAACCTTAAAAAAAAAAAAAAAAAATTCCGGTAAACTTTAATTTCTATTCATAAACTTTTCCTTCACAACTAATTTGAACATGGTCTTCACTTTCAAAAAATGACTGAAAATTTGTTACACTTCTGGTAGGCTTTCGAAAGATAATAGCTGAACAACTCGTATGGTTCAGCCTCGTCTGTTGTTCTGGTCATGTCTTCTAAATATCTCTATTTTCTTAGACAAGTGTCAATGTATCTGTGGTCGAGGTCCTAGATTCAATTATTGCGGGAATATGCCTCTGAAATCTCGCTACATATGACGCGGTGAAAGGCAAAGTGGTGCAAGTCACACTTTCGACATTTTTTATTTGAGGGCAAATATGTAATCTCAATGTTCAATTTATAGTGGAATTGCAAATAATTATTTGCAATAGTATATTATGAATTTGTTCAATTTATAGGGTAGTTTTTGCAGTAAAACTCTAGACTTGCACCACTTTGCCTTTCACCGCCTCATATGGAGAGATGGCCCTGCTTAAATCTGAGGTTAATACTCGCTTTAGGAGGGAGAAAGCCCCATCTGTCTGAAAGCTGTCGAGGTGTTACTAAGCAATGCTGCTGTTTTGTTCTCTCTAAATCAAATACCATAATGGTAGTGATACTCGTGCTATGTTTGAGAATTTTTTTTTACTGCCAATATAACACTTTATTAAAATTCAGCAAAATAAAGCAATTTTAAACAACCTAAGGAGTATTGATAACCTTCCTACGAACATTTTCGAAACATTTTAATAAAAGTTGTTTATCATAAACGCAGAATTAAAAATTACTATCTTAAATTTCTTTCATCAGTAGGAACAAACGAGTACAAAAGTTTTTACGAGCCTAACCAACCTAGGTTTCATAGAATTTCTAAATCATTCTTACTGTCCCTCAACGGTGCATTTCTATGATTAAATAACTCCGTACTGTTGCTATTGAAGATCAAACGTTAATCTTATTAATTTAAAGCGCTTTTTCTACCTCTTTGACCATGTCTGTTTTTAACTTTCGCATCTACATGTTGCAACTTGGAGCGGCATCGATAGATGTTGAAGGTAAGTGTGACCCGGTTTTTGTGTCACCTGTTGGGTCATGAGATCACCCCCGGCGCTCAACCCATTTGAAGAACCAGCTCTGTCCCGAGTTCGCTTTCGTTTGTAGCTAAATCATCGTTTCGGACAAAACCGAATATCTGCATACCTTTTCCCACAAGGCATAGCTCTTGGCTTTAGTTTCTTTTAGAGCATAGTGCAATACCTTTTTAATTCTTTACGTTTTAGATTAAGATCTATTTTCATAATGTTTAAATTTGCTTTAGAGAAAAGGCAAATGAGGAAGAGTTGCGAACTGTTACTTATAAATCCAGAATTTTTTTGATTATATGAACGCGTAATGTTAGCAAAATTCTGGAAAATACATCAGTTTCTGAAATTTACACCGATTCAAAATCTGAAATTTTTAATGGAAATTTTGTAGAACAGATTTTACCTCCCCCCCCCCTTTTAATTCTGTACTTGCACGTTTATTTACTCTAGCCCCCGTTTGGTCAGTTTTCACATGACCTTTATGAAACGTGCCGGAAATAACCACATCTTAAATTGTTTACATCAGTAGTGAAACACAGCTCGCTCTGACTGTCGGATAAAGTAACCAAAGCACTTCTCGATTTAGCTAATTAACAAAAACAATGGAAGCAAGGGATTTTCTCGAAATAACTCCAGCCATTAAAATCGATAGAGTAAGGAACGTTGTATCTTGTATCTCTTTAGAATTTTGTCTTAACTTGCTCGACTCAGATTTTGTTATTTTTAAAATCAAACTTCAAATTGCAGACTGCTTACAAAGATCAATGAATAATCATAATTATCGTAGATTTGTATCTTAAGCAATATAAGAGTTAAAGTAGGATTAAAAAAACTTGTGTTCCGGTATAATCTTTTCTCAGTCGCTGTTTAGCGTAATTTAGCTGTTTACTTGTTTTCACCATAACATCTTGGAATGTACGTTAATTGCTTTAAAACACCCTCGTTGAGTCATTCTGCTTTATTTCGTATATCAATCATTAGCTGGTAACTTGTCCGGAGTATGACAATAGCAGGTGTGGTCTGACAGTCCGTTGTTTTACCCTTGGGTAAAACGGGCCGTTTGCGTAATTTACTTGAGTAATGAACTGTTATTGATAACAGTGCATTACTCAAGTATCACGATATTTTCCTCTCCAAACTTAAGAGAAAAAAATAAATATTAGACAAAAATAGCACAATTGTCAGTGACGAGCCGAGGTTCTAAAGCCGAAAGGGACTGTACAGAAATTTTGCCTGTTAATATTCAACGGAATCTGTTTCATTTAGATTCCGACGTTTTAAATTATTTTCTGAAGGAAAGCATTGAATATGGTTAATATGCTTAAGTTTGGTTTTTGTATCGGTGTTTTTTTGATTTTTTTTTTTTTAACTGAACAAGTGTTCAACTTCGAGCAATCTAGAGGTAACAGCCCCCCCCCCCCCAAAAAAAAATTAACCTGGAATTCTCCCCTCATCGCACTGAGATGGCCACAAATGTATCTAAATCATCAGTTCGTAATGTGTACAATATTACATAAATTTAAACTGAAAGAATGGAATTTTGCTTACCCAGACTCATGAACTTCTAGAAATAACCCAAAATTACAATTAACTCCACCATTCTCAAAGAGATTCGGATATCTAGCAATATTTTTTTATTGATTTTTTTCCTTTTTGGATAAATGTCAGACAAATGGGAAATACTCATAGCCTGCGTAGGGACAAAGCTTGCAGCAAAAATTTGTCTCCAGCGTGCAGGTAGCCTTGGTCCTAGGTTATGCACTCGTTATGTGCTCCTAATACCTTGCTGAGGAGCATATAAGTGCGAAACCTAGGTCCAAGGTTACCTTTACGCTAAAGATGTATTGACAGTTTAAAGCAAATATATTTCAATCATCTAATCGAGAAAACTAGAGCTACAACATTGTTCTTAAATGAGGCTAACATTCAGTCTCACTGGCAATATTATTGCTCGCATGCAACTGAACTCTTTATACCCAAATAAGTTTACTCTTGAAAGTAGATCATGTAATGAATTAATGGGTGTTCGGTGTACTCACAACGCAGTTACCGCACTTTCAGATCATATTTTCGACTAGTCAGTTGTATGAAGATTCTAAAATATAAATGCGCTTAATGTACGACCTTTTTACTAGTGCCGACTCAATGGCAGAACAAAGGCACATTGTGGTCTGGTCCCTAACAGATCACCATCACGCCGCCCCCCCCCCCCGAAAAAAGGCTAAAGTCCTGGTGATCATAAGCTCATTAACTTTAATTTCAGCTGAGTATCACATTTTCTAAAAGATCTTTAGTTATTAGGTCTCTGCATTTTTTCCTTTTGATATAGTGAAAGAAAAGAAAGTGAATCTTAAATTCCTTTCAGCTGTATTTAACTGTTCTGTAGCTCTTAATTTTAAACACTTGGTTTTAAAGGGATGTTTCACAAATCCTAATCTTTTTGACACAAGACCCTTTTGTAATTGGATTTTTAAACTAAATATTGGTTTGCTGTAAAACATTTTTAAATAGTTGTCATCAAGATTCGATAGATTACCACACAACTTAACTGTCAATCCCATGCCGATTAAATGCCTTTCGGTGACGGGAGACGTGCTCCAGCGATTAAACTACAAAAAACGCGCAAGCTGAGGAAATAGGTCGAAATCGAAAGTGTCTACCAGTTCTAGTATCGCAACGGATCACGACCTTATTTACGCAATACTTAATGTCGGCATAAGAATTGCACCCAAAACTAAAAGATGCAACAACTGAAAGTAAATCGTACATATTGCTTGTACCTGCAGATCAGATCTGTAAAAAGGTTCCCCCCCCCCTTTCAATGAACTCTTGGATAGCCCGTAACGTCAAATGATCCATAAAGTTGATGCAAAAGAGTTTCATGCTTACACCGATGTTTAATAATTCAATCCTCTTCATATCGGGTGTTTGATACGACAGTAAGAACATTTTCTGCAAACTGATGTTATAATAGGAAACAAATACTTCGCAAAACTTCTAGTAATTTCTAGGTATTTCAGTTAATGAAGATAAAATGACCTACACTTTGCCAATCTATTTTTGAAAGACTGAATACCACGTGTAGTGTACCGAGAAACTGCTTGGAAGAGTTAAAGGGAAGTGCATAAAACTTGAGGCTGTAAACCTTTTATTCAGCTTAGCTTTTAAGCACGATGGAATTTTATCTCTTGGCAAGCTCTTCCTTTAAAGTCATGCAAATAACTCTTCCCAAATTTACTTATAAGAATTAATACATAGATTGAGTTTGTTTTAACCCTTTGCGAACGCGTGCCTCAATTGCATTGTAACGCTTACTTATTGGGTCATTATACCTCGTATAGTTTCACAATTTATTTTCACTGCACCCCACTTTAAAAAATAAAACAACTTTTGTTCTGAAATAGCAGTAGGTTTGCATCAAATATTTTTCTTACACCTAATAGGAGTCTTTAGTACAAGATTTCGTTTCGTGTAATAAATAAAAGGGCTTCAACTCAACGATAAAAAAAGTTAGACATACCCTCCGCTCAGGATTAATATATGAAACTCGAGTTGTACTTCCATTCTCACGACGCCCCTCTATTCTTAAAAATTATAAACTTTATAGAAATTAGTGGATCGCAAATAAAGTTATCTAATATTTAAAAGTAGAATGCTTGTATAGATTTCGCTCACAAAATTAAGGATGTTGGTCTCCCAAATGTAAAGTGGATTCTAGTTTCTCCTTGTGTATAAATAGAAGTTAATTAAATTTTCTCTGGACGAAGTTGCTCATATTTCAACTTTGCTTTTAGAATCTGAGTTAACGAAAAATTTGACTGCAAGCCCAGAGCTCTAATCTCATAATCAAGGTTTTAGAGATGCTTTGGAATGTGAGTGGTTTTGAATAAACCGGATCGTGACTTTGAAGGTCAGGCATTCCTGAAGCTTCAGATTATTGCCTTAGGATTCGCCTTTATTTTCTGCTACATGAACCTATCGGACCTAATGATCCACCTTCTGTTACACTTAACCTTTTGCTCATACACTATCAAGTCCGTTAATAAGTCCACCATTGATACGTTGGTTTTATGTGATAGCATGAGAAACTTGCATCGATTAATGATCGTCGGCCATTAAAGTAATAGCAACCTTCGGACAAGTTTTTTTACTGGTGACAGTTTAATTTCGCGGTTTGCATAAATGAACTCTCGACTAGTTTCGCAAGTTTCTGTTCACTCCCTCTGACCTATTTTCGGATTTCTTTGGGATAAGTTCTGTTTCTTTACGCTATTGTTCAAGCTTTAAATTTTTCCAGACAAAATAACTGAGGAAATGCTTTTTCCAGTGAACGTGTTATTAAATCGTGACTAATAGAGCAGATCGTGTGTACTTCGAAGTGCTTACGCCGCAGCTTTGTGTAACAATCTGCAACACTCCACCCTTTTGATCCGATACGACGTTGAATGATCTCTAAATTTAAAAATTTCGGAAGTGAAACCAGATTTAAAGGAATCTGGTTTGAAAGCATGAGGCTTTTTAATATTGGAATGTACTTCGGAGGAATCTTAACTATTTTTTCGTAATAGCCAAACTATCCTTTAATTAAAGCTAACTAGTCGTAAAATAGGAAGTAAATTGTTACTAAACCCTGTTTGTTAAGAGGAACGTTCTTGGTTAGCAGTGTAATCTGTTGGCAGGACATGCAAGCATAGCAATTAAGTCAACATCCACAAGCATCAGACAGTGAGTGAACAAGCTTTCGAAACAGAAAGATCAATTAATGGAAAACCTAGAACTAATTTTTTCCTTTGGCTGTTGGTGTTTAGAAGTGTCCTTGCTTTCGTCATTCTTTGATTAGGTGTTTATCTGTTAAACTTCTCGTTTTCGCTTGGAACTTTCTGTTTGTGGAAAGTTCCACGAAACATTTTCTACATGGTTTGAATGCATTTTGAATTTGGTGTCATCTGCATTGTTGCAGCAGACTATTTGAAATCGAATACCCAGCTGTTAAGGTTTTGCATAGGGACTAATCGTTTACTTTGATGGCTAAGCCTTCATGTTACTTCAATTTTGTGACTAAAGCGCATTTAATATTTTACTCCCTTCAAATGATCTAACAAGTGCACTTGCACGCGTGGCACATTGACTAAAATAAAATAGCTCTACACGTCTTATCCAATGGCTTTTACTTCATGTATGAAGTCTTGCCGACCAGAGGGATGCGAGGAATTTTAAAGCACGTTAATACAGGGTTTATCCCCCTCCCCTTCCCTTTCTATGGCTTAAATTGAGCCGACTGTCTTGGTACTCATTCTTGATTACTGTTTATCGATCTAAAAAGGGTACTTGAGAACATGAAGTATATGGCGTATCTTAGTTTTGCTCTGAATAAGAGCCCTCTAAAGTTATACTTGTCACTCAGTTGGTGGCAAAGGCCTCTTTGACATAGCGTCCGTCGTGTCAAAGGATAAGTTTGCGAAACTAATACACCATGCACAGAATAAGAGACTGCCCTTTGCTAAGTGTGTAACGTAGCAAAGGTCTTGCAGTTCTCAGCAACCAAAAACGTAATTTTTAAAGTTATTGCAGTTGGTTCATAATCTAAGTGTCTGAAGTTTGATTTTTTTTTCTTATTACTAGTATTAAATTTGAAACTTTCCCCAGTTCAGTACAGTGGGTTCTTCTTAGACAGAATTGTTAGAACATATTTAAATTGTTAATAGTGCTGTTCTTCATTATATGCACTATGCAGAAAGCGTAAGAGGAAGGCTCAAATACTCATTATTTTACAAGACTAGATATAATATTCAGCTGGTATCTTACTATTCGTCACTCTTAAAAGGAAAAAAGGATTCCCCTAACTCCCCCTAAATTTTTGAAAATTCGTCTACTTCTAGGGAGAGAAAACAATGGAGGCGTGTTAACAAAACCTTCCTCAGTATAATTAGCTTCTACCGAGTTATTAAATACCTAATTTAAGCATCTGATTAATAACAGTGTTTTCGATTTTAGCCAATAATTTAACTCCAATTTTTTTCGTTATGAATATTTAACAGTATAATTGAGCGAAAATAACATGAAACCTGATTTTCTAACTACCATGACACTGTTGGTCAGTCGAACAGATACCCAGGAAGGCAGCGTGAAAATTACAACGTACGACTTTGGTGTTTTGATATTGCAGTCATTCATACTTAAAGGACAATAGATTGAACGTTTATTTTACATAAAGTGAGGCTTTATGTAAAAATAGTGCAATTGCAAATCATATGCAGCCCTTAATTCTTCGCAAAGCTACCTCTGAAGGTTAACTTTTGCATATTTCTTTAATTTTATTATCTACATTATTCTCTAGATATGTCTGCAAATGAGTTTTCCACACTTAAAAATTGGTCTCAAATATTTGATACTGCTCTGCCACTAACGTGAAACGGTGTAAATTTTTATATCTAAAAGGTTTGTTTTATAGTTTGAAAACGGGACGGATACGTCACATAAGAGTGGTTCTTAATTTTAGCTTTATAGCTTTCTTTTCATTGGACCAGCCCTTGTAATGAACAAATCTGGTTCTATCAACAAATCTAGGTATGCCTTCATACTGTCTTGCAATTAAACGGTCGTACTACATATTAAGTCTCGCAGTTTTAGATTTTCATAGCACAATTTTCTTTTATAACCCAAAAGTTTCGTCTTGGCACAATGACTTGCGTGCTCGGATAATTTAAATTGAAATATTGAAATTCAAGCTAAAACCTCTGATGCTTGCCTTGTATACTAGGCTGAAATACATAGCTTGTACTCATTAGAATTCCGTTGATTCCTTAAATTAAACAAAGTAATATGTTTGGAAGATGATTACAAATACGTATTTACTGTTTAATTATATTTCAGGATCATATTCAAGAAGTTCTAAACAAATGGAAGCAAATCGATGACGAAATCTGGGCGAAAATCATAGTCATGGAGAGAAATAGACGAGTGGCCAAAGCATATGCTCGAGCTCCAGTACTTACCATTAATGGTTCTGATGACGGTTTCGATGGCTATAGGTAGGTAACTTTAAATGTGGGGGAGGGTAGTTCTATACAATACTTAATCGCTATACAATTAGCTATTTCATTTACCAACGGTTTGCGGTTCGCATTTCAACCAGTATGATATAAGTATTAAACCTAGCTATTGAGTTTAGCGTGTAATAATGCAGTACAGGTAACCCTCCCATAACACGGTAGATAGGTTTCTAGAAAATGCAGTGTTCTGTGAAATCGTTATGAGACCCAGAGCCAGTACAAAAATGGTAGGGTTACGTTCCGAAAACTTATTGAAAACATTTTTTTATATAAATTCCATATAAACGACTTGTACATTTATATTTTTAATAACAATTGTATAACGCAAAATGAAGACTAAATATTTTCATTTAATGCGACCTTAATTTAATAAATTTCGAATTTAATTTAGTTAGTCCTCCTCCACGCATTGACTGCCGGGCGGTCCTTAAAATGAAATATTAGGATTTTTTTAAATTGAATAACAATAGAATTAATGTTTCAGTAGTATTCAAAAGTTAATAGAATGAGAAAAATAAATTTAAAAAATATATAGCATCAAATTTTTGTTATGGATTATTTTTTATTTATTTTTGTTATTTCATGATCATATTGCTAAAAACATGTTAAGGCTAAAGACATAATCGGAATCAGTTTCAGTTTGAAAAGGGCGGGGAAAAACAACTTTCATAAAGTTTTCTACCATTTTCCGATGTTAACTGAACTTCTATTAACGTTTTAATTTATTTGAAATTAAGTTGGGGGGCACATTCCCCCCCCCGTGCTTCCTCGACGCTACGCCTATGATCAGTGATGCTGTTTCAATTCAATATTGATTCTGAGGCAATGTCTAAAAACCGGAAATCATGGTTTATATTCATGCAGCTCAAAGTAATCACGGAACATGTCCATTTCTTTCAGAATTGGATTGTGTGGCTTCGATAATCCGATGAGAGATGCAAAGACAGAAGAAATAAAAAAGCATATTGGACACGTAAGACACGTTTCTACCTTATTCAAAGAACTGTCAAATGACTTTGCATTATGTCTGAAACTCGCACATTTATTTTCCAGGGTGTGAAAATAAAGATGGATGATGGTGGAAATATAATGGTAAAACGAGTGAGCCGATCTAACATTTACGTGAAAGAAGTAAAGACCGAAGAGAATAGCATATCAAATGATGTAATTATTGCAGGAGGTCTACTAGAAATGGAAAAGCCTTTAAAGGTACGATATTTAGTCGGTTTTAATAATTAAAGAAAGGTTAAGTCGTCTAAAACTGATAACTTTGAAGTCTTGTAAAATGTTAACAAATGTAAACGTCTGCCTACGCTCAACGCTAGTAAATTTCTTCAAAGCCAGGTACCGTTACTCTAATTATACCAGCCTGACGTTTAATTTTAATGCATTCAGCATACATTATGCGTAGTTTCCTTTTAAGACCTATTATGCAAATTCTTGTTGGTTTGTTTGCTCTAATATTTCCTCCTCCTTAAATCAGCTAAACTTAGTCTTTGATTTTAGCTTATTTTATAGGCTAATATAAACAGGTGACATGTACAATATCAAATAAAGGAATGACCATTTTTAGGTTGCTGTAATTAAGGAAATTAAAAATTTTGCATTAAATTCCAGGGTCAACATTCTTTTAAAACATTAGAAGGGGGAAATCATGCATTTTCTGAATTTTCGCTGTGGGTTGGAATTAATGAGTGACATGCACTGAATACACAACTGACATTTTGCTGGTCTAGACTTATTCAAATTTCTTAAGACTGGGGGGAAACTTTCATTCGATAGCTTGATCTGTTAACACTGTTACCCCAAGAAAATAAGAAATTTAATCTTACTTCCCGTGGCTAATATTATAGTTTTGTCCCCCATTTAAGTCATTATTGCCCTTAAATAATGCATAAATTGAATTGCGTACTTGAAGTCTTTGGTTTTTCACTGCAGCTAATCTCGTTCTGTGGATTTAAGGTATGAAACCTTGTACATTATTTACTTGCATTTCAACCGTTTGTACGATAAAAATTACATGAGTTGTAACTGCCTATGTAAATGTTTGAAAATTGGACTAATTAACTTATTCGCTTTCAGATTTTTGATATGAAAAAATTTGCTGCCAACGTTAGTCGAGAGCTCAGAAAAGCTTACCCGGAGAGAAGAAAATTAGAAAGTCAATGCATATCTGCAATTTCCTTCGTTAAAGATAGTCCAGAAATTCTTGATTGTTCTTGCTGGGTTATGATAATTAACATCGTAGCTCTGGATATGTTACGATCAAAATTACCACCTGGTGAGTGACTTAGTTGTACATAGTTTAGTTATATACAAACTTAAATGAAACTGCTTTAAATTTGATAGGCAGAGAACTATTCATGTTGAAACTAACTTGTATACAAAATTTTTTGGGTTAATATGCAAATCAGTGATATTTTGCACGAAATGTCATACTTGTGTCGTTTGCGTAAGCTGTCTAAATGTTTGAACTAGGCGGTAATTATGTACTATTTAACTGTAAGATAATTAGTCTTTAATGTTTATATTTATATAAGGAATTATAAAGTAACATCGGATACTGCTGTAGGTTTTCAATCTACCCATAAATTAATCTCAACTCATCAAATTTCAGGAAAATCTTAATTCTTCGAAATTGAGTTTCGCTGTAACGTAAGTCACAGTATTTAGTAGTTCAGTCTAACATACTTTGATGTGTATAAACTGTTCCCTTTGTAGTTTAAATCAATAAGAATAAAATTTAGGCGATTCTTGGCATAACTGATAAAACAGATTTCCTTACCCTCAGTCAATTTCCTTAACACACTCATCAGCTAGATTACTTGTTAAAAGTATCTGATTACACGTACGTTTATTATGATACGTAACTTCACACAAAAAGAAACTTTAAAGAACTCATTTTAGCCACGTTTATGGTCAAATTGTACTAGATTTACTCGGTCCTTTTCACTGCAATGAAATATTTAAAGAACGTTTGTTCGCATTTTTAAATGACAGCACAGGAAGCTCTGAATTCATACGAGGTTACTTTTGGGCGTGTCAGTTATTGTGCAGTCTGTAAAACTGCATCGGGAAAACATTACGTCAGTGCTCAATACAAGCCATTGTGATTATGAAATGGTAATCTTGGTGCAGGTAAGGTTAAAATTAAGATGGAAGAAAATTTATTGGTTGTGATTCACTTAGTGTTCAAAAATATCCTCCTGGCTAATTTTTTAATTTCTGAACAAGAGATGGGAGATGGCATTAGTAATTTTACTGTTTTGTCTAAGGATGGGGAAAAGTAGCATCCCCCCCCCACACACACACACAACAGCTTTCCTTTGAAACTTGTGTGAATGTTGTGAAACTGGAAACATTGATCTCTAAATATTGTTCTATTTTAGTTTCTAAACGTTCAAGTGTAGAAAAGATGGATCGCCGCCAGTTATCCCAAGAGGAAGATCCATATAGTGTTCCTTCTAGCTTCTCCGAGAATACGTCTGTAAAAATGGCAGATACTCTGAGAGATCCTAAACCTCCAAAACTTCCTCCTAGAGATGTTGATCGAGTTCCTGTTCCTACGGTAAGTCATGGCAAAAATTCCCAGTCTTTAATAGTAGTAGTTTCTGTATGATGCCATGAAGATAATCTGTACATTTTAAGTCTTAATCATGCAGTCAATATATTATAGCAATGTTTATTGCTCTTAAACATTTACTTAATATGGGGCCCGTAAATGGGTTTTTTCAGTTCCTAGGAAGGGGAAATTCAACCGCCAAGAGTATTGAATGCCTTTTCTTGGTTTTCAAAAATGCCCTGGTCTTAAAACTGAACTTAAAAATTCATGAATTTTAACTTAAGGAAGCTAGTTTCCTGTATGGATTCCATATGGGCTATCTTATAAAATTTCTCTTAAATAATTAAATCTACTCAGGCTTGTATAAGAAACTAAATGCTATTTAAAAAAGTTTAATTTTATACATATGCTAGTAATGCGGTTTGAATATTATCACTGAAAACTACGTAACTGCTAGGGTCTGAATTTTATTCACATGTACTGCTTCGGTTTGGTGTAGTATGCAAAACCTGGCATGAGTCCAACAAACCTAACTTCTGTACGAGAACTTTATTCGTCAATTTAAGATTATTCGAAAGGTTTTACTTTGTTAAATGCATCGGTTGATTTGTGCAAAACTTAAAGAAATTAAAGCAAACAGATGTATTTAAGAACATTGTTATGTTAGTTTTCCTCACTTAGTCAAATGGCGGGGTTAACAATTATACTAATGTAATTTTGTCTTGCAGCCAGACTATGATGACTGGAAGCATGAACGTCCCATGCACAGAATGCCTCAGCAGTCTGGATACAAAGGTACTATACTACCAGACTTTAATCTTTTTTGGCATATTCTATCTTTTAAAATGTATTGGGTTTTATTTATAGTTTATAGATGTTAATCTGGATTTTCTTTCAGATGATCCATACTACTGTGGCATGAAAGCCAGAGTCCCTAACTTTGGAAAGAAAACTAATGCTCAACATCAAATGCCCGATCAAGTTCCCCCTGTCCGTAAGAGTCACAGCTCTGGTTATTTGAGCTTACTGAGACAGAACGACAGGCCATTTGAACCTAGAAGAGGTAACTAGATTGTTCCATCTAAATTTTCTACTTTTGGAAAAACTTGATAAACCTTAGCCTGATGAACTGCATACGGTAGAAAATAAAACTAGAGGAATAAGTTTTTCATCGGATGATTTTAGAAATCTCGCAGAAAGAGGGGAAGGCTGGGCTGGAAATCATAGTATCGTAAAAGGGAATTAATCGTGTGGAAGCTCCGGAAAGTTTTTTTCGTTGGGAGGACACTAGACTGCCCGTTTAAGTTTAGCATAACGTTTCGCATTTGCGTTCTGTGAACTGTTTATTAAATTACTCCTGTATTTAAACGTTCCCTTTCTCTCTGTTATAGATAAATTAAAATTGTGCCTTTTGATGCTACGGTTGAGAATTTTTAAACAGTAGGTGGTATCTCGTCAAACTTTTGGCGGCACTAGTGACTTACATTCGTAGACTTGATCTTCAGATTCGACATTCATAATGTATTCCTTCAATATGCTAAGTTCTTTTTACCGCGAAGTTTAAACGAACTTGATTCTTAATTCGTTTGAATCTCCACCCTTCAAATTCTGGATGAGAAATTAGGTATATGTACAAATGTGTTATGCAGCACTTCACGTGGATGTTTTGAAACTTGCCATACCAGAAAAACAAACATTTGAAATAAGCAAATGTGAACTTACTGTATCTTAGGTAGGTACTCCAGAATTATTCCCAACGGTCTTGCAAAGATTTCGCTAGACGGTGATGTTAAAAGGCTGCGAGAGTTGATCTCGAGATTGTCAAAAGCATTTTTCTGGTATCTTTACCAGAAAAGGTGCATTACGTCGAGAGCAGCACAGCGCTGAGTAAAGAAGCGGTAGATCATGTAACTAATGAGATTTTTTTTCTTTCAGACAGCGATATCCTCTCAGACGAGGAGTATGCCAGAGTGGCTGGAAGAATGCGACCTGTGCCTAGTCATACCCAAGGAATGTTCATAGGCGAATGGGAATAAAGTTCCTGTCGACATGCATATCACTGGACTAAACTTAGATTCTCGACATGAGATCCAGCCAGGGAAATTTTAAAAAAACTGCTGTGATGAGCTTAAGCTGCTTGGAAGTTTATATTAGGACAGTTTTTAACCTTGTGTGTGTAAAAATTGAAACCTTGAACCTGCTGGAACGCTTGCATGATGAAACACTTGTGCTCAAAGAGATGTATAAAGACGACTACACCTATCTCGATTTGTTTACCAGACGCCTTTAAAAGGTGTTAACTTTTAAAGTTGATTTAGAATTGCCACACTTTGTACATATGTAATTTTAGTTTAGAATGTAACAGACGAGGCTTTAATGCATAATTAAATGTTTTTAAAACGAATAAGTTTTTGACTGATTCAGTGTTATTGTAAAGTTGCATGCAATGCTTGTCATTTTAAAGGAATTATAGAGGAATCTATGGCAAATCAAGAGCTAGTATTATCGTCCGATGTTAACTTTGGTATCATACAGGTATACAAATAAAGTTGGCTTCGGATTCTGATATTTGCTTCTGAAGCAAGTACTGAAGGCTGGCACTTCCATAAATAACAAATTGAAAATTTTATTAAGGAGTACCTTCGGCATTAAGTGGATGTTTCTGCATTGCAGCTGCAGATGTTTTGTTTTAAATCCCTTTCATAATGCTAATTTATTTCCAAAAACTAAATTACAGGCCTATACCTGAAAAATTGTACGACTGCAATTAAAAACACGGTTCCCAGTTATCTTTTTCAAATGTTTGCTGTATGAAATTATCTCACTCAAATTACGTGACTTCAACAAAAGCCCCTTACCAAAGTACCCACTAGTAACAAAAATAGCTTAATTTTTTTCCTTAGAACTTTACCTTAGAAATATTTGTCCAAATACTACCCTTAATCTGTTCGAAACATGGCTTTCTGTAAAGTTTGTGCCGTGAACCCTCTTTCTTACACCGGTTCACTTAAGGTTCTTTCTCTGTGGCTTAGGGACAAATGAGGTAGTGCAAAAATGAGTCGTCACTGAACAAGAACATAAATTTATTTACAGATTTAACATTTAAAGTTTCACACATAACAAAAATTTAAAATTCTGCACGAGGTGGGCAAGCCTACAATATCTTACCAGACCTCGGCTGTCCTACATTCTAATCTAGTTACCGATTAACTGGAGGCGAGACGAGCCGGCTTTAATCTTGTCAGGCCTCCTGAAACTACTCTCCGGGATTCTCTCTGACTTAATTCAACTTGACCAGTCTCACCTCCGGCAAGTTATTTGTTAACTTTAACCTCGCCAGACCTCCTATCCTTACCAGAGACTCTCTCCTTCTGTCTCTTTCTTACAGACTGCCCGACGATCCCCCTCCACTCTCTAGGGGTTCAACGTCCCCGTAGACAATCCTCTGATTGGTAGAGGGGTGGGGAATCACGGGGTACAAAATTTTCGCTTTAACAAGCGCTCCTAGTCAAACATTACACTACACCCCCCCCCCCCAAGCAAGATAAGTGTTGGGGGTTTAGAAACAACACTAATCTGACAATTGGTAATGTTTGACCTAAAGTCTAACTTAACTTGACATACTCAAACACAAGTATCTACATATCAATACACGTTACTCATAATTCAAATTATTAAAATACCAATTACACAATTATATACCAATTATAAACATGAAAAATTATTGACTTAGACTACTCACAAATTTAAATTAATAAGATGTCACTTAAACAGTTATATAACACACTAAACAATTACAAATGATACATATGAAAAGCATTTAATTAAACCCTACTCACAAATTTGAATTAATAAAATACCACTGAAACAATTGCATACCAACACACTAAAAAATTACAAATATGATTATGAAAAGTATTGAATTGCTTCTACTCACAAATTGAAATTAATAAAATGTCACTTAAACAATTATATAACAATACCTAAACAAATACTACTCATAAGCATGAAAAATATTAAATCAACACTTACTCACAAATTTAAGCTAATAATAATAATAATACTAATAATAAATACATACCACTAATGAATCCAACAGATGTAAAGATTACACCACACAAAATTCACTTCAGGATCATGCTAAACACTTGAATACCAAATAGTAGTACGTTATTTTTTAACAGACGTACAGAAGACACCACACACATTTTTGGGTAATCAGGATCATGTAAAACAGTGCTCAGGATCAATTAAACACTCCAAGACGGTTCACTCGCCTTTTAGAATATCTTGAAACACCACAGATAGTTACTAAGCACTTCACTAAGGTTTTGCAGAAAGAATTTGAGATGAACACATCACTCATCGTGATCACAAATACACACACAAAAAAAATCGCTAAAAAAAACACTTCTTATCGACCTTCTTATAAACCGAAGTCTTATCAGCCCCTCGATGAAGAGAAAGTTCATTTTCTCCCCTGTCCACAGCTAGTGTCAATAAACTCGCATCCCCCTTATTCTGAACATAGTTGCGGTCAACTTCACCCAAGGAGACATCTTTTATTTTGTCAAACAAACACAATCTTCTTATCTCTGCCTCACATCGATTATCACCTCACTCCTTCCTCCCTTTCGCTTCTTTTTCACTTCCGACGGGGGGTATTGGGGGTTCGTTGCGGGGTTGCACTGGAGATCTTTCCCCCTCACTCGTAAATTCGGACACTCCGTAGTTCTGTACGGTTTTCTCGGTGTCACATTTCAGAGAAGTAGCCCCGCTATTCTCGCTTTCTGGCAGATCGTTGAACCTCGCGCTAGGCGAAAATTCCCACGTGTTCTCTGCATTCGTAGAGTGGAGTGGCTCGTGTATAGGGGTGAATTCTTCCCTTGTGGCTTCTGATAAGCTCATCTTTTCCGTCTTTCATGTCCCGTTCATTGAAAACGCAGGAATTTCGGCCAAACTTTTGTCTGAATTTCTTCTTCCAGCCATAATTCTAGCGAGCTCTAATTCATGTTTTCTCTCATTTTCTAATTTTTCTTTTTCCTCCCTAATTTGTCTCTGCTCTACAATATCCTCTGCCAGTCCCTTAACGAACTCAGGATCATTTTTAAACTCATCACTTTCCATAATGCTATATTTAAGGTCTACAATCCCCGCATTGGGGACAATTTCAGCTCTAATCTCTTCACAAAGAAGTTCGAAGTCTTCTAACTTAAACCCTTTAAACATTTTCTTAACTTCGAACGTTCGTTAACTTATCAAAATTTAAATCTTCTTGCCTTCTTGCTGGTCATCCACAGGTAACGCACTGTTCACTTCATTCACTATTCACTTCATTCACTATTCACTTCATTCACTATTGACTTCATTCCGGTAAACCACACTTTATTCAGGTAGAGCACTCATCTCACAATCGTTAATTTCTAAACTGACTATTCTAGCATGAAGCCCTAGGTTACACACTTACCTCGTCCCTTAAATGCCATCCTGCCGGCTGCGCCAATGTCGTGAACCCTCTTTCTTACACCGGTTCACTTAGGTTCTTTCTCTGTGGCTTAGGGACAAATGAGGTAGTGCAAAAATGAGTCGTCACTGAACAAGACTAACAAATTTATTTACAGATTTAACATTTAAACAGTTTCACACATAACATAAAAATTGAAGAAAACTCTGCACGAGGTGGGCAAGCCTATAATATCTTACCAGACCTCGGCTGTCCTACATTCTAATCTAGTTACCGATTAATTAACTGGAGGCGAGACGAGCCGGCTTTAATCTTGCCAAGCCTCCTGAAACTACTCTGAGATTCTCTCTCTCTCCGACTTAATACAACTTAACAAATAATTAACTCACCGGAGGTGAGACGAGTCAACTTTTACCTCGCCAGACCTCCTATCCTTACCAGAGACGCTCTCCTTCTGTCTCTTTCTCCCAGACTGCCCGACGATCCCCTCCACTCTCTTGGGGTTCAACGCCCCCGCAGACAATCCTCTGATTGGTAGAGGGGTGGGGAATCACGGGGTACAAAATTTTCGCTTTAACAAGCGCTCCTAGTCAAACATTACACTACAGTTTGACTTTAAGAATAGGGCAACTCTTCTAAAATTAAAGTACACGTGGAGTCTGATTATGCTCAGTTTTGCCTCTGTCAAATAATTTTTGTGATATTTTTGCGATTTGTTACCTAAATGCTAAGATGAAGTCTCCTCAAATTTAGTCGTTAATTTCTTTTTTAATGTAATCTCCTTTTACAACATTCATGAAAGTTTCTAAAAGTATTTTCGCTTTCATTCCATTCCCTAATGAGTTGAAACAACCTTTTTAAAATTTCTTTTATCTGCATGTAAATTATTTTCATGTAACTATTAAATTTTATTACGAATCCTATGTTTATTTGCAAAGTCTTCGTGTCTCAGGAAACTTGTTGAATTGATTGGCTAGAAATATTCATGCAATTTTTCTACACTTATTTTACCCATAAACAGATTCGTAGATGTTTTGTTTAATCAAAAACTCCTCCTACTCCTATCAATATTGAGAACCCAATCTTCTCAACAGCTATGGATTCCCTTAAGACGTTTCTTGTGTATTGGCGATTTCCGTTATAATCTTAGAATTAAAGAAGAAAAATTCCAAAAGATTAGGTAATTTATAGAAAACGTGTAATTGAAAATCAATATTTAAAATTTAAAGATACACAACGCGAGCTATCTGCATCATTGCTTTGTTTCTGGGCACTACAGTTGAAGTGTGCTCTTGCCCACAGAGGAGAGATTTCTTTTAAAAATAGTATTAATTTCTAAACTGTAATAAAGATATGTACAAAACTCTGCACTTTCAGAGTCAAACTTTTCCGGCCTTTATGAATAATGTAGAATTAAGATATGCAAAACATGAAATCGGTAAGATTCCTCAGACTCGCCCCGTGCTTTGTTCACTTCGTCGACTATCCATTCACAAGACGTCTTAGACGAGCCAAAACAATTACAATCTGGCAAACATTTGCTACATGAAAACATTAGAATTCAGTTATATCAACAGGAATTAGCATGTTGTAGAATCTCTACTCTTTAAAATATGTAAGTTTAAATGAGAACTTTTATTAAAGTTGTAATTTTACTCGCAATTGGACGCTAACATTAAGCTGAGATTTCCATCATACATTTCGGCATAGTCTATATTAGTTTTGAGCTGTTTTTCACCCGGTTGGAAAAGAATTTAGGCTGTACTGAACAGGTCTCACTTTTAGCAGTATAAATGATGCAAGCAAGTTCTCTATTCAGTAGGAGGGACGCGGCCGAGGTGGCCTTGTGGTAAAGCGCGCTGGTTTTCGGTGCTGAGGGTGCTCAGATCGAATCCGGGAGTGCGTCACTAAAATATATCCGTGTCTAGTCCAGATATGGGCACTTTAAATACATAGACTAGAGAGTCCCTCTTGTAGGTCAGAGAGGGTACGATCCTCCCAGATGTCGCCCCTGGGGGGAGCTCTGTCAAAATTATGGTGGCACCTAGCGAAGTCGGACTCCGACCTTTGTGGTTCTACTCAAAATCGGAGCCTATATGGACCTAGTCTGGAATTAATTCCAGCCAGGGAGCATAAGCAACAACAGGAGGGACTACTCCATGGAGAAGGATGATCTAACAAAGAGTTTGCATGAAACATAAGAACGCCACGGAAGGGAATAGATATGCATTTATACCTAACACACAAAGCTGGTAAAGAGCTGTAAATTATCAAAACATTTAACTTCACTTGTCAAGTGCCTTAATCCGAAATTTTATTCGAGTCCTTAAAATAAGAAACTAGAGGAAAGCAAATCACTTGGTAAGTTGAGAATGTCGCTTGAAATCCCCAGTGGCTGGGCACACAAGCTTTTCCTGTGATTTCAGAATTTTGAAACATTCAAAATGCAGGAAATCTGTAAGCTGTTCTAAAAATATACTGGTGTAAGAAATTAAGAGAATTTGCAGACTTGGCCGATTATCTCTAGAACTACTGTACCGATTTTAATGAAATTTGATATGTACATACACTGCTCAAAACAATTAGGGGAGCTCATGGTTTTAACGAAATTACGCAAATACTTACACCGATAAGTAACATAAAATAAATCATCCATAATTTAAAGCCTAGCAGGAAACAGAAGAAGAAAACTTCGTATGCAAATTAAAGTTCATGACGTCAAAAACCAGAAAGAGAACATAAGGGCGGAAATCGGGATGTTGCAAAAACGTCTGTTTCACTGCTTTAACTGTGAAATTTGATTGCTCAGTTATTCTTTTTGAGAAAAGGTGACTTGAAAATGTCTCAACAACGTGATTCACCGGAATCCATGGCATGGCGTATTATAGGCAGACTTGAATCCGGGCAACCACAACGTAGTGTCGCGGACGCTGTTGGAGTCGTCAGAAGTGTCGTTGCAAGGCTGTGGAATCCGATTCCAAGAAACGGGGAATGTTAGACATCGACCAGGGCAAGGTCGGCCACGCGCCACTACAGCAACTGATGACCGGTATATACTGTTAACAGCTCGTCGAAGCAGAACAGACAATGCTACTCAGCTGCAGAGACAGTTGCTCTTGGCAACAGGACGAAGGGTGTCCAGCCAAACAGTACGTAATAGGCTTCATCAGGGAGGTCTCTATGCACGTAGGCCAATGGTCTGCATTCCGTTGACCTCATGCCACCGAGCGGTCCGAAGAAGGTGGGCTGCTGAACATCGAGATTGGGAGCAACATGATTGGAGACAAGTGCTGTTTACAGACGAGTCCCGATTCAGTCTGGAGTGTGACACCCGACGTGTTTTGGTATGGAGGGGAAGGGGTACTCGAAATAACCCCACATTCGTTCGTGAAAGGTCACAATACAGACGAGCTGGTTTTATGGTATGGGGTAGAATCAGCATAGGTAGACGTACGGACCTGCATATCATTCGGAATGGTACCTTGACGGCCCGAAGGTATGCAGACGAGATACTGAGACCTCATGTCATATCTTACGCTGCAGCCATTGGAGATTCCTTTGTTTTCCAGCATGATAATGCCAGACCGCATACAGCTCGTCTTGTGGAGAACATGCTTGAAGCTGAAACAATACAGCGTATGGAATGGCCAGCGTGCTCTCCTGACCTGAATCCAATCGAGCATGTTTGGGACATGCTCGGACGACGCATTGCTGCGAAACCAAGGCTTCCTTTTACTCTTCGAGACTTGGAAATTGCACTTCTTGAGGAGTGGAACAGTATTCCCCAAAGTCTTATCGATAACACCATAGCATCCATGGAAAACAGGTGTACAGCAGTCTTAGCTGTTCGAGGAGACCACATGCCATATTAAAAATCTTGCATCATTTCTGAACAATACTTTTTTTTATCGTTTACATGTAACCAAATTGTTGCCCTAAATCATCTTTTCATGTTTTTTTCCATATTTTCAAAGAATTAAAGCTTAATTACAAATTTTTTACGTCTTTTTTCTGTATTGCGCATTGATACGCGTGTACTATAAATTTTATGCCAATACGTGGCTGTCTCGCACGGTTTTCTTAACTTCTTTGCATGCTCCCCTAATTTTTTTGAGCAGTGTACATTGATACAATACAAAATAAATAACCATTCAATAATTGTAATGGACACGCATGATTGTGCATAACACTCGTTGGAGTCGGAAGGTATGAAACAGCGGTTGCAGAACAAACAAAAAAATGGGTTAATAGATGGGTTAATAGGGGGTATGGTCACCTCTTACAGATATACAGGTCTCGCAGCGTGATTTCATACTTGAAATAAGGCAGTTTATCTATTCCTGTGGCAATTGGTCCCACTCGTTCAGCAACGCTGTTTTCATTCCCTGGATGGTTCTCGGAGGGGAGTTGCAATTGCCCTCCCCACAGCGTCCCAGACATGCTCTATAGGGTTAAGGTCTTGAGATCTGGCTGCCCATACATAGGGCTCCAAGACCTCATCCCTATACCTCACACCAGTCACAGTGCCTCTTTCAAAGACATGGAGAGGTGTGCGGCCATCCAACATGATGCCTGCCCAGACCATTAAACCTCCTCCGCCATAATGGTCGATTTCCCGGACATTGGAGGGTAGGTAGCGGGTCCCTAGTTCTCACCATATGAACATACGGCGAGAATCGGTGTTTAGGCTGAACCGGGATTCATCGGTGAAGAGAACGGTCGCCCATTGATCCATACTCCAATCTCTATGTTCTCTGCACCATGATAAACGGATTCTCCTGTTCGTAGAAGTGAGCGAAACGCAAACAGCAGGTCTTCTTGCAAACAACCCTCTCTCATGAAGTCTTTTGGAAACAGTCACCCTTGATACACGGGTTCCTGTTGCTGCATACAAGTCACGAGAGAGCTGAGAAGCTGTTGCAATCCTGTTACGCCTCGCTATAATCGACAAATGGCGATCTTCTCTGGCCGTCATGGCTCTTGGACGACCTTTCCCAGGCATTCTCTCGGTGGATCCAGTATCCTGGAACTGTTTACATAAGTTACACACGACGCTGGGCGTTAAATTGAACTCTCTACAAATTTGGACTTGAGATTGGCATGCTTCTAGCCTCCCCACAATTCGCCACCTCATTCCCTCATCTAAACGTTAGTGGTTACTCATTTTTACTGTTACAATTTGAAATTAACCGATTGCTGCAAAATAACACCAAGAAATTCGCCGATGTGTTCTAGTAAACGAAATGCGTCTTAACTTACGCGCGCTTATAAAGCCTGTTTCTCTACACACACGTGTACGCTTACGTATTTGACGTACAAGATTTGCTTTTTTGTCTAGAAGCAGTGGTTTTTACATTCAGTTCAGTTCTTTTCATGAAATTCGATAAAATATGCAAATTCTCTTAATTTATTTCACCAGTGTACATGAATATCGTAAGTGTCAAGGGAGGAGTAAAGTACCAAAAGACTCAAATATATGTAGATTTTCATACCGTAACATAGCACTAGCTTTGTCCCTTTGTTTAATAGTCCCAAGTTTTACTCCCAAGTTCTCAGAAAATATCTGCTGTCGCAAAGTTAAGTTGCTGAATCAATATAATAAATAGTCTGTGTTACACGCATTTGCAGTTACTCTCGGTAAGAAAGAATGAAGGAAAAAAAAATTTACTGCAGGAATAAATTTCAAGAAGAAACTCCCCAACGGCCTAATTCACAAAAGCGGCCAAAATTTGCAACTTTTTAAAATTTGAAATTACCTTAATTATACATGACTTTAAATATTGTCACGAAAAAAGAAAATATAATGGCCTGGCATATTTGAGAATATACATTAGAACTCAGTGATACTACGGGTACGTTTACACAACATAACACTCAAGATTGCCGTGATTGCTAAAAGATTCTCTCCCATTTCAGTGTTTCATGTCATACTAGCCTGGGGAAGAATTGAGTTTACCACGCCCTTTAAACTAGACTGAAAATTTTCATTTGTAAATAGATCTAACAAGATAGTTTCCTGGAGATAATAAAACACTCTTTGCAAGACATCACTACTCTTATCTGAAATTTATTCCCGTATATGTATATTTCGGCATATTTATAGCTGTATTTGTGATTGCTTTGCCATATTTTACTTTAATTTAAATATTACTCTAAATATACGAATTGAAAGCAATTTTTCTAAAACACTAATATTGTTTTTCGATTCATTGTGTATGACTGGGTTCATTTTAGTTGTGTATGAGTGTGTGGAGACAAGCGACCACTTTTCTAATCTACTGAAGCAGATCAAGATTTACACTTACTCATTTGTATAAAAGAAACCTCTCTATGATTCTTAGCATTGCAAATAACTTATTTCATTCGATTTGAATTTTGCAATATTCGTAAGAATTTACGCTAAGTGAATACAGTTCATTGAACAGAGTAATTTTCTGACTGTCTCTAAAATTACCTTACTGAAATTTCCTACATAACTGTTATGCAGGAAAAGTAATGCACTTATACAAAAATTTGATATGGAGATGGATTTAAGAAAACCTCTTCTGACAGTGGATGATTGTGTTTTTCTGTTTTGGTTCGTATAGAATTGTTTATATTTAGAAATGTTAAAGTTATATTCCCTTTTCAAAAACATTTTAGATTTCTTTTGTAACCATGAATGATAAACATACAAGATCCGCTAGATAAAAATACAAGAAAATTGAACAAAAAGTTTTTTTAATTTTCGAAAATTTATTAAAAGATTAATAACAAATATAAATGTACCCTTAGGGTGGTCCAAAAAAATTAACTTTCGAAATATATTGCTCCACAAGGTTTATTTTATTTTACATGTAAATAATGCGCACAATTTTTTTTCCTCCAAAATAATATTTACAGGTCGCTCAAGCTCAAACTTTAAAAGTTCAGATTAACAAAGATTTCTTGAAAGTCGTAGGAAAGCTCTTTTGGTGGTTTGCTACTAGACGAAGCAGGAATTTTTTTTGTTCTTCGTCTTTTGTAAGGGTTTCATTATATTTTTGTATTAGGCTTATAGCTCTTTCAGCATTGTCATTTACAACTTTCATTTTTAACCACCTTTCTCCAAAGGCACAAAAGCAAGGATCACTTTCCCATTGAGATGGTGATTTTTCTATGAAAGCTTGTGATTTAATTTTATCTCCTTTAACCCTGGCATCAAAGAATTGTTTTGTCTTTTCAGTCAGAAGTTCTTCGATCTTTACGTTTTGCTCTTCATTTTTTAGTTCCAGTCGATCATCACGGGTAGGTTTTGGTGGACGATCAAAATTTTGTATCATTTTCATTTTTGTGTCAATGCTGACTCTTACTTGGTTTCTGTTTTTGCTCCTCTCTTGAGCAACAACTCCTTCACTACTCGCAATTCTCTGGATTTCGTGAAGAAACTTCGTGGCTGTAGACCCCAAGGTCACACGATGACTTCTTTTCATGTGAATTCGCTATTCACGAATGTCCCTGTTGACGGGGCCTTGAATTGTCTCGGCAAGAGACTCAGTGAATTCCATTTCTCGAAGTTCGAAATTGATGAACTAACCCTTCTCACTCGTACTTGTCTTGAGCAGACGACTTTTGTTTATAATAGCGTTTTCTATCGTATGACTAATGGTCTCGCTATGGGTAATCCTCTTAGTCCCATCTTGAGTGACATCTATATGCATTATTTTGAGGTTAAACTATTTGAAAAATTAAAGTTTCCTTTCTATTTTCGCTATGTTGATGACTGTTTTGTCTTATTGGACCAGAAAAAGGAATATTTTTAGTGCATAAATACCTTTAGCCATCCATCGAGCGTGATGTGCGAGTCCAGGAGCGCGAAACGACTGATTATTATCTCCTCCAAGAAAAATTAATGATAATTGCATAAACTCTTTATAGTCATCCCTTATAATAGGAGATTTAAGTGCTTTTGGTAGAAATGTTAATATATATTCTCTCAGTTTAGTAAAGGTACATTGTCAAATAGTTCCTTATTTGCTGGATTATAAACAGATTTACCTATTTCCGGCTATAAATTCTTAAAACGCTTAAATATTACAGTTTCTGGACCTTCAGATGGGCCGAATATAACAGAAAACACACTGGATAGCACAATCTCTATTATATGGGGACGACATGCAACCCAAATAAGATCTGCCCCTAAATATTTTTGAATTCTGATGCATGCACCTTTGTGTAAACCGGTATTAGCGGCTGTGGTATCGAACACCAGTCCTTTAATTTGAGATATAATATTCCACTTCTGGATTGTCTCAATACATGCTTTTGCTTGTAATTCTTCAGTTCCTAATTCAATCTTTGGAATTTCAAGGAGCTTCTTTTGACCATTTCCTGAAACAATAACGGCAACTCGATCAGCTTTTGTTTTCGATCCATCAATATCTGGTAACATCTTACCATCCCAGTGTAATAATAGAGGTTCATCTACAGAATTTTTTTTCTGTTTCTGCAGCTTGTTGCCTCCCTTTTCTTCTATGTCTCCTTATTGACCTTCGAGAAAGGGTTTTTGGAGAAATACCGTTCCCACTGCATGTGCAACAGCTCCAGCCACGTATTCAGCTTTCCGATCAGAAATATTAACACGATCTAGTGCACCTACAACTTCAGGAGACTTAAATATATTTTTTATATATTTCTTTTCAGCAACTTCGGGAACTGTAATTGTAGTATTGAGATCGGATTGGGATGTAAATGACAGCGGCAGGTACTTCACTTTCAAATTCCATCCAATGTGAAGTTTCTGAGTCTGATAATTCTGACATGATTTTTTCTACCCTAATTTGTAATTTTGCTTCTCTTTCTTCATATCGTTCTTACGTTAACACTTTATTATCTTCCCGTTTTCTGTTTCTAATTTCTTTTTGTGTAATTTTCATGTCAACTCCACTCATAGAACAACACAAAACATCTTTCTGCTTTTGAAAGAATTCTCTGTCTTCTTTGTTGCTATGTTATATGTTCTTTGAAAATACAAATGTTGAGGGACCTCATAATATTATCGGATTGGCCTGAAATTTTATTTACATACATTTTGAATAGAGAGGAACAAAATAGGGCTTGTGGAAGGAAGATTCTTACACTTTTATTTTTTAGCATTATGTCATGGACCACTCTAATGTACCCTATATTAGTTTAACTAAGCTAAGAATCATAGCTACGAATCGTAGAGATATTTACACTTAAAAAGCATTCATACTTTGGTATACTGTCTCCAAGATATAAAGGTTTGCAGTTCTGTATCATTTCTTTTACGTTAGCAAAACGAAAGAATACTTCTATGATGTTCCTCTGCAATGGGTTTCGAAATTTCAAGGAATTATCAGCAAGTTCGCACTTTTCAATTTTTTTTTTCAGCCCGAAAATTATCTTCTCTGGCCCTATAAAAACAAAATTTCCTTTCTCTTTCGATGGATGTGGTTTACGTTTAACGCGTTCTTTGCTACAAAAGCCACCCGAAGTCCCCGAGAAATTTGCTCAGATAGACATTAACGTTGGAGCCCCATTGAAGACAACCAACGATTCTTGTGGATTATGTGCGAATGTCTTAAGTGACAAGTGTAAATTCTGATATTTTTAAACTTCAATTCGAAATTATTAACCCCATAATTTCTTCTCATGATTCGAAAATTTTTTTATATACTTCAACTACTAAATTAAGTTTCTTCATATAAAATACACAATAAAAACTTCTCAATAATGAGATCAATTTCCTTTAAAACACAAAATAATTTATTCCATTCGACATTAAGCATTACTGCCTTCTAGCTCTTCGTCAAGAATACACTTTTTTTTGGTAGAAAATTTTTCGTTTTAAACACACTGCCATCTATTGGCATAAGATACAATTATAATTACAATTTCAAATTCTACAATCTTCCCCCCAAATGAACTATAGGTTCATTTAACAAAAAAAAATCAAAATAAAATAAAATGACAATAATAAAGAAAAAAAAAATTTTAACAATATACAATATCATTAATTCACAGAAGGAAAAGAAGAAAAAGTCCTGTCAGGTAATTTCAAGGTTGTAGAGCAATTGTACTCGACGTTTAATTATTCCTCGCGCAGTCTTTATGGAACATGATCTTACCTTTCCATCTCTTCCCACATAAACTTCTATAACCTTACCCAATTGCCACAGCTGTCTCGGTTCACGGTTCCCACCTGTAAGAACAATATCATTAATTTTTATATTGGGACCATTTGAATGAGACACCACATGGTTAGACCGAAGTTCAAGAAGATACTGCTCTTTCCATCGTTTCCAGAAATATTCAACTAAAGTTTGTTGATACTTAAATCTATTTCGAAGATCAGTTTTTTCTGGTTCACAGTTTCTTGCTGGCAAAGTGGTAAGACGACGACCCACCAAAAAATGAGCAGGAGTCAATGGAGTAGGTTCCAAAGCATCATCATAAGTGTAGGTCAATGGTCGAGAGTTAAGTATTGCTTCTATATCGATTAAGACTGTTGTCATCTCCTCTAAAGTTAACAAAGCTTTCCCTAAAATCTTCTTCAGATATGTTTTTATACTTCTCACCATTCTTTCCCAAAATCCCCCCCACCAGGCGGCAAGGGGAACAATGTATTTCCACTCGATCCTTTGAGAACCAAGATATTCTTGTATTTCAGATTTTTTACTCAGCCGTCGTTTTAATTCTTTATCAGCCCTTTTAAATGTTGCGGCATTATCTGAATATACAGTTCTACACATTCCTCGTCGGCCAATAAACCTCTTAAAGGCTAATATAAAAGTTTCAGTTCGTAAGTTGGACACGAGCTCTACGTGGACTGCTCGAACTGAGGCACAGGTAAATAAACAAATATAGGCCTTTCTTGTAGCAACATTTTCTTTAATATACAGGGGACCTGCGAAATTCAAGCCCGTCACATCGAACACTGCGCACATATTCATACGACCAGCAGGGAGTGCCGCGGTCTTCTCAACAAATGCCTTAGCCTTGTATTTTTTGCATACGAGACATTTATTTATCATTGTTTTCACTAATTTTCTACCCTTTATGATGTAATAATTTTCTCTTAACTGGGTTAGAGTTGCTGTTAACCCGCAATGAGCAACCCTTTCATGACCAGATTTCACAAGTAGAGTAGAAAATTCATTATTATATGGCAGTAAAATCGGGTGTTTTTCTTCTTCCGTAATTTCTGCGAATTCTAAGCGACCGCCGACTCTGATTAAATCATTTTCGTCTATTAAAGGATCAAAACATTTTATTCAGGAATCATTTGCAAGTTCTTTACCTGCCACAAGCATATCTTTTTCTGACTTAAACGCTAACTCTTGAACATGAGATATCTAAAATTTTTCTGCTTCCAAAATTTCACTTGAATCTAAGGGTTCGGTTTTTTTAGTTTTCATTTTTAGATTGCTTACAAATCGTTTGACATATGCTGTTACTCTGATCGATTTAGTTAAATTCTCATACAATTTTAAATCAAAAAGATCTTCCTTGACAGTTGTGATAAGAGAAAGTTGAGCTTTACGAGCTTCTAATTCAACAGTAGAGTTATCTGGATCAATATGTACAACTTTAGGCCAACATGCTTCTTCTTCGTGTAACCACTCAGGACCAGACCACCATAGGTCACAATTAATCATTTCCAATAATTTCTTTTTTCTGGTAATGATGTCTGCTGGATTTGTTTGGCCTGGGCAATGACGCCAAATTTCTGGCTCTGTTAAGGATTGAATTTCTCGAACTCTGTTAGCCACATAAGGTTTCCATTTTGTAAATGAGCCTTTAATCCAGCAAAGTACTATACTGGAATCTGTCCAGCAATGATAACTGACATTAACACCTATATTTTGGAATACGGGTTTAATATGTGAAATGAGTCTCGCACCTATTAAAGCAACAGTTAGTTCAAGTCTGGGAATGATTAATTTCTTGAGAGGTGCTAATCTACCCTTAGCCATGAGAAATGTTACACTATTATTATTATTAATGTTAGTAAATAGTAAATAGATTACGGCTCCATAGGCTATCTGACTGCTGTCAGTAAAACAATGAATTTGAATGGATTTCAAATTTTCAATCAAACTTGTACCGAAATAATATCTAGGAATTTCCAGTCTGTTAACTAAATGTAATTCCTCACACCAAATTTCCCATTGACTTAATATGGAGTTGGGTAGTTCTTCATCCCAGTGTATGCCCTTTTCCCAAAGTTCTTGGAAAAGCATTTTCAGTCTCATTATGAAAGGTGAAAGAAATCCAGTAGGGTCAAAAATTCTACCTGCAGTTCGGATGATAGTTCTTTTAGTTTTGTCAGAGTTTTTTATAAACTCAATTAGGCTAGTTACATCAGATTTAAATATATCCTTATAACGATCCCAAATTAATCCTAAAACCTTTAAAGAAACAGTTTTATCATGACATTTCGTTTCCTTGGAGCCAAATTCAATTTCGGAATTTTCCCACAAATTTTCAAGTTTAGAAGAACTGCTCTTCCATTTTCTAAGTTTCATACCTGCCTCGCTCATTATTAGATTAGCTTCTTTACATTATCCAAATGGACCAAAAATCGGTCCATTTGGATATATCACCATCAAATGTATCAATTGACAAACGCGGTAACTTAATATTCGACTTCACATTACTTTCAGTAACAGCGTTTACACTAGGAGAATTTACATTCGTTTCAACAAAATTAGATTGTATAATATTTGAAGTTAGTTTCGCTTTGGCTCTATTCAATTTGTTTCTACAAAGCAATATATTTTCTTGATAATTTTCGACGGAAGAGAGTTCTTTCTCTAAATCTTCCGTTTTCGTGATTTCAAATATTTTTTAATTTAATTCAATTAATCCTTTTTCTTTCTCATTTAGTAAATCAATACTGTCACTAAGTTCATCAACATCTAAGTTCGGATTCGTAGTTGCGAGTTTTTCCATTTTCTTTTTTCAAAATGTTCAAAACTTTCAAAGAAATCAAAGAGTTTCACTCGCCTTTAATCTAAAGGTGTCCCTTGTCTCGACACCACTGTAAATTCTGATGTTTTTAAACTTCAATTCGAAATTATTAACCCCATAATTTCTTCTCATGATTCGAAAAAATTTTTTATATACTTCAACTACTAAATTAAATTTCTTCAGCATATAAAATACACAATAAAAACTTCTCAATAATGAGATCAATTTCCTTTAAAACACAAAACCATTTATTCCATTCGACATTGAGCATTACTACCTTCTAGCTCTTCTCAAAGAATACACTTTTTTTTGGTAGAACATTTTTCGTTTTAAACACACTGCCATCTATTGGCATAAGATACAATTATAATTACAATTTCAAATTCTACAACAAGTGCCCCGCATTGGCAAACAACAAACATAGCGTTTACATTACTAAAAGTTATACAGTCATCAGATATTTTACACTATCATCAATTCATCACTAATTATTTTTGTTATATTTATAGCAACACTAGCCACCGGTGCGCTCATGAGCAAAAACTGTATTCTCATCACGGAACGGGTTAACAGGACGTATGTTATAAACACTGTTTTGTAAAAGTTTGAGTTACAACATACGTAATATATAACTGATATTTATTCATTATACAAAAATTAGTAATGACATTTCAAAAATATACTAATGTAATGCGTTCCATGGAATTCTGCATTTTTTAGGCATACCTCTAAAACTTTGTTTAGTGTAAATAATGTTTAGAATGTGTAAATGTGTTCTTATGTTGGGAAAGAGGGGGAAATGAAGCATAACAAAATACAGGTATATCTCCTCAGGCTGTTTACAATTACTCATACTTTCTGAAGAGACCCGGGTGCGTAATTTCAAATTGTAAGGATCACAACGCATCACAGTTCCTCTTTTCGCCGCTAGAGGGATACGCGCTCAACGCTTGGCAACGCCCTTCAGGTTGGCGACGAATCGACAATCTTTCTGGCAATCCAGATCTTTCTGGTAACCCAGGCGCTCAATTTTAAATTACTTGCTGTCGTTTACGGCGCACGTGTTTTTTTGTTTGTTTGTTTTTTCTTTTTTACATATAGTAGCACTTAAATTGCATCGCCTTCATGTCGTTCGAAATATCGAATTGTAGTTTAGAACGTTTAAAAAACGATTTTTGTCTAGTTCTTGGTGAAAAATCGTCCTGCAAAGACAAAATTGTGTACAGATCAACAATGTCTATGCCTGATGAGATTGAGAACTTTGTCCTAGCCGTCAGTGAAAAAACAAATACATGCTTCGCTGTACAGGGTGTCCATAATTAAAGTCCCACTTTCAAAAGGCTGCAAAAAAGAACCACTGGTCATAATGACTTCAAATTTGAACTGAATATACTGGAAGAAGGGGGAAACGATTTGGCATAATAAAAAAAAGTTCCAAAATGTTACAGCGCCATCTATTGATACATTTTGGAACTTTTTTTTATTATTCCAAATCGTTTCCCCCTTCTTCCAGTATATTCAGTTCAAATTTGAAGTCATTCTGACCAGTGGTTCTTTCTTTGCAGCCTTTTGAAAGTGGGACTTTAATTATGGACACCCTGTTTATTACGAAAATGCCAATCCACAAAGGTACGTGTTCATATTAATTTGACCAATTTAATTTTTTCTATTTCACTTTGTATGTTTTATCTAAACATTTCTGTCTTTCTGTTTAGAATTGCTTACCAAAAATATATTGATCTTATATTTTTAAAAAAATATCTCTAGAATTTCTTGAAAAGTTCTAATGAAAACAAAACATTTAAGATTATATCAGATGTCTGGTCATTTAATTCTGAAACTTCTTCCTCTAATTTGGTCAAAAACTTCTGAAAGTGTAATGTGCATACCAATGTATGTAGAATTATTTGCTTTGTTCAAAGAGGTACAATAACAATGTCAATTTAAGTATATATCTGTGCACCACTATATTTCCTTAATACTATTGTTTTTTTAAATGTCATTGAAAGATACAAGAACATTTTTCATTATATTTTATTTTAAATTTAAAATATAACTTTTTGTCTTGTCACCCACTGTATTTATGACAGACAATGCAGCTGCAGAAAAAAGTGCTCTGAAATCAATTTGGCCATCGTCTAAACAACTATTGTGCCATTTCCATGTTGGACAGGCAGAATGGTGCTGGCTTTTGTCATCATCGAGTGATGCTCCAAAGGTTAAAAGGACAGAAATGATGCAATTATTTAAATCGGTAATATTTTTATATAGATATTTAAAAGAAATATTTTTTATACTTCCAGTACAGAAAGCTATAATTTTTATCCTTGCCTGATGAACTCTAACAGTAAAATGTGTATACATAAAATGTGCAAGATATAACTACCTCTGCATTAAAGCAGACACAGATTAGACAATATAGCGTGGTGGTCATTGGCCACTAAGCCCAAATAACTTATTCACCACATTGAACATTTTAGTGGCGAAGAAACTAGTCATTCTATATTGTTGGAAACAGAATTATTTCATCTTTTCCTATAACATGTTTACAAATTACATACAATTTTTCTTTAATAAAAAGTTTTTGTGATTAGATTAGTATAACCTTGCCTTACATTGTATTATTTTTTATATTTCTACAAAAAAGTAGTATTAAAGATTATTGAAATTTTCATTTAAGAATAAGAATCACAAATATCTTCACAATCTTAAGATTACATTCTAAGGATTCTTAATCTCCATATAAACAAAGCTAATTTACTGTAATTCGTAAATCATGCCGACCACTGCGAATGCATAAACGGTATATACATAAGGTTATGTATATAAGTCACATTAACTAAACAAAACAACTTAAGTTCAAAAATAACATAGTTATTGCCTAGCCATACCCGTGGCAACAGACACTCTACTTGGAGGTCTAAAACAAATTAAATTTTCGAGCTGGCCGTTTCCGGTTCCAGTCGACTTTTTCCTTTCTGTATTTATTTCTGATTACAAGCAAAGTTAAATTACATTACATTTCTTCTTCTTTTTCTTTTGATTTCTATGTGTAACAGTAGACAAGTGGTATTACAACTCATACTACTCAAAAATACATCATGTAAAATTAATATCACAGACAATACATTAATAAATTCCCTCGGCACCTGTTTTGTACACACTGCCAACTTACATAATAATAACTAACTATGTGTAATCTTTGCATACCTTTAAATTATATTTAGTTATCCTACATTATATATATATATTCATTTACTAATTTATTATTATTCTTTTATTTATTTTTATCATCATTTAATTGCTAATTAATTATTTATTCATTTTTTCTTTTTAATTTTACTTCAACCTTCTTTTTCATCTCATAACGCAAGTTGCCCTGAGTCAGGCCCGAACTCACTACCTTCTACGCTGAAGTCCAGAATCTTAGCTCTGAGCCACTGATCTACTCTGGTGATCTTTTTAATTCCCTTCAGTAACTTTCTCTCTCCAACCTTATTATGCAAAACACTAATATTATTTAATCATTCTTTGAACCAGTTGTTTCCCTCTAAATGCACATTTATTTTCTTCTCTTCTAATTTTTTCTTTCTTTCTTTCACTGAATCTTTTCTATCTCAAATTAGGTTATTCATTAATTAAATGCCAACACCGCATCAACACACACTTGAATTTTGATTGGCCCTTCCGTTCTTTTAAACAAAACGCCCATCTGGATTTTCAGTGTAATCTTCTAGATGCTCCTGTCATCTCTCACCTACTAGCCACAATTCGAGGTTGTATCCTTTTGACTTATTTATAAAAACTTGTTCTACGCTTGTTATGTTACAAGTTGCATTAGACTTTAAATATACTATTACACTTGATATTCTAATTAGCTTACCTTATTCTATGCTATTGCTTGTATTGATCTTATTACTGTATTAGCCATTACGTTTGTAACATTACTTGAAATAATCTTTGTATTTCCTATTTAATATATTCATTTTACCTAACTTAATTTTTTTTTACTATTCAAAGTAGGCCTTATTTCACAATTATATTTATTCCAATTCTTATACTAGACGTACTTTAGTTACTTAAAACATTACTTTTTATACAATAATTCAGTTACCATTTTCCATTTTAAACTTCCCTTTTAGCCTTTTCTTCTACATTACTAATTTATCTCATATTTCTTAGCTTTTTAACATTTTAATATACACCGTTTCTCATTCATTTCTTTTCAGTTTACTAAAGCAACATTTTACTATCTTTAAACATTGAAATTTATCGTAACATTATATTCGCGATGGCCTATCTCCTAACACAACGTGTTCTATCTAGGTACTGCTTCCCTCAGCTGAGAACGGTAAGTAGTAATCCATTTGTGCATTCATTATCACCTTGACTACTTTTCTGCAGTAATAATTATTAAAATATTTTTCTCTGTCCCAGTTACTATGGTCAAATGGTAAGACACTTCGTAAATGTTGGTATTTTAAACACTCATATAAACAATGTTCCACTGTCTCTATAGCTCCGCAAGTACACTTATTATCTTTACGATGGAATCTATGTTGATAGCTGGCAAAGCAGCAATGGCCAGTAATAGCTTGATTTAATTTAAAATCTGCACTTAACCTCTTCTCTGTAACTTTCGGGAAAACTTGATACAACCGCCTTTCCTTCTCAGACATATTCCATTTGTCTTGCCATCACTCTTTTGCCCATTTTTCTAACTTTTTCTTTACGTTTTTCCTGTTATATTTGTAGATCTTTTCAATGTCATTCTTTTCCGTTGCCGCTTTCGCCGCTATATTTCCTTCAATTCCGATATGGGCTTTTACCCAGTGAAACATTACTCGCATATTTTCTCCTTTAATGAATGACTATGTTTTCTACTATGTCTCCTTTGTACCCCACAGTTCTCAACGCTTCTAGAGAACTTTTTGAATCCGTATAGATATCAAAGACATTTATGCTCTTTTCTTTCATGATCTCCAATGACTTCTCTATTGCTCTCAACTCTGCCACATACGAGTTTCCCCCTTGTATCCTTTCTGTATATATCTCCGTTTGTCTTCCTTCCATATACACAACCATTCCTGGGCCTACCCTTTCTCCTATTTTTGATCCATCTGTATATATGTGCACTTTTGTCTGCGGTTTAGAATCAAATACCCACTCTATACTCATTAGATCTTCAATACCTCTAATTCTTCTAGCCCTTTTTTCACTATTCGTTTCACCCAACAATTCTCCCTGCACCTCTACTTGTTTCCCTTCATCATAAATGTTGTAAAATCTCCTACTCATACTAGCTTTTAAGTATAGAGGCATACATCCCGCCATAACATTCAATGCGTCAGTCGATACCGTTCTATAAGCTTTAGTTATTATAAGTAAAAATGGTCTTTGAACTTGGGTCAATTTATTATTAAATACTTTCTGATCTCTGTGCCATGCATCTGATGCATATAACAACATTCTTTCTATCACAACGTTATAAACTTTCTTTACAATCTCTGGGTTAACTTCCCAAGTTTTCTTAATTATCCTCATCAATTTATACATATAATTCAAGGCCTTCTCTTTAACCTATCTAAGTGTTTTAAGAAGTTTACTTTGGCATCGATGAGCAACCCCTAAATATTTGATCTCGTGTCTATACTTATACTCCTTTTCTATTTAAAGTTGGTCTTTCTACTTATGATCCTTTCTTTGCCACAATCGTGGTAAGAGCACTTACGATGCTAAAATCAAGGCTATTTCTATTTGCCCAATTTTCACATTCTTCAAGTGCATCTTTAGATAGCTCTGTAAATTTATACTCAACTGGACTCCTTAATATTATCAATAATTATCTGCAAATGCTTGAACTAAAATAATCATCTTTATATTTCTCTATCTTCAACAATTCATTGATTACAATAAGCCACAGAATCGGCCCCAGGGACGATCCTGCGGCACACCTACATTATAAAGATGTTCCCCTCTTCTTAATATTACTTTTCTATTACTTAGAAAGCTGTTAATAAGCTTAAATAATTTACCCTCTAAGTTCAACTTTTTAAGCTCTCGAATAATGCTTTCTTTTTTTATAGAATTAAATGCATTCCTAATATCTAACGATATGAGGCAAGTGTGCATTTTATTACTTTTATTATCTTTGATGATTTTCATGATGTTATTCAATGCATGGGATGTACTTATGCCACGTCTAAAGCCGTATTGAGCTTCAGATAAGTTTATTTCTTTCCAGATGTATAATCAGTCTATTGGTAAAGATTTATCTAAAATTTTTCCTAGAACAGGAAGTAAACAGATAGGTCGATATGAGCCAGGATTTATTACTTCCTTTCCCTCTTTATGAAAATACAGAACTTGAGCTTTTTTCCAATCCACGGGAAAATAAGACTCCGACCAGCATCTGTTGAATAAATTAAGCAATAGCTCTTTATCAGCATAATTAACTTCATAAATTACACTTAGTGTAATACCCTCATACCCAGGAGCCTTATCTTTCTTCATACTTTCCATTATTAACTCTATTTCTAATTCTGTAATTTCCATAGAATTACTCATATCATACTGCTCTACATCTTCCTCTTCAAGCTCATCGGTTGTTCTAAAATGATAATTTGCCAATATCTTTTCTATTTCCTCTTCATCATCTACTAATTCATCGAATTCATTTTTCAGCGCATTTACAACATTATGTTTTCTTTCCGCTATAATACCTTTAACCGATCCAAAAGTATCATCAACTGTTAATTTCTCCAAAAATTCTCTAAATTTGTCCCTTTTCGCCTGCACAATCATGCGTCTATATTGGGCTCTCTCTTCCTTAAATCTCATCATCCTCTGCTTCCTCTCAAGTGGACTACTAGTTTTTTGCATTCTTCTTCTCAATGCTCGCACTTTGCTTCTCTTTACTGTTAACTCTTCGTTCCACCAACAAGCCTTATGAACCTGCTCTCTCTTTTTCTTTTTGCTATGCTTCTTGCACAGCTCAATTACTTTATCATTAAACCTCTTAATGCTTTCATCTATACTTACTTCTCCCATTTGGTTCTTTAGATCGCCTATTACTGAATTTAGCTCCACTCTGAAATCCATCCATCTTATTTTCTTCATTTCCCATCTTGGTCTGCCTTCTATTTGCTTCTCTATATCTCCCATAATTATATCAAATTGTATTGCATTGTGATCTGAATTAACATATTGATCAGTCACCTCCCAATTACTCACATACTCTTGCTTCAAGCCAAATGTTATCGTTATGTCC
>OU015494.1:144075929-144282325 GCA_907164885.2 Dolomedes plantarius | reverse complement strand
TTTCAATTCAGGGCCTTTCTGCCCTTTCTTCGAAGCTGGTTTAGATGTCCTTTCTGACCTTCTATACATTGCTAAAGCTTATCTCTACGGCAAACTTTATTCAATATCAACTCTATTATTATTATAGAGTCTACCAATATCTCGCATAGCACACTATATTTAGCACAGTTTTGTGTATACACATAAAGCTACCATGACAATAAATTCTATAAATACGTCCATCAGAGACAGAAAATAAACAACAAGCCTACCTTGGCCGCTATTCAAAATCAAAACAATTCACCAACAACTTGTTCGTGATATAACTTCAACTAAATCCTTATCTTTTTCTGTTTACAGCTGCCTGCAGCTTTCCTGAAATTTCCCCGCTGTATGTCAAAACTTTTCATCTCTGAAGCTTGTGAACAATATATCCACAGTATACCTCTTCTGCCGAAAAGCCAAGCTTCCAGCACCGCTATGGGCGTCTCCCTACGCCAGTTAGGCCTAGTACTGCCGCCGTATCCGTCTATGTCAAAATTGCACTATATATAATTTAAATATAATAAAATTATATCTTTACGATCTTCTCAAGTTGTTATAACTAATACCATAAATAAATATTCATTGAAAAACACAATATACCATTTTATCTTATAAATTTCAGGAGCGCTAAGTAAACACTACCAACACTGATGATAGCTGTTGCCACACAAACTCACACAGGAATGGATAATCCGTAAAAAAAACTTAATTTACTGTAAAAATTAGATAATTATAACGAGTCTATATTTATTAGACTGTTGAAAGTAAAATAAGACTCATCAGAATTTATATATTTCATTGCAAATGTTGCATAATTAAAATAATCAATAATCTATTTAATAGAAATTATTAATAGAAATTTTCATCAGTCCATCTGTCTGTCTTGTTTTCTTCCCATTCTAAGTTATTAAATACTTTTATAACTTTCATAACTTTTATCATCACCCACCGCAATCTTACAATCACCACTAGGGACCTAGAGATTGCTAAACTAGAGTTTTACTCTGCATTAAATTTATGTATTATCATCTTTTGATAAAAAAATATTTGTACAGTAAAATGTATAAATTAAATACATACTCAAGAAAGGGTTTATTTTTATAAAATATAAATATGATTGACAATTTTTATTAAAAGGGAAATAGTCATTATTTATTATTAAATATATAAATGTGTTGTTACCCAATGAAAAACTGACAATTGTTTTTTTTAAATTTAAATACAATTGCAAAAGGCATACTTGCTTATTAAAACATTACTATTTTCCTCCCTAGGTTATGTATGCTGCTTCAGTAACAGATCTCGATAATGCTGTGGCAGCATTATATTCAGGCAGTGTGTTGTACCCTGCATTTGCAAGGCGGTTTGCAAATTTTTATAAAAGAAAAGAAGAATGGGCTTTGTTATATCGCCAAGATATAATATACCGTAATCACAACGCTAACAATTTCTGTTAAGCTACAATGAGAATTATAAAAGACATTATATTGTGCTGCACAAAGGCATTTAACATTGTTGCTTTGGCAGATTTTTGTGTGCATGTTTGGAACCAGTATTTAGTTACACAGTTACTAGAACATGCACATAATCGTGTCCGCACACATACTTTATTATACTCATCAATGTGCAAAAAATTTAAAGATTGCGCAATCACTCATGTAAAAAAATTAGATGAAACAACTTACAGCCTTCCTTCTGTAAAAGGAGATGTAAGTTATTTAGTAAACACTTTGGTTGGGTTTTGTACCTGTTATTCAGGTAGAACTGGTGCATTTTGTAAGCATCAATGTTTTTTGTATCATAATTTTAAAATCACTTTTCCAAATGCACCAGTTCTTAGTTGTGATGACAGGTACGAACTAGCTATTTTAGCCCTTGGGGATAAATGTCCACCAAAGAATTTTTTTTTTTTTTTTTTTTTTGGGGGGGGGGGGGGCGGGGAATTTACTGAAAAAGAAGCAAATACTTCCAATTATTTAAATTCTGATCCTGATCCAAATATGCATTCCTTTGGAGATGCCATCTCGAACATGGTTCTAAGTACTCCTTCTACATCACAAGAGCAAAAAATCTCTTCATCTGAATTGCAACCAAATAGTGCTTCAAATGAAGAGAAATCATTGCTTCTCGCTGAGGTTATGTACACATGAGAGCGTTGCAACGCGCGTTAAAGCGCGCGTTAGAAAAACCGAATGTGTATACTGGTAGCGTTAATTCCACGTTGACCGTCAGTATAACTATGGAAGTGGAAGAGGCAGCATGTGTTTGGATTTTGTACCGTAGGTATAAAGCACGAAGATGAAAGCAAAGAAAATACTGGGTACGTCCGATTTCAAATGACAGATTGACTCACGGTTCTTTTGTAACACTTTACCCGAATCTAAGAAAACATTAGCCCAAGTTTTTTAACTATTTAAGAATGTCGATTGCATCCTTTGCGAGTTATTAGAAATAGTTAAGGATGACCTGGCTCCTAGTGAGAACGTTGTAAGGGATAGCATTTCTCCAGAAGAAAAACTCGTAATCACATTGAGAAATGGAAACATTTTCTGTATTATGTACCCTTTATGTACCACATTATGAATTAATAAACGAAAACTCACGTAAATTTTTATTTATATTAATTCAATACTAACTAACAAATAAATGTAAAAAAATTACTCACCTTCTTAAAATTTAATTAATTACCACTAGTTAATTGAAGTGATACTTTAAAGTACCGCCAGTATTAAACGGTTACAAAAATCTTCAAACTTTGAAAATTAATCAGAATGTTTAAAATGATATAATTATTTATTGTGAAACGCAGAACAATTTTAAATATGATGAAAATTTAACTTTGATTATATTAAAAAAACAATTTTTTTTTAATTTACACATAAAAAAGAATTACATATGCTGCATTTTGAATGAAGTTTTGCTTGAACTTTTCTTTGTGCACAAAGCTTGCAGAGATCTCGATTTGACAGAAATGTTACGCGAATTTTGTACTCTAACAGGGAGATTGATTCATGTCTTTCGGTATATATTATGTATTAATTTACACGTGCTATTTCCAGCATAGCAAAAAAGAGCCTATGCCACCACTTTTTTGATTTTCTGTCCCTGTCAAAGATCAATCGTAGCATATCAGACTTATCAACACCACCCATGTGTGCGTTATGTGTGCAGTTACATTCAAAAAATATCATCTGTAGATAGAAAGTGGAGAGAAAATTTAAGGAAATGTAAATTTATAGTGTACGCAGGGAATGTATATTTGTGGTTCTATATCAGAAAAATAATAAAATACAAAAATCATAAAATAAAAAATATACATTACTATATTGGGCATTAATATCTTTCATGTAACACCAAACTCCCTATTTTAATTCAAATGTTTGAAAAATTTTAAAAATAATAACATTTGAAAATTTCGCAAAAGTTCATTTTGAAAAATTCATGTATTTCATATATATATCTTATTTATTCTGCACTTTGTAAAAAAATAGAAATATGCCTGTCAAAAAATAGTAGTCAACTGCCCAGAGCGTGCGCTGAACGCAAACCATGTGTACGGTCTAATTCAACACAAAGGAACTCGAGGCGCGCTGCAGACGCGCGATCTGCGTGGAACTCTCCAGACGCGCGTTGTGACGCGCCTTCTACTAGAAGAGAGCGTTGCATGTGTACGCAATCATTTGATCAGTTGTATTTCTTCAACGCGAGATGCAATGTGCTGATGATAATTAATAGTTTATTAAATAATTAACGTTTACTTTAATATCGGGTATTGAGACATTTAAATTAGTAAAGTAAGTAAGTAAGTAAGTAAATTTTAGTAACGGTTATGCTTTGTATAAATAAATTTATCAAGCCTCTGCTAAATATACTTGGTTAAACTTGTGGTGATCAAATATTAATTGATTTGATTAATGTCATTGCATTTGGAGAAGTGTGCGCAAGTTTCTCTAAATGTTTTGATATTGTGAAGAATTAAGTTGAAATAGATCATCACATGTTATACCTTATTGTTAAAATATTGATAAATTAATAAGCCTTGTAAGTGGCTGGTACGTATTTTTGGCTGGCGAGTTTTGCTTCAAGGGTTGAAGAAATCTTGTTAAATGGTAAATGTATTAGAGACATTTATTATTTTCCTTCTTTCCCTAAAACTGAACCCTGCGCCTGGCAACAGTTCATATCGCTACCTCTGCTGGCCGCTGTCCTTGGTAATTTGATATGCCCGGTCTTCGCCATTTTTTCGTGATGGTGAAGAAATGGCGGTCTTCGCCAGGTCTTCGTCATTTCAACCAAGCCCCCCCCCCCCCCCCGAGCTAGAGAGGAGAAAGGATAGGAATACCAGAACGTGCGGAAGGGTACAGCGTCCTGTGGATGGCGGTAGCTCGGAGAAAAGGTAATATGGCGTTGGTACGAGTTCAGAAGATGAAATAAAATTAGACTACAGTTCCAGAAGAAAGAAAATGGTGGCCTGCAACCTTTCACTCGAACTTTGTGTTCCAAATCGTTGGCGCGCTAGCGGACTCTTTGCAATCATACAGGCTGCAGACAACTACAAGGAATGGAGCGGTGACTCGGGAGCGCGGGAGTTCGAAAAAGATTATTCGGGAGTCCTGGACTGAGAGCGGGGGCGTAAAGACCGAGGGTTGGGGCTGAGGCTCTGTCCTCGGGACGATGCAAAGATCCCGGAGATTGACGATGGCCACGGGTGAATTTCCTTTTTCCTTTCCTTTCCTTTCTTTAAATACTATCCCTAATTTCTCTCCATTTTGAAGCTGCAGCAGGGTCACTAAAGACTCATTTTATTTTATTTTATTTTATTTCATTTTTTAATGTTAGCAATTACACATAGAATAATTAAGTATTTTTTTTATTCGCCAGCCACTTCATTTTTGAGTTATTGGAATTTTCATTGTAATTATTTGATTGTGTTGAGAAGATATAAATGTTGGTTTTGCAGTAAATGCATTTTTTCAATTGATTTTGTTTTGGTTGGAAATAGGTTAAGAAATTATTGAGATAAAAGGTTTGATTGTTATATGTCAGTGAAATTGTTAATAAATTGTGATTATTAGTTTGTAAAGTGGTGTCATGTCGGTCCTTGCCTTTTTAGTTAATTTTCTGATTTTCAGCTTTAGGTTTTTTTTTTAAGCAGATTTGAAGCTTTTTCTTTTAGGTGAAGTAATTTTATTTCTAGGTGTTCTCCAAATTTAGATAATTTTATAGATTTATTTCATTTTTCTTTTGGCTCATTAACCACCACAGTGGTGCAAACAGTAAATCGAACCTAGGGTAAATATTAATTATAATTTTGGGTTATTGCTACACACAACGCAAGTCTTTAAAATGTACTAACCACTAATGGACATATATTGTACTTAAATTTAACTGAAACTTACCTTAATTAGTAAGATTTATTCCTACCTTTAATTCATTAATTAGTAATTATATGAATAAAGATAAAAATAACTCCCCTATAACTACAATTTCGTCGTAACGCAATCATTTGATCAGTTGTATTTCTTCAACGCGCGATGCAACGCGCGTTGCAACGCTCTCATGTGTACATAGCCTGAGATAGAAAGAGTATTAACATTAAATCTTAGTAAATCCACGGTAAACGGCATAACAAACAAATTAAAAGCAATTAAAACTACAGAGCAAGCTAAGGAAGCTTTAATTTTTATGGGATTGGCACTTTCATCTCATAAAAGGAAAGGAGGTAAAATCAAAGTGCAACCAACTTCTATTGCACGGCGGCATAACTTCGTAACTAAAGGTTCCCGCCGTATACCAGCTGGTCGTCCTGTAAAAAGTGATGTGCGAAGGACTAAAGCTAAGCGAAATTTAGCTTTAAGTATATTAAATAATCGGCCTAATGCCAAAAGTCATGGTTCTGGGCATTAAATACTATAAGTAAGAAAAATAAATAAATAAAAGATACTGTTAAATGAAATCTTAGTGATCTGTCTTATTTAACACTTATATGTTAAGAAATTAAAATAAGCATGAATGTTGTACATCATGTTATAAATATGCATAAAAAAATGATATCAGAGAACAAAATGGTTAGTGTAGTGAAAAATTGTTTTCATAACAATTCATGAAACTGTGTTGATTCAAAATATTAAAAAACCCCTCATCGATAATAGTGCCAAAATTCCAAAAATATTGGACAAAATTGAATTTATATATAAATATTTTTTCCTTAAAAAAAAACAGGGACACAGTAAAAGAATGTACGCAGAAAAAAAGATATTTCTTACAAATATTGAATGAATGTTACTTTTTATTTCCTCAATAAAATTTCACCTTTGTTTAAAACTATCTGATGCAGTTGCATGCATAAAAGTAGAATATGAGAACATTTTAAATAATAGCTAATCATTTTTTTATTAGTTTCTTGAAACTTACCTAAAAATAAGGAATTGCTTGAAATAATGTGTGGAATCTCTTGTGAAAAAGCTAAATAAAACTGACAGCATCAAACGTACATATATATTTATTTACAAACATAAGTGCAGCATACACTCATATTTCTTTGGTAAATGAAATTAAGTGAAAGCACCCTAATCAAAAAATTGAGATATCAAAACGAGTGGGAAAAAGAATTGAGAAGGCATTAAAAAAAAGAAAAATTAAAAACATATTAATCACATATAGTATACATATTTCGAAATAAACAGCTTAAAGCTGAAAATTATTAAACAGGAGTAATATTATAATAAAATAAATTTTAAAGAGAGATAAAATGTAGAATAGGAAAAAAACTTAATATTTGACTCGGGATTAAAAAAGGGTAAAGGCACTGATGCTGATAGGTATCAAACACAACGTAAATCGCAGAAAACCAATATGCAAATTTATCCCACTTTCCCAACTCAAAATATTGTGTTAGTAATTAAAGTCGTTACAATTTAGCTTGCAAATGACAAAAATAAAAAGAAATCCAACTTATTTATAATTCTATTTCAGTTTATTGCTGTTATTTCTTGTCGATTGTAGTATAAAATGCTATGCTGAATCGAAGACGAGTGCTGCATAGTACATTTTCTCCTCGACCCGCCTGCCGCACAGATTACCAGAAAGATTGTCGATTCGTCGCCAAGCGTTGAGCGCGTATCCCTCTAGCGGCGAAAAGGGGAACTGTGATGCGTTGTGATCCTTACAATTTCAAATTACGCGCCCCAGGTTGCCCCAATTGGTCGGCAGATCTGTACTGTCCGTCCGGCGCCCAGGCCCATAACAATGGACTGCTCCGAACTTGGGAAATTTACCCTCGGCTGCGTATTTAGGAATTGCTGCGTAGCGACCCGTCTTCAGTCAATCAATGGCCGATACACGAAAGTGGAGGGGGCCGAGGTATCAAACGCATTACTCAAACTTTCTGCATTGAGAACTTTAAAAAAATTATGCAGTTTTTGTTTCAATGCTTATTGAATTGAATTCAAACCTGCTTGGGCCTGGCGTACCCAGCATATCTCATACTTCGAGGAAGATGAATGTTTACCACCTCCCTTGATATACAATTATTTTGAGAAAATTATTTACTTAAATTTACACGAACACAAATTATTTAACCTCAAGTTTGTTACATTTCATAGAATTCAAATAAAATTTTAGAGGAAAACTACCAAATGGTATCTTACATCATGACAAACTTATTTCAATTTGCTTTGAAAAATATTTGGGTGCACGTGAAGTTAATTAAACTGAGCTGAAAATAAAGTTTATTTTGTTTGAGAATAATACACTTCAGCTAAAATTATAACTTTTGCAGGTTTTTTTTTTCTTAAACAGGCAATTGTTTTTAGACAATTGCTCACTATACCGCGAGATCTGTTGGTTACTTGTCATGGGAGCATAGTATAGGTGAACCAATATTGCCCCCTGGTACCACCTAAATTTAGATCAAGCCTCCCCGGGGGGACCTTGCATAGTAACTTTGCATTTTTACAAAAAATAAATTAGAGGGTTTTCTTTAAATTATAATTTAAGCGTACAATGAATTTTGTAGTATGCAGTTACATGATTAAATATCTTTGTAGTCTTCCATCGTGGCAGATACCATAATACGGATACTATGTTCCAATGCCTTGAATTATTGTCCCCGCTTACTGCAAAACACAGAATAATATATCGCTCGATACATTACGAAATGTCCTGAGTCGGATTATTTACTTCCATGCAAGATCTGTGTACGTTTTGTCGGTAAAAGGATACTCTGTCAACGAGTTTGCTCGCGTTAATCAAGAAAAAACGTCATTTTGCATGACACCTGCATAGACCTACTCGGGTTCAATACCCACAGCACTTTTTAATATCCATGCGGTAGAGCAAGTTCTACTTCCTATTGATTATTAAAATATATTGTCTTCACTCTCCGTATGGAAAATTTTTCGCTAAACATTATTCATTTGTCCTAACAACATTTTACCTAAAGATGGTTGACATCTATGCTTAAAATTTCTTCATTGTCTTTTACCTTGCCCTTGATGCAATAATTGTGATTTTTGCCTTTTTGGTCCATCACGGAGTTAACACGCGTATATCCTGGCTTCGATTCTGGATGAAGGTATTACATTCCTGGTTTCACTCCCCTCTTGTATTCGAATTATCTCACCGGCTCTAAGGATTTTCTTAATTTGATCGATTCTCGTAGGAAGACTCTTTATTGAACATAAGCTGTTATAGTATAGCCAAAACACAAAATTTTATTCCCGGATCTAACGTTAATTTGTAGTATTTACAAATGGAGTACGTCTTAAATGTCCTAAAGGTCTTCAAATGCTGCTATCTGAATGGCAGGAGCTGGTAAGTAGGTGGTCCCCTGGAGTAAAGTAACTTTTTTTTTGTTTTTTCCGTCATATTATTCGTTTTTCTCAAAATTTTTGACACGTTCTCCGGTCACGGGTAAATTCGTGTCCTCATGCATAAACATAGATGACCAGTAACGAGTTAACTCGAGTATAACGTGAAAGCAAATGAGTGTAACTGGTCAACAATGTGTTAGTAAGTTTTGAACGGTGAAATTCTCGTTTCGATTACATACCCTCTTTAAATAGCAGTTAAAGAGACAAATTCATTATTAAGTACTCCAATATGCCAAAATTTGCATACCTTTGCCTTGTCTAGATATGAATGAGAATAAGCTCTTTCTCGTTCGCTACATTTTTAATGCTCAGCATTTATTCTTTTAATGGCATTCATTATCGATCATTGCAGTTAAAAGACCAATACTATGCTTTCTTTCATCATGCATGTTGGTTCAGATAAAATATTTTTGTCCTCTTTCATCAGGTTCTCAGAACACGTTGACGCGTTAATCATATGCAGCGACCCATCTCCCGCAACATTAAGGACACCTGAATTCAGTCCGGAAAAGCTTACTCCATGGTGAGAGTAATTCCGGACTGAAAAGCAACGTCTACTTTTTCATCGAGACTTCCTCGGCAGCGTGCATACGCGAAAAAGACTTTGATTCAGAAGTTATTCTCTATGGATATGTTGCAGTGATTTTAGTAGATGAATCGAAGTGTCCTTGTATATGTTATTATCGATTTTCTTCAGCTGTATGTTGAAATAAATTAATTTTCTTTAACGCAACTTATCTGATTTATGGACATACCTTGCACTCGCGGCTGATTATCGTAGTTACAAATCGTATCTCCGGCAAAGTCCTACCTAACTCAGCCGTACATACATTCAGTAGACTATGCAAGCTACAAGATGAGACTGAGCACTGAACTTTAAAATATACTAGTTGCTACCCATCAAAACATGACGGCTAGATAGTAAATAAATGTACTAATACACGAATTATACTTAACACATCATTGCCAAATGTTGAAAATCATAATGCGCAGAAACAAATTAATGTGTTTAAGCGGCCTCGTCAAATTTAAAAATGTCACTGAGCATGCGCAGAAAGCAATTTTTTAAATTGTAATTTATTGCTGACTAAACCGCGCGAAATAAAAATTTTCAATCAGGTTTACTCTTATATTTCACAGACATAATTATCATCTAAATAAAAATGGCGGAGAGAGATCTAGAGAGACTGCTCTGGATAAACGTGTTTATCATTAAAACGTGTCAATGAGCATGAGCAGAAACAGTGAGTTTCTAAAGACAGATTTAAACTTGCCACTGCGCAGAAATCAATTTTTAATCATAAATATTCGCTTATTAATAGAAATTGCGTTTACAAAAACCAAATTTGACAAATCTACAGATCACTATCTTTCGCTTAAGACCAAAATGAAGTAAATTGATGCAGTAGTTTTCTCTCGCGGTCTGCCCAAAAAGTCGGCTTAGCAACTTAAATATATAGATTAGACTACAAGAAAAGGATCTGAGTACCTCAGATAAAAACTAATTAATTTGAATATTATTAGGCCATAACACTTGTGTATCGGGAGTGAATCCCAGTTCGAGATCTAGGAGAAATAGAGAGGGAAGGGGGGAGGATGAATAAATGTTTATTGGAATATCCGAGACTTGAGACTCATAACGAACAAAGTAGTAGAGAGAGTTACTAGTCGGAGGTCATTTCGACGTCTCAGTTGGTTCATTAAGTATTCCCTTCTGTCGCATCCGCTGAAACAAACAAACAAACAAAAATAAAAGGACACAGGACAAGAAGTGAAAATGCTTGGAAAATCTCTATGAATTGCCTCTGATTAAAGAAAGCTTATTTTACAGGGACCCGGATTATAGAAACTCTGTTGTAGAAACATTTCCTGGAGCTATATGAAGGAAACAATGGTAAACGTTCTAGTAATACCTTCAGATGAGAAAAGCTTGGTCAAAAGTGTTGCAGACTTTAATGAAAGGGCTATTCCTTTCATCAAAAGAGAAAAAGTAAAAAATTGCATGTTCAGTATATTAGTAAAATGTAGATATTAAAAGCATGGTTATTTTCTCAATTTCTTAAAGTTCACTTTACGCTATTTCACCTTTTCGAAAGATTTAAATTGCTCCCCCTGTTTGTTTGTTTTTTTGCTAACCCCCCCCCCCCCCCCAAAAAAAAAAAAAAAAAAAAAAATCTGAAAAGAATTTTAGATTTTACAATAAAAAAGGAAAAAACGAAGACGACATAGATTTTAGTGATCACGCCCTTGAGGACTTAAGGACAGTGAATTTTTTTAAGATGACGTTCCATCTCTGTCTCTTATACCCCAGTATCCAGTATCCTACCACCATCCTAATCTTAAACGATTTAATACTCCTTTACACCTCCACTCAGCTTCCAAGTACCCTAGAGTTAATTTTTTTATTTTCTAAATCTAGTTAAAAAAATTAAAACTGACGCATAAATTGCATCAAGGTTAAATTTACTTTGTACAGTGGACGCTCGTTAATTCGAACTCAAAGGTTCTGAGAAAAAAGTTCGAATTATCCGAAGTTCGAATTATCCGATGTTAAGAGAAAATATATAACTTTAAATGTGTATCACTGAAGAAGAAACTCTCCTAGTATGTATAATCCCAGAAAATATATTCTACTATGTTATCTAAAGTTAAACATATTAAAAAGCAATACAGACTTACTTTAATCATAAAATGAAGCAGAAGATATGCAATAGAAAGTAAACTTTTATTAAAAATGTGAATTACACTTTGGGGAAGAACTGTGTAGAAGTGAAAATGGTATAATTCCCCACGGTGTGTGGACAATAAAGAATGTATTATAAAGGATGCAGAGGCAGGGGTAAATACAGGATTGTAAACCAATAAAAAAATAGAAGAATAGCTGTCGGTGTGGCCAGTGATAGCGATCTGAAGTTTAAATTTTACAAGATGGAGGGTCGTTATTTTATGGCCCACAGTAAAAACGTCAGATGAGAAGAATCAAAGTTGTTTTACAAAATAAACGTATGTGGGGGTAGGTACTACATAGACTATGGACAGAGGCGACAGAGGCGGTATAATAAAGAACCAATTAGGGATAGGAACCACTGAAAGAGAAACAGCCCACTGCCCAATGAAAGTGAGGGGCGTGCCAGAATGGCCCCCCTGTAAACGGACAACAGCTTCGCTAAGGATGGAAGGAAGAAAAAAGAGGGAGACGGATTTTAGATTGGGTTCCTGAGAGTTAGATGTCGGAGGCTCTCGTCTGCCCCCATAAACGTGGAGAAGTGCCAATATCCCGCCAACGTGTTCCTACGCTGGAGATGATACTGGGTCCCGGTCGCCGATGCTACGATCATCGTTGCATACATCCGTTATAGTAAGTGCCTCCCCGATAGACTCTAAAAATCATATTTGACTCTATAGTTTGCCTCTGCTTCTGGGTATCGTATGTCAAAATTGTTAATATGAAACGGATTGTAATATCAATAGCTCTGACAAGTTAATTGAAATTTGGGTTATCAAATAAATGTATGTTTAAGGTCAATGCGTTGTATTCCCTGCTTGTTCCAACCCATGCATGCATCCATTGCTTCTAGGTGATTCACTCCTAAAAACTGTAAAATGGATGTTTGGTTCTGTTTATGATGCCTACATTGTTCAGCCAGCTTCTCGATTTGAAGTAAACTTTTCAATTCATTTTCAGAGGAAGGTTCCAAATGAATAAATACTTTCAGAGTTTTAATAGAGTCCATTATGGCTTTGTCCATTATGGCCGCATTCAAAATATCTTTCGGCAGGTAAGAAGAGAAAAGCCATGGCAGTTTCCTACCGAAATTAGGGCATACGTCTTCGTTTACATCAGAGCTTTGGTCGCATACAGTTTGATAAGAAATATTTTGCCTTGACTTAAATCGAGAAAGCCATCCATCACTGCATTTAAAATCTTCAATACCCATTCAACTTGCCAATTCATCAGCCTTCGTCAGCACTAGGGGTCCATTTATTGGAAAATTTCGAGATCTAACATTCTGAAACCATAGCAGTAAAGCTTTTTCTAGAACTTCTTCATTTCCCATGCGTTTCCTTCCTCTAGCAAATTTTGATTTTTCCCATGAATCCAGAGCCTGACTAAGGCAGGGGCATACGGGGCAGTTGCCCCGGGCCCCCACATCAGAGGAGGGCCCCCAAATCGAATAGAAAGTTTAGTATTAAGTATTAAGTTCTTCATTACTGAAGTAGTGAAGCAGAGGGGGCCCCCAAAGAAGTTTTTGCCCCGGGCCCCAATTAGGCTAAGTCGGGCCCTGCATGAATCTAAAATTGACTCCTTGTTTTTCAAATTAGTTGACAAGGCATTTTTTTTAATTCCATAGTCAGCTGCTAACTTTGTTTTACATTCGCCATTCTCTACTTTCTTTAAAATTTCTACCTTTGTCTCCAAAGTTAGGGTTTCGTACTTTCCACGTGTAGACATACTGAATTTTTGCACGTTCACACCACACAATGAGGAAGAAAAACTAGACCACATTAACTTGTCTGCACTGCAGTTATAACTGACGCAGCTCCCTAGAATCTGTAGTAAAGACTAGTTTTTCTGAAATTCTAAGAAAATCGATCCAAATAAAGGAAAATTGCTTTTTCCATTTAGCACAAATAAGAAGGACAATGGCTACAAACGTTTAGCGGACATGCAATAGTCTAGGAATGCATGAATGTGCCTCTTTACAAAGAAAAGAAATTTTGATACACAAAATAATAAATACAGTGTGTATTTTCTCCATTAAACGAGGAAAAAAGAATTTTTTTTTGTCAAATTTTTAGTTCGAATTAACCGAAGTGATAAAAATTTAGTTCGAATTGATGAGATATTTTTAACATTAACTCCAATACAAGTTTTTGGGGGCATTTGGATTAGTTCGAATTAACCGAAAGTTCGAATTAACCGAGTTCGAATTAACGAGCGCCCACTGTATATCCTTTCTGCTTTTACTGAATATTATTTTGTTATTTGATAGGATTAAAAAGATTGTTTTGGGGTCTGGAAAAATTCTAAAAACATTTTTCCATATAAGTCAATGATAATCTCTTCTTCACTTTAAGCCATTTGGGCTTGGGAGAGGTTAATAGGACGCAAGACTTTTAAATAGCGGGTTAAACAAGAACTACATCTATTAAAGAAACCCTTTCAGTGGAGTCTAATACAGTTTTAACTTACTTTTCTAAGACTACCGAATTTCCAATGTATAACGCGCACCTATAATTTAACTACATTTTTTTAATTTTTTGGTATATTCTCCGTATAACGCGCACTCTTTTCTTGACGAAGAAACCTGAAATGTACACGTGCGATGCTCTTATCTGTTGAAGTCATTCATTCGAAGGATTTTCCCAGGCTTTCGAACAATGGTATACTGAATTGACAAGCGATAAGAGGAACAATATGTGTGTGAGGGAAATACTTGAGGGAGTAAATAATTCTGCAAACAGGAGATAAGAACGCACTTCTGACCCGAAGGAATTCGCAGAATTAGGAGTTAGATGTTTTCTCTTTCAGAAACAGAATTCGATGATGTGCCTGAAGATATAACGGAAGACAAATATGACGAACTATTCATGTTATCCGATAATTAAAATTTTTAAGTTCATAAGGTATGTTATTTCTCTTAAATAAACAGCATTTAGGTACATGTAGGAATCTTATTTTTTTATGTTCATCTTTTCCTTATTTTTAAATATATCATTTTCTTATCCGACGTATAACGCGCCCCCGTAAATTTCGATCTTATTTTTTGTATTAAAAGTGCGCGTTATACGCCGGAAAATACGATATTTGTCTTGGGGTAAAAGCAATTTAATATACATGTCAAAGCAAAATGCCCATGCATGAAAATGACTTAATAATGAGCCATGGGGATTAGTTTTCAGGGCCTGATACTTCGGATAAGTACAAAGAATTTCACCACCGGTACTCATTCCCATCATCCCTGTCGTTTCTCAATTCAACCACACTACGGGATTTAAGGGCTGTTCACAAAGTACTCAACGTAAGCGCAAAAGGAAAGTTGGCACTGAGACGAAAATAAACCAATCATAGGCCTTAACAATTTCGTCGCTAATCGTTTGGAGGTTTGTCATTGGTTAAATATATTTCAATACTTTCATGCTCACGGTAACGGACTGTTATGTGAACAGGCCCTTATCCTATTAGGGCCTGTTCACATAGGAGTCCGATGCGTTGCGTTAAGGAAAAGATTGCATTGAGACGAAAATAAACCAATCATAGGCGTTAAAAATTTCATAGCTAATCGTTTGGAGGCATATGATTGGTTTATTTTCGTCTCAACGTCATCTTTTCCTTAACGCTACGCAACGGACTCTTATGTGAACAGGCCCTTACTGTCATTCTTTAATGTAGGCGTTTACGTCATGCAAGTTAATTAAATATGCAACTCGTATATTCAGTTCATTAATATGTAAATGAATATATCGCCATTCAAGATAAAATATTTGAAATTTTGTACTAATATTTTAAGAATCATAAATGAAAAGCTCTCACATATCTGGCGCATGAGTTAAACGTGGTTAAATAACTGATGGAAAGAGCCATCTTAATCTCGTTTCGCAAATGACATATTAAATAAATATCAAGCTGTTCCTTCTGAATGACAGATTACCTGTTATACTTCAAATATTTTTCACATGAATATTGAATCTTAGTTTAAATGATTAAAGAATGAAATTGGATTTTTGTGCATGAAATATGCTCTGAGTTTTAGCAAAGACTTAAATAAATTAAAAAGATTTGATTCAAAGAATTTTGAGTTACTTATACTTTAAAATAAAATTGATACTTTATAATAAAATTATTGAGTTGTAAAAATATAAAATACTTAATATGAAAGGCATAAAACTATATTACTGAAAGTTTCAGATGAGTTAATCAAGTTTTCGGATCTGAACGATAGATGAATTTTCTTTAGATATCTTATATCCTTTATTCTATCTAACTACTATTTATTACATGAAATAAAACAAGTTTTTTTTCCTCCTATTTTTAAAGTTGCTTTGAGCTAAATATTATTTTATATGTAAAATACAAAAAGGGGGACGCAATTATTGTAGGTGACGCTATGTAAGAGAGAGTGACGTCATCCAGCTGTAATTTTTTCCATTATTTTTCTTAGTTAAATGGGTGATATTGTTGTGTGCGCTAACTAACGCTGTAGTTTATCTAATATTATTTTCCTTGTGTCTGACAGCGTTTGTTAACGTGTTTCACTCTCCTTGATAAATACGTCTTTAAATTATACGGCTGGAAGTAACACAGAGTTCCTATTTATGCAACTAGACTCTATCTACTGCTTGTTAAAGGTGCCAAAACATACATATTCTGAGCATGAAAACAAAAGTTAGTATAATTCTGCAATGTTTTATCTCCTCCTGTGACTAACAGAAGTCCTTCTTTGGTAATTTTTTTTTTGTTTTGTTTTTTTAACAGTTTATGAATGCGTGTTAAGATAATGTTGATATTATTTCGTAGTTAGTAGTGAGTTAGCTTATAGAGTTTTGATTTTCAAGTATATCTGCTATATTAATTGCATTTGCGTATCGTAAATTTTGTAAGTGTACAGAAAATACATTTAACCACAATGTGGTGCTCTACTAGTAATATGGCTGTTCCTTTCCCAGAAAGTCGGAAAAACAATCAAATTTGCCCTCGTTGTAATGAACGTACTGTTGACTCGAGCTTGTTGCCTTGCCTTCATGCTTTCTGCAAACACTGTTTAACACAATTATCACAGAATCGTATTTGGAACTTCTCAGAAAGTATCGTTTGTCCTACATGCCATAAAAGCGCATTTTTATCTAAAGATTCTGGACTTGAATTGGTGTCACAAAGTGCTCTGCTTAACACTATCCTCGGCCTCGTAGATGACTTCAGTGCCTATTCTCCTCAAATAATCGAACCAGTTCTGTGCAATTCATGTGATGAAGGTAACAAAAGTGTAGCAAAATGTAAAGATTGTAATGAAGTGCTCTGTGAAAATTGTGTTAGAGCCCATCAAAGAGTACGTTTAACAAAAGATCATGTAATTGATATTATTACCATTGATTGTTTAGACTACCAAATACCAGTAACATCAGTTCATACCCCCTCTAAGTCTTCTAGTTATTGTGACCTTCATCCTTCAAAGCTTCTTATGTTATATTGTGAAATATGTCGGGAACCACTATGTAATGAATGTGCTATGGATTCCAAGCATACAGGTCATGCTATCAGTTATTTGCAGGATGCTGTAGGAGAATGCCGACAAACTACTCTGAACATTTTAGAAGAGGCTAAGAATAATATGCGTACTATTGAAGAAAGTATTCAAATGAACCAGAGTATGGCTGATGATGTGGAGGTTAAAGTTCAAAATGTAGCTGCTGAAATAAGAAGTACTATTAGAAGACATATGGCTGTGCTTGAAGAGCGTCAGAGAGATTTATTATGTCAGCTAGAGAAAATACGTCAGGTGAAAGGTAGATCCTTACTGTTACATATTAAAGATTTAAAATCACTTTTGAAAGATGTATCACAGATGATTGAATATATTCAGCGTGTCTTGGACACTGGAAATGACATTGATATTTTAAAAGTTAAAGAAAAGTGTTTAGTTGAAATGAATGAAATAAGGCAGAGACGTAGTAACATGCAGCCTCATGAAGATGATAATATAATATTCACTGAACCTGACAGTGCATTATTAAGTGCTATTGGTACTCTTGGCTTTATCAGTACTTCTGGTTTTGGACCAAATTCTGTAGCTGCTGGTGAAGGTCTTCAACAAGCTCTTTGTGGTCATCAGTCGACTTTCCTTGTTCAAGTTAAGGATTATTTGGGAGAACTTCAAGTGGTTGGAGGAGATGCACTTTATGCAGCTGTTCAGTCTCCAGATGGTACTAATTGTAAAGCTCATGTCATTGATCGACAAAATGGTACTTATGCTGTTTGTTATATCCCAGAAGTAGTTGGTCAGCATACAATTTCAGTTCTTCTACGGGGAATGCATATACAGCATAGTCCATTTCATGTTAATGTTCGAATGGGACGTAATTATAATCAAGTTGGTAAAATGTTACTGTCTTTTGGTGGTGAAGGTGATAGTGATGGTAAACTTTGTCGTCCATGGGGTGTCTGCACAGATAAAAGTGGAAATATTATTGTAGCTGACCGTAGCAACAACAGAGTACAAATATTTAATCCTGATGGTACTTTTAAGCTAAAATTTGGATCCCCAGGATCAAGACCCGGACAATTTGATCGTCCTGCTGGTGTAACCATAGATCATCTTGGTCGTATAATTGTTGCTGACAAGGATAATCACCGCATTCAAATTTTTGACTCTGAAGGAAATTTTATATTAAAATTTGGTGAAAGGGGTAGCAAAAATGGACAGTTTAACTATCCTTGGGATGTTGCTGTTAATGCCGAAGGTCAAATTCTCGTATCTGATACAAGAAATCATAGATTACAACTCTTTGCATCTGATGGAACATTCATTAATAAATATGGTTTTGATGGTGGACTATGGAAGCAATTTGATTCACCCCGGGGTGTAACCTTCACTTCTGATGGTCATATGGTTGTAACAGATTTTAATAATCACAGAATATTGGTTGTACATCCTAATTTTCAGTCTGCTAGGTTTCTTGGGCAAGAAGGATCTAACAATGGCCATTTCCTGAGACCCCAAGGTGTTGCCGTTGATCCTGAAGGTCATATTATTGTTGCTGATTCAAGGAATCATCGTATCCAAATTTTCCATCCTAATGGACATTTCCTTTGTAAGTTTGGAACCCCAGGAACTGGACCAGGACAAATGGATCGACCATCTGGTGTGTGCATCTCTCCAGAAGGATACATCATAATTGTCGATTTTGGTAACAATAGAGTTCAAGTGTTTTAATTCACAAAAATTTTTTATTGAACTGCTTTTGTCCAAATACTTAACCTCTCTAGCATAATTTAGCTCAGGGAAATATCAAGTCTACAAGGCATGGAAAGGTTTTAGAAGGTGCTTATTTGCATCAGTTCCTTTTATTTTGTATTGTTTTAATCTCATGTGATAAAGTTTTATACCTCGCTGATGTCATTTTATGACAATTTTCTTCTACCTCAGAATGTAGAATTTGAAAGAACTTTTATTTTTAGTTTTCATACATGCTGCACAGCAGTTGTACCTTTTTTAATTTGTATTTTTAAATTTTCTTAATTTTTGAAAGTTATTTGCATATTTTTATTAGACCTATTTTCATTAAAATGAATATGGAATTTCTGATGTTAGAAGACGTGTCATAAAGGTGACAAAAAACTACAAATGGTTCATGTTCCTAAAATTAGCACTTAAAAGTGTGAAGGCATAATGTTTTAACTGTGTCTTGTGATCAGATGTAGGATAAATATTTTACTTATGCTATATATAACAGCACTGTAGTTTGTAATATCCACTTATGATATAGCTTTAATAAGTGGATGGAAATTTCTTGCTACAAAACTGTCCAGCTTTATACAAATAGATTTGGTATGCAAAATACTATACCATTAATCTATGTAATCAAGGATGTCAAAATACTTTTAAATGTTATGGTGTAAGTTATGTTTCATAATGTGAATTGAACTGATACTGTTAACAGGAATAGTTCTCAAGTCATTCAATATATGGTGGATATTGTATATAGTGATTTTTTTAACATTGTTATATATATGCCAAATGTTATTTTGAGAACTTGGATCTTTTAAAAGCATTTTAAGTTTGACAAAATTGAGCAGTTCTCAGTTTTTAAGTTCCAGTACTTAATTATAATGTACTTTTTGTTATATTTATTAGTAATTTTTATTCACTTTATTCTTAAATCAGAAGCTCTAAAGTTACTTTGACCTGATTTTGTTTTACTACACTTTCTTGTTAATTTTTAATAGAATGATTTTTAATTTGTAAAGGATAGCAGCTGTATAATGCAATGTGATGCTAGTTATAAAAAAATTTGACGTGCCATTCTGTGGTTAATGCTTTTAAATATATCGTGATTTTTAAAATGAATTTTTCTTTAAACCCTTATGTTACCCTTAGAATTTAGATTATTTTAAGTGCACCTTTTTGATTGATGCTCTGTTATATATGCAGAAGAATTCGTCTGCTTAAAACTTGTGTATATACATTTTAGGATTAAATAATACTCTTCATAATGTTAGCTAATATTCAACCTACTAAAATTTTCGAGGTTCTCTCATTCAGTATTAATTCTAAAACATGCCTGCATTGCTTTTAAAGTGTTATTCCGTACTGATTATTCCCCAGATAGAAAAATCCTTTAAGACAATTCTGTATAAAGAAATATATCTTATATAATGTTTTTATTAAATTTGGTTATTTTGCTTATGAATCTGTTTAACTTTAATGCTGAATGTACATACAGCTCAAGAATATTGGCAGAGTTAGTGAAAAGTTGCATGTTTGTTCTCTATTAATGAGATTTTTGACAATGTTGTATAAAACTATTTTGCAGGGAGTTGATTTTGATAATCTGGTTAGTGAATAATTTTAAAATATATAGCAATGGAAATATATTATAAAAATCCTTAGCAAGATAATGATTAAGTACAATGTGTGGGTATTTTTAAGACAATTTAAATACTGTGTCTTATTGTTCTTGCATCCCCCCCCCCCCCAATCAAAGAACAAATTGACTGTATAATGTACCTTTATAGTATGTATATAATAGCTTAATACATAAGAATTCATGTGTTCTGAAAGATTACAGATCTAATTTATTGTAAATATAAACATATTAATATTTTTTTCTCATGATTCGTGATACTAGATTTATTCTTGCATATTTTGAAATCTTGAGATTTTAGAAAGATATACTTTAACTTCATGATCATCAGAGTTTATAAAAAATATTGTTCTAATAAAAAACTTTAATTTGTACTTTGTAATAAAAGTATGAGCTAACTTAAAATACTCAAATTTTTAGTCAATGAACTTATTTAGATGCAGCTGAATGTATGTTTCTTTTTGTTAAGAAAACATTTCATGAAGTTACAGTAATGAGACTTCACCCAAGAACAAAATAGTGATAGAGCTGTAATTCCTTATACTTGCATAATCAAATACAGATTCTTTTATGGGGAGGGGGAGAATTTTTAGAACATGTTCTTTTATGTCCTGTCTCAGAATTTAAGGATTCCTAGATGTTTTCTATTATTTATTTTTTTATTGTGTCACATGTTAGCTTTGTAAATATTGGAAAATACTGATTTACAGATTATTTGGCTTCCTTTCAATGGAAATCATCCATCTACCTCATATACTTTACCTATTCTTTCTTAATGTTTTATGCTGTAAAAAGTTTTCTACAACTTAAAAGGGTAGAAATTAACTAAGTCTGTTGTTGAAAGCATTCTATTTGGTTTACTCAATTGAATATCAAACTGAAATTAAATGACTAATCATTGTTTTTATAAACTGTGTGTTCCAAGTTGTTGAGTGATGATTTACTCCATAAACTTGTTAGGATGAAACACTAAATTGTTTTCTCTTGTGTTTGTACTATAAAAAATGTCTGCTTTAAGACTACTTTGCTCTTTGGAGCATTTGGTTACTTTAAAATATCAAGCTTTTAAAACTTGTATTTAAAAGAATATTAATTATGACTCAAATTATGGGATTCAAAGATTTTGTTGAAGGTATAGAAAGTATCACCATTCATATTTTAAAATCTTTAAAGTTCATGAAATGCAAATCTTATTCATCTCCTCTTCTAAGGTGATGGCTGAAAATTTAATCTTATTCAGATTATACTGAGGAGTTGTATCTATCTGTGCAGTTTAATACATGGCATTAATCCCTCTTTTATTTATATATATACATATATGTATGTGTATGATCACTGTACCGCCCCCCCCCCCAAAAAGAAAAAAAAATAATACATAAATAAATCATTTTTAAATACTCAATAAATTTAAGTGTAGAGAGCCATGAAGTAATCTTAATTGGAAATATAAGGTAAATTATTGATGCATCATTGAGATCTAAAAAAATAATTTTCCTTGAGTGGTTTGCTTTCTATGTAGAGATATAAGTGATTATCTACATATTTTTATAACATCACATGATTTTATGAATGTCTGTAAAATACTAATTTTGTAAGACTGGGTCAAGTCAAAGTATAGATTGGTGTTAATGTGGAGCTTGCATAGAGAACTGAACCTTATTTAATTCATTAAAACTGGGGATTTGTTGTGTAGCTTCCTTTTGATATAGGTGAAATTACATTTTCACTTTAACTTTTCAAAAACCTAGCATTTCAAGATTTTTTTTAAAGTCAACTAAATTGTTACCGAATAGTATTTAATTTTAATGTTAAATCCTGTCCAATTGGAAACCACTGGGAATAGCTCATGAAAACAATGTTATGACACAGTCAAATCAAGCTGTGCAATCTAAACTTTTATCAAGTGGGGAAATTTTATATCTGGTTCTTTCTTGTGCTATAATTTAAAAATACTCCATCTTCCATAAAAGCTCACTGTTGATAAAAACTCCTGACTGGAATATATGGAGGTCATATAATTAAATTCTATAATCTGTGAATCTATACTGATACATCTATTTGTTAATCATAAACATAGCTTTCTTTCATGGCCATTTTCTGCTTAGGAGTATAGTAAATTTAAGTGATTCTTTAATAAATATGGTACTTTTAAAATATTAGATTGAGCTTCTTTGACTGTATGGACCTTTTTGAAAGACCAAGTAAATGTGCATAGTTGACATGGAAAGTTTAAAAAGCCTAATGTGATCTTATAATTGTTTCTTTATTAAATGAATATAACTTATGCATTTCAGTATTTTTGATAAAACCAAATAGCTGTATGTCAAAAAAGCTATATATAGTTTAGTGTCTGACGTAGATGCCTTTTAGCAGGTTTAGGACTGTTACTGGCTCCTATAAATTATTTTTTTAAAAATTCCTGACATTATTTTTGCCTTATTGACTATGAAAAGGTGCACAAAATCAAATGTTGAGATTGAAATTAACACTCAACATAAGTTATTGTGGTTTTAAATTATTGCTTTTCATGTATATACATTATTAGCACTTGAAAGTTTAAAGCATCATTGAGTAGTATTGTTTTTAAACTTAAAATATTGCATTATTCAGCTGTGTAAGATGTGTAACTATTAATCCTTTTATAATTTCTATTTTTAATGTTACCTTATTCATCAATTTTACTTTGGATGTTATTCTATACATAATTTTACTGTATGAAGTCAACATATACTTGTCTATAGTTTGAGAATAAAAGTCAGTATATACTGATAAATTTTTATCATGAAGCCTTATTATAAGTTACTGATAATCATACTTTGCTGGCTTTAGTTAAATGTTGCATGTGTTCAACTAAGAAATTCATATTTCTTTGTATTGTAGACTAAATGTTACCAATGAATTACTTTAGTCTCATTTGTTTCAAAGTTTGTTTTTCTATGAAATATAAAATGTATAAATTTTATTAATATAAAGATATGAAAGTTCCTTAATGTAATAGTTTTATTTTAATTTAATTTGTTTTAACAAAGAAAGATCTATTTTCACAGCTGTTGTATCTTTTGTAGACTTTTCCTATTGTGTGTGTGTTTGTGAATATATACATAAATGTATATACAAAATATAACCTGGCATGTTTATACATATGATTTATCTTTTCAAATGTTGAAGATCTTGATAGATTACTGTATACCTGTCCAAGAGAAATTTTAAGTTTGGAAAATTTGAAATGAAAATGTTTCAATTAATACCTTTTTTTTAAAAAAAATTCAAATTTGTATTAAGTCTTCTGTGCTCAGGTGATTTATATTTTCACTCTGCTTGAATGCTTTACTCGTTCCTATTTTTCATGTTATTTCTTAAAAAATTTTATTTGTAAGTATGGCTTCGTAATGCACTGGTTCTCAACAATTTAGTTTTATTTTGATTACCAGTATAAGTTTTATTTATTGCAATGGTTTAATGGAATAAGTACCCTCAGATATGCAACCAAAATCAATGTACATCATTAATGATCCAATGTGTTTTTGTTTGTATAGTCTAGACAGATGAGTGGTGAGTTGAGAACCTCTGCTGAAGTATAGATGTTGCATAGATTCTCTTTCAATCTAAGTCAGTATTATTTTCTTTTTCATAGAACTTTAAATGAAATAGACTAATCGAAAATATTATGCTTAATCATTTACTCAAACTTAGTGTCATAAATTTTTAGGTTTTTTAGAAATTTCTCTGCTTAGTTAACATTGTGTCTTTATTATAAACTTCTGAACCAGATTAGTTTAACTGTTTGAACAAGAGCACTCTTAAATTCAAGTTATAAACGTTTATATTTTTCAGTAAATTTTGCATTCATTTTGTAAAACTCAACTAGGTCAACTAAACTCATCAAAGGTTCATTTCTTTTATAAAGTCAGTTTAACTTGTGAGTCAACTGTAGTTTATACGTTGTAATAATTTGACACACTGAATGCTGTTTATGATGGGCAAGAAATTCTAATCTTTTTTTTGCTGAAAGCAGCACAATAGGAGCTTGAACATAGTATAATGCATTTAGAAACTAGAAATGTCAGATAAGGACTCTTTGTTTTTGAGAATTTGAATCAACCTCAATGTTGACATCTTAGTTTGCTTATTAAACAAGGTACCAGTATTGCATCTAATGTTAAGTCAAATTTATAGTATTTAATACTTTGAGACTGATCTTTCTTTTAAAGGTTTTATATTCTGACACATATTTAAGACACAATGTTAAAAGTAGCTGTTAATTTGTTTTTGTTTTAATATTTCAAAGTTATGTTTATTGCATATCTTCTAAAAGGCTTCTTTCCTCAATATTTACTTTCCTGCTTGAGAAATTAAGTTTTTTTTCTGTTATAGTAATATAAAACATGTACAGTATATAGAAAATCTGCAGCACTAATCCTGGACTAGTCAGCTTTAATCCTTTAGTATTCACAAGTTCTAATAGCATTTAAAAATTCAGGTAGGCATTAAATCAGAATTTTTTGCTCATACATATATATATTTTTCATGTTAATGTTCAATTCCATTTTGTTTGTTGACCTTCTGAGTAGCAGGTTTTTTAATGTTGATTTACTTTATTGTGTGTTTATATAAAACCTGTACATCCAACTCAAAGGGTTAAACATTTATAAACTGTGATAGGTATTTGATGTCTTGAAACTCTGAACACTTTGTGACTTTTATATTTTTTCTCCTTAATCTGTTCCCTTTTTACCAAGCCAAGGTGAGGCTAAAACTGCACCAATCAAAATAGATCTTACCATTTTCAGTGTTTGGCGTTTTTTGTCTCATGTCTGAAAATTTTCTTTTCTGCATTTTCTTCCATGTTGAGTGTTTTTGTCTGTATTCTTGAGCCAAGATCAGAATTTGGTTCTCTAACTGCCTGGAATCAAAAGTTTAAAACTAATTCATGCATGTAACCAACTTGACCTGTATACGTATTTTGGAAAACATTTTGTGTATTATCAAATATATAAAACCTCTTAGAGTGGAATAGCTGATATACTGAGCATTTTATTGTTTACTGTAATATATTAAAAGCCCAATTATGCTTCAGGATGTGTTGGGCTTTTTCTGAATGTGACTATTGCATTATGCCCTTTCTAAATATAAGGTTTAACCGAATTGAGTGATTGTGCTTATGTTGTGTATGTGAAATACTGCTTGATGTTAAATGGCTTATATCTCTTGTACTGGTTTTGAACCTATTATGTATAACTTGGCATATAGCTGAATGTTCCTATGACTATGTGTGGTATTATCTTCACATGGTTTTCATAATATTTGTGACTTTGTTGCTTTAAGTCATTTTTCTCAGGGATTATGTAACTTGAAATATGTCCTGAATATGTATGTGCTAAAACAATCGTAAAATCAAATTTTAAGCTTTGTTTGTAGTTACTTATTTATTGTGTTATGCTAATTATGGTATTTGCAGATTGTGAACAGCATTTCTTTATCAAAGTATGCTTTAGAGTTAGAATCTATATATAGATCAGATATCTTAAGCTGACATAGAGAGAGCTTCTGCTATATCATCTGAAACTGTATTCATAAAGCAGTAGCTGTTTGTCACAGGAAATTGTAGTCCTGTTAAAAATTGAGCCTTTTCTGATTTTTATATTGAGTGCTCTATTGTAGTCATCAAGTATGTAATTATATCATTAAATGATTCATTATAAATGATGACATTTACTCATATCATACAAATGTAAACTTACCTGAAAAACATAATCAAAGATGGTATTGTAATGGTGTATTGTGTGTGTAACCTTTCAACTTGTCTGATTAGGCAAGTTAGTTTAATATTTGTGTGCTTAATGTTTTTCTTTCCTTATTGAAGAAGTATGTCACTGAAATTTTTTTGATTGTGTGAATCCTGCCATGCTTCAGCAAAATTTTCTTTGTCCTCTGTAAGTTAACATTATTTTAAGTTTATATTGGGAGCTATATATCCCTAAACATTTATAAAAGAAAAAAATTGACTCTGTCCTTTATAGTGATTTATGTAGGTAGGCACTTCCTAGGATGATAAACGTCCAGCCTCCTTACAGTATAATTAAATCTTAATGGTGACAGTTCCTATGTAATTATAAGATATTTTCAAATTTGCAGATGCTTTTTTGCCTCTCTGCAAGCACTTGCAATAAACCAGATATATCAGTCCTAAAAGTGCTCTTGTCATTATAAACTTAAGAAAATAACTTTTTTCTAACTCTTACATTTTTTATTTTGACCGGTATCTGAATGTGCGTTATATTTATAATATTCAGTACTGATTTTTGTTCTAATGCTGTGTATTCATGTTATGTTACTATATTTTGCACAAAATTTTGCTCATAGTGTTATTTGTGATAAAGTTGGCCAGAGAACTAATGAATTGCCGTGTTTCTATCTTTGTTTGACACAAATTATGAAATTGTTTTTCTGTATGTATGATTTATGTTTTGTTACAAGTGTTTTGGCCAAAAGTTACTCAACTCTCTTCTGTGCAATTTTGTTTGTTAGTTTTTTAGACAGTTATTTAACTAATCATGTTATGTTGCATGACTTTTATTTTTCCTATTGAAAAATTTGCTTTTCAAATTATCTTCTGAATTTTATTTCTGGTGATGTCATTTCATTTACTTATTCCTTGTGGACAGTCAAAGAAGAGCTGTGCCAATAAGCACAAAGGCATAACAAACCATGTATTTAAATAGAAATAAAGGGTAAAATGTTTGAGAGTGCCGACTGACTTTTTATTATTTGATTCGCATAGTTTTTATTTCATGTTTTTAAAATTCAAAAGTTCAAATCTTATTTGAATAGAAAATCTGAAGTGAGGAGCAAGACTTTATTTCCCTGATAACCTCAAATTGCCATGAAAAGTTCTTGTTTTTATAACTGTCTGTCATAAAGGTCTGTTTATTGTTAACAGCTTAGGTTTGCGTCTGAGAACAGAAGGGTGTTTGCTGTACCAACTCTGATTCATAAATGGCAAGTCTTGAATCTTGCAGGACTGATACATCAGTAATTTTTCTGGGGAGGTACCATTAAGCTGTCAACATTTACAACAGGGTTCCGATGGTCCTTTTAAGTCCTTAAGAATTCCTTATTTTCAGTTTTAAAGTACTTTTTAAAAACTAAGGCCCTTATTTTAGAGTTGAAATACAAGAATTTTCAGTTTATTACTGTCAGATTGCTTTTTGGGGAAATACACATACCTTTTTTTGTTTGTGACCTTTATTGCTTGTATTACTGTTCAGGATACGAATTTATACTTTATCCTTCTCCCCCAACTACAAACACTCCAAATATACATTTCTGTATTTATATATGAACTCTTTGTTCACCATGATGCTGCTTATTAATGTAAATTTATAAAGTTAAATGCAAGGATAATCCAATAGAATGCAACCTGTAAAAGTAATTTTGAAATATGATTATCAATTTATAAAGTTGATATTTCAGGTGAAATTATCATAGGTTTGTGATCCCCAAACAGATACTTTAAATGTCTAAATTTTTAGCAATAAAACATACTTTAAATAATTTAAGGTCCTTAAAAAAAAAATTCTTAATTCCTTATTTTTGATTTCTTGAAATGTGTACGAACTTTGTACAAAATTAAATTGTATGTGTAGAATGAAAGGAAATCAAGTCTAGATATTAAACTACGAAATGTTGAGCAAAAGAATTTTATGAGGACTGAAGATTCTTATTAATTCCATATCTTAGAGACTGAGAATTTAATTCCCAATCTTTAATATCCTTTGGTTTTTACTGGTGGTCACTACGCCACCATATACAAATAAGTTAACAAAGTTTTACCCTTGAAAGAGAGGCTACTGAACATATTGGGGCGACAACCCATCATAAATAGGATTAATATATACAATAAGTGTATGAGCTTTTTTTTTTTTAAATTAATGTACTTGCATTGGAGTGCTATTACTTCACATATATGATACGACTCTGAGCGGCCGATAGGGGGACGTGGTCCCAGTTTACAGAACTTTCTTAATTCAGGAAGCCGATAACAGTAGAGCCGTTTTCAGTTTCTGTTTTGTTCAGTTTAATGTGCGTGTGTATTCATCCTTGTAGACCTTTTGTTAAATAAGTTTATTGGGTACTAGGATGCTCCTATTTGAATAATATTAATGAGGCGAGAGCCTCCAGTCTAGGATAATGTCTGCTACAGCGTTTAGGGCCTGTTCACATAGCAGTCCGTTAGCGTAAGCGTTAAATTTTAACCAATCGTACAGCTGAGCGCTATGACTTCATCCGTTGACTCACCTATCATCATCCGTGAACTCTCATTTGACCATCTACGCTTACCCAAACGGACTGCCATATGAACAGACCTTTAATCTATTGGGCGTCATTTAATGTTTCAATGAGAGTACCCTATTCGGAAAATTATTTTATCGGACGTTTAACAGATGCTTTTACACAGATTGGGATAGCGATTGAGGAAACTTTTGAACTTTAAGGAAACAATCACGAAACCTTAAATTGTCTCATTAATACTAAGATTTGACTTTTTATACCATTTCAAAAATATTTGCCTGCTGTAATCGTATTCATCCTCACTATAGTTTCCAAATATATATCAAGCAACTTCCTTATGTATATTTCCTTAGTTGAGCTTAATTCAGTGTTGTAGCGAGCATAACTGGCGCCCGGGGCACGATACCGTTTCCCCCCCCCCCCCCCGAAAAACATAGTAATATAATATACAGAATTATTTTGGGACCATTTGGCGCCCGGGGCATGATAGCCCCCCACCGCCTACGCCGCTAGCTTAATTACTTGGGCAGTTGTAGATAGGTATAAATGAAAACCATTTCATACATTAATTTTCATCTTGAAGAAAAGGTGCTGTACCATAAATTAAACGTATCCGACTCCGTATCCTTTACGACACTGTACATTTATTAACAATTCACAATCACAACACTAATTACAGTATTCTCGTTACAATAATTATTTACGGCTTTTCATTTATGCCGCCCAGATTTTTCACTCGACTACGTCGAGCCATTACATGGTTCAAAGAGCCTCGCAAATCGGCTCTCCTAACGCGACAAAAAAAAGTTACTGTATGTGTACGTCACGTGTCAAAACGAAACTACTTCCCTCCCGTAAGGAGAGTAAAACCAAAATCCCCGTTTATAGGGACAAACAGTTACAGACGGAGCTTGGAGTCGTGACATCCTCCGCCCCCAATGAGGACATTCATTATTGCTAACAACCAGGGCCGGATATTCCTATAGGCTAACTAGGCTTCAGCCTACGGCCTCAAGATCAAGAGGGGCCTACATTCAAATTGTTAGCAAAATTAAAATTACACTATTCTAAAAACAGTGAACACTAAAACACTGGACCGAAAATAAGGAGAAATTCTACGCATATGACTAACAAACAAACCTAAAAATGTATTGTTAAGGTCAACGCGTTCGGCTCATTGGGTCTGTTCCGACTACAACTTTTTTTGAATCTCATTACGGAGACACGTCACTTGGATGTTGTTTGAATAAAGTTCCATTTTTGGTTTAGTTTAAGACTTAAAATTCATACTTAAACTTTAAATGCGAATTATTATGAAATAAATTTATCTGAATTGAATTTGGTTTAATCTTCAATGTATTGAATATATATAGGTTAGTACCAATAACATGTTCCATTTAATATATTGATATATATCACAGTAATGATGTATTTTATTATCTCTCATGTAATTTACAAATTTAAAAATGAGAGGTGAAAGGGCCTCATAAGTAGAATAGCCTAGGACCTCTTTTCATCTAAATCCGGCCCTGCTAACAACGTAACGAGTACAACATAATAAATCAAACAATTTTACATTCAATTATTACAAAATTAATAAAGAACAATATTAATATTAACAAAACACTTTTAAATGAAACAAACATAACTTGATAGCTGGCTGGTAAATTCACAACTTCATTATTAAAGTTGGATCACGGCTTATCTAACTCCATATGTTGCAGAAGCTGAATCGGTCGTTTGATTTGACCTGTAGCTGTTTTCAGTGTGACAGCTCTTACCTGTTTGTCTCTGCCAAAATGCAATTCAGTTACCCTTCCCATTCTCTACATTTGCCGCGGCATCTTATCTGCTATCAAGACTACGTCACCTACATTAAATTGACAAGTTACATTAACTGGTTTTATAAAATTTACACTTCTTAACTGTAAAAGGTATCCCCCCCCCCCCTCCATCGTTTCCAAAACTGATTTAAAAGCTTTTCACGGTATAAATCTCTTAATTAGTACTTTATGAGTACTGGATACACTTCCAGAAATTGATTTGCCAACATGGAGAGGTAAGGCAGTTATTCTTCCAATGAGGAAATGAGCTGGAGTGAGAGGGGATGGTTCTGTGGGTTCATTATAGACATAAGTAAGAGGTCTTGAGTTCAAAATGGATTCAATCTCTGCAAGTATTGTTTGCAGTTCTTCAAAAGTTACCAAAGCCCTCCCAAGAATTTTCCTCAAAACAACCTTTGTCATACGAACCATCCACTCCCAATACCCGCCCCACCGAGCGGCCTTTTCTACTATGTATTGCCACGTAATCTCTTTTTTTCCAAAATAATTTTGTATGTCCGAGTCCTTTATGTTCGTATACAATTTCTTGAGTTCGGTGTCTGCACCTTTGAAAGTCAAGGCATTGTCCGAGTTAATAATTCGACAAACACCTCTCCTTGAAACAAATCGTCTAAACGCTAGTAGGAAATGTTCACTACTTAAGCTGGACACAACTTCTAAATGAACAGCGCGAAAGACGGCGCAGGTAAATAATGCGATGTAAGCCTTGCAATTGTCCTTTGTATATAAGGGTCCTGAAAAGTCTATTGCAGTGACTTCAAAAGGTTGGGCTTCCTGAGTTCTGGTTGCAGGAAGTGGAGCTACTACCTGCCTTCCTTGTTTAGCCTTGAATCGTCTGCATCGTAAACACTTGTTTAAACAGGACTTTACAGCTTGCCTGCGATGAATTATCCAAAATCGTTCTCTGACCTGTGTGAGAGTGTCAGAAACACCAGAATGAAGCACGTTCTTATGCTCTCTCATTATCAAAAGCTCAGTAAATTTAGTCTTGTTTGGAAGAATTATTGGATGTTTAGATTGAATATCTAAATCAGAAGTCTGCAATCTTCCCTTTAAAGCTATTCACCCATCAGTGGTCAAAACCGTATAGCTTAGAGTCAGAATCAATTACGGTTTTCGTTTTAATTGATTATACTCTTTACCAAAGTTTCTTGGTTGCACGATTCGAAGCCAATAGTTCTCTGCTATAGAGAGTTCATGCGCTGTTAAAGCACCCGTAGATTTTATACATTTTGGTTTAGAATTGTTCACAAACCTCATGATATATACACTTATTCTTATGACTCTTCCTAGGTCACTATACTTGTGAAAGCCCAACAGTGGTTCAACAGTTTCAAAGTTTACATGAAACGCAACGACCTTTCGCTTCTCTTCCTCAACACCTTCAGTATCTGGACTGACCCTCGTCGCTGTTACCTCACTTGGAATATTTGACTCTGCAAGCCAAAGATGGTCCTGAAATCCAAGCCTTATCATTGATTAGAGCTTGTGCTCTTATTCCTCTAGTTAGCTTATCGGCTGGATTGAATTTTCCATTGCAGAATTGCCAACTCGATGGATCAGTGCTTTCCTTTATCTCTACCACGCGATTTCGCACAAACTGCTTCCAGTCATCTGCAACGCCCTTTATCCAATGAATACAAATCTGGGAGTCAGTCCAGTAAAATATATTCCTTGGTTCTACCATAGGAAAGGTAGACTGTAAATATTATCCCAGTCTTGCTGATAGTACGGTCCCCATTAACTCGAGTCTTCGTAGTGTCATCATCTTCAGTGGGGCTAAACGAGACTTCGATATTATGAAACACGTTACGTATCTATTTAACCTTCTCATTCTAAAGTATGCTACCGATCCATAGCATTTGTCACTGGCATCTGAGAATATGTGTACTTCAACAGAATTCCAGCAAATTTCACTGAAATATAATCTGGGTATCTCAAAGAATTTCAACTTCTGAACGTCGTTCAGCCACTCCAGAAATTCTGCTTCCATTTCACTAGGAACACCTTTATCCCATTGAAGGCCTCTTTCCCACAATATTTGGACTATTCTCTTGATTCGTACTGAAAAGGGATTCATTATACCCATAGGGTCAAATAACATTCCATAAACTGCTAAAATATTACGTTTCGTTATCGGCTTATCTCTTTTCAATTTCTCAAATTGACTAGTGTCAATCTTCAATTTGTCATTTACACTGTCCCAAATAATACCCAAAATCTTCAATGGTACGCCAGACTCTTCCGAAATTTCACGACAGTCGAGGACATTCTTCCTCCATAGTTCATTGAGCTCTGGGGAATTTGATATCCATCTACGAAGATTCATACTGGCTTGATCAAGAATAACTATCATTTCTTTACTCAGTTTTAGAACATGGTCGATATCCGTAGATCCTGATATTAAGTCGTCGACATATAACTCTTTCAACATGTCGCAAGATTCGCTGTGGGATTCTTCATATTTCTTTAAGTGAAGCCGCACTGTAGCAGTTAGTAAAACGGTGAACACTTTACCCCAAAAGGAACTCTTGCAATCTGCAACACTTGGAAATTTGGAGGATCGAAATGGAGATTTGGCCCCTGCTCATTAATCCACAGAAACTTTAAAAAATCTCTATCCCCTCGGCAATTCCTACTTCAAGAAATGCGCGCTGAATGTCGGCGCAAAAAGCGATTGTATTTAATCTGAACTTCAAAATGATTTTCAATAAGTCGGGATTCAGATTGGACCCGCTATCCAAACAATCGTTTAGGGATAATTTATCCTTACCCTTAGAAGATGCATCGAAAACTATCCTGACCTTTGCAGTGTCCTTTTCTTCCCGCACTACTGCGTGATGTGGCATGAAGTATCCTGTATTGACGGTTCCCCTTAAATCTACCGTTACTGGTTCCACAATACCTTCTTTTAAATGTTCATTAATTATTTCACTATATCTCAAACCTAATTCTCGTTCCCTTTCAAATACTCTGCTCAAACTGTGCAAACGACGCCTCGCGTTTTCATAGTTACTCTCTAAATTTTTATCCTTTTCTTTCCATAATAACCGAGTTTCATATCATTTGTTTTTGTACGTGGTATTTTGCTCAAATGAATCTAAAATTTCCTTATCTGGAGTTATCCCAATTGTTTCCAGTTCCCAAGAACGCTTAACTCTTTCATAGTCCAATTCTTCATTCACAACGGTCAAATGGTTAGCAAGCACCTCCTGACAATTATGTCTTTCATCCCTTCCCTGTATCACGAAGCCAAAAATGTTGTCTGTTGCCACTAGTCTTTTAGAAATTTTTATATTTCTTCGCCCAAAATTTCCCCAATACAATCTGACCCGATTAAAATTTGTATACTTCTGGATGTACCCTGATCTGCCAACTCGATACCCTTTTCCAAAGCCATATTCCGAATCCATTTAGAAGGAATTTCAATTTGTCCTAATGTAATCGAATCAATAACTACTGCGTTAATTTTGATTTTCCGCTTTGGATCACTCACGTTACACAATTCCAGTTCAACGATATCATAAATTTTCTTCTCAGCTTGACTACCCCCAAAAGTGTAAATAACAAGTGCTTCTTTACTTATGGCTTTTAAACCCAATAATTCACAAACTTCCCTAATCACGAATGTTTTGGTGCTTCCACCGTCTATCATGCAATGTACCATCTGCGTTTTATTTAAAGGAATTGTTTTGACAGCTGCGGTGAACGTTTGTAGTAAGACTGATTCATGCGGTGCCTCTTTCGATGGTCTCTTATCACAAAATAAGCTGAGTGAAGTTTCGGCCTGTGGTGGGATTTCCTTCACATTTGCTTTTAATTCATTTCTCTCAAAACTGCAAATCAGCGAGTTATGGTCTAAAGAATTGCATTTTCTGCATTTCTGTTCCCTTTTACAAAATTTCCTCAAGTGGCCCTGGAAACAAAGCACAATCCCTTTGCCATTAACGCTTTTCTCCTATTATTAACATCCAATAAACAATCATGCGTCATGTGCGAATTCGCAGAACAAAATATACATTAATTTCCCATATTCTGTCTAAATGGAAAGTTGTTCCGGTATTGGTTAAAAATTCTTGTATTACTACTAGAATATTTATTAAACGATGGTAAATTTTCTTCGACCTTAGTAGCTAAAACTGCGGCTGTTGATCTAGATTTAGAATACTCATTTCTCTTAACAGTTAACTGATGTTTATTTTGATAATTTTGATTCACCTTATTTCGATAAGGATCATTTACATTAGTATTGTTTGGGTTTGCAAATATTATAGACGTTTCTCTTATTTCCAATTCCTTCCGTATGTATTCAGTTAATTTTGAAATATCAAACAATTCGTTTGATTTACGGGTCCTATTATAGTTCAAATTAAACTCCTCGGGTAATTTCTGCAATATTACCGGTCACAGTAAATTACCGTAAGTACCTGTTGCTACATTTAAAGGCTGCAACGAACGAATTTGTACTTCTATTGCATCGTATATTTTTCGTAGCCCTGCTACATTCGAACAAGATTTTACAGGTTCAATTAATAGAAGTTTATGGATGTGTGACGAAATTATGACCTCAGGCCTTCCAAACCTCTCGGTCAACAACTGAACCTATGCGTCATAATTTTGCTCGGTAAGAGAAAATCCTGAAATGGCGTTCAAAGCAACACCCCCTAAATAAGTTTTCAAATAAGTAAACTTTTCGCTTTTGCTTAGCGCGCTATTATTGTGCATAGCTACTTCATATAAATTCCAGAAATCAAGCCAAAGGCTGTAATCACCAAAAAACTTTGTTATATCTAGCTTAGGGAGTTTAACGACATTTCTCGTTTCGGTTCTGTAACCGGCACTGTTTTCCAAATTACTCTCAGACTGACACTCAGGTTGGTTTACCTGCACTACACTTCCCGGTCTGCCATATAAAGATCCTAAACACATCTCTAATTTTGATTTTGAATCGGTTCCCTTATCTTTATATTCTTCGCTCACGGATAAGTCATTCTCTATATCTTCGATTTTAATTATTAACTGTACCTCATCATCAATTTTATTCAACTCATTCATTTTTTCAATGAGCTGGTCCCTTAAGCTTGATAGCTCCTCAATTTTCATCTCTTTGTATATTCTGCCGTTATTTCCTTTCCTATCGAAGTTTTAAATTTTGTCAAATGCTTAGTAAATAACTTCTTTAACCCCTTACGTTTTTCCTTAAGCCTTTGAATATCCATAATTGAATTAATTTAATTCAACCAGTCTATCCCAACACTAGTTATACCAAGGATTTACTATTTAAAGATTAAGTTTCATTAAGTTTCGCTATCTAATATCGTTTCGTTTCCGATCTGCACATTTCCGTTTTAGCAATTTCTTTCCTATACAACAACAAATAACAAACCCTTCCCTTATAACAACTTAACTAGAAGGGAAAAATAAGAAAGGGCCTACCTCCACTTCCAAGAGGTCCCTCCAAGATCCATAAAGTCTACTTAATCCAAAATATTATCCAAAATATTATTCCTGTTTAGTCCAGTTCCATATAGTCCGGTTCACATATCAGGTCCGGTTTCATCAAAAGTTGTACCATAAATTAAACGTATCCGACTCCGTATCCTTTACGACACTGTACATTTATTAACAATTCACAATCACAACACTAATTACAGTATTCTTGTTACAATAATTATTTACGGCTTTTAATTTATGCCACCCAGATTTTCCACTCGACTACGTCGAGCCATTACATGGTTCCATGAAGCTACAGAAGGAGGAGCAGCTCAGTGTTAAAAATTTGTCTCCCTTTTTGTCGCCGCCACTAGAGGGCGCTCGCGTGCACTAGCGGGCGGCTTAGACACGGACAACCATACGCTTTAATATGGATTTTTCGTATTTTTCCTAGCGAAAACAAGTTGTTTTATTTTAGTGCGTATTTAATATGAATTTATTTATTCAATTTAACAATTTTTTATTTTCATTCAAAATCTTTATTTCAAGTGTTTTTTTGCTACAATTCAATAAAATTCTTAAAGGAAATGAGTAAATAAACTTTTTCAGAATAATTGTGTATTGGTTTCAGAATAAATTTGTTCAGAATTTTGTAATAATTTAATAATTCAGGAAATGAAATTACAGAAAAGAATTGTGAAGAAAGTTTTTTATCATTGTTCATAATCTCTTATGGAAAAAAATGTAAGAAATAATACTGATTAACCAAAACACACACACACACATAGTAGAAAAGCAACATTTTCTATCAATCACAAATAAATTCTTATCAGGACTAATAAAATAGGAAGTCAATTCAGTATTCAATCAGACAATACTTTAAAATATCTTCCTTTGGAGAAAAAATCAGTTAAAGCATCTCAGATTACACTTTTTAAAACCGGAGGTATAATCGTCAAGTTGGTAAATTTCTGAATACAAATTTTTCAGCGAATTAAAAAGAAAAAAACAAATAACTTTGACAAGGACAAATCAGCTATATTTTTGAATTTTCACAAAGTACGCATTTTATTGCATAAGCAGATTTTGCATAAGCATTTATAGTAACAACATTGCTTATCATACAATGAAAACTTATTTACTTAAGGGGAGGGGTCACTTTTACGTACTTTAACTAACTTACGTAATTTAGCTAACTTAATAGTGATTAAATTCAATATTATGGTTCCAGCATTGTCAGGAATTACCTTCAAGTTGGTAAATTATCGATTACAAATATTTTCAGCAAATTAAAAAGAAAAAACCCCAAATAACATTGATATGGACAAATCAGCTATATTTTCGCATTTTCACAAAGTATGGGTTTCATTGTAATCACAGTAAAAAGATAGGAAAATATTAATTTTTTTTTAAATTATACTCAACAGATTTTGCATAAGCATTTATAGTAACAACATTCTTTATCATACAATGAAAACTTATTTACTTATCAACTAACTTAATAGTGATAAAATTCAATATTAAGAAAAGTTAACTGGAAATATTTTATTTCTGTGCACAATTTTTAAAAAAAATGATGGCTTTAGTTAAGACGTGTAGCTCAATTTGCCATAACCACAAAATATATTGAATAGAAGAAAAGTATTTCATAATTATAAAGAACTGAAATTAACAACATACACTATTAATACATTATTATAAAATAAAAATTAAATGTGTGATATACAATTTACTATAGATAAATTTATATACGTAAGTATCGTACATCTTTTATTGATGAGCGATTTCCTTAAGAGCAATAGTATGAGTAATTATTTACATCTTTTTACATACAATAGAGCTTTGTGAACACGTGACGATTATTTTTGATGGGATATAGGGATGATTGAAAAATAAAACACGCTTATTTCCAGCAGAACTTAAGATGTCTTAACTTTGCATTCACTTAAAACACAGCAGCTGTACTTTTCTCTCATTATTATACATCTTATATTAACACAAAACAATAATAATGCTCTTACCTTAGGAGCAGCAAATATACTAGGATTTCTCTGTCCAGTTTCTTTATTTCTTTTTAAGGCTGATCTATAGCCAGTAGAACAACCCGGAGCAAAACACGTGTTTGGCATATTTCTGCACACAGAATAAATTTTAAAATTTATAAAACAACTTTCACCACCACGCCGTATAACTCAATGTAAAATAGTCACTTCGCTTGCATGTCGCGCCCTCTACCGGTGAGCGACAACAATCGGTTCATTTTTCGAAAAATTCCCCATTGAAGCTTACGCTCCTTCTGTAGCTTCATGCATGGTTCTAAGAGCCTCGCAAATCAGCTCTCCTAACGTGACAAAAACAAGTTAGTTTCGTTTTGACACGTGACGTACACATACAGTATTTCCCTCCCGTAAGGAGAGTAAAACCAAATTCCCCGTTTATAGGGACAAACAGTTACAGACGGAGTTTAGAGTCGTAACAGGTGCTCTGGCATAAAGGGAATATCCTTCGTTTGTTAATTATTATAGAGTAATAGCTCAATATTAAAAGTATGTTCAGCACCATGAGGAGTATCATACCTTGAAAAACATTGATCCAATTTCCCTTACGGCAGCATCTCCTTGGAAAGGGAGCATGGAGTAAAGATAAATTTTGTAAGCATATGTATATTATTCTCTAATATCTAGTGTCTTTGAAGTTCCGTAAAATGAGATAGTTAGAGCTAAAGGGACATATAAAACAGCTTATGAAGTATTGGGCATCTCAGTGTTTTAGACTATTTTTGTGCAACGGTAGAAATTTTAGTTAGACTAAGGTTAAGCAGATAACACTTTTATAACATGCGAGTTCAGTGAAGAGGCCATATCTTACGCAAGTTTTATATGATATATACATATATTAAACATAAGCAAGAAATGCTTGTAACACACATTTGAATACTTTGACTTCTCAAGATAAGGGGATGGAGTCGAATAACTCTTAGTAACGACAACTCGTATTGGGAATGTTGCAGTGGGTTTGATTAGCGTAGATGGGGAAGTAGGTTTAAAAACATATTCTAAAATTTTTGCTTAACTAGAAGGGGTTAGAATTGTCTTGACTGTGAGCAGTGACTTTTAGAGATGTAGTAGGTTGGTTCGAAACGTGTACAGAATGTTGAACGAAGTACTACACCCATTTTCATCACAAAAAGCCAGTGTCAGAATCGGAGCTTGGATCAAATTCAGCCACCCCTCCCTTTTTTTTCTCTTTCTTTTCTTTTTTTTTGGGGGGGGGGGTTAAAATGTAGGTGTAAACATCGATATTAAATAACAATTACAATGAACTTTTTCCAAATGTATAAACTGTACTAGAGATATTCTTTACTTTTCCCGTGACTGTAAATGGTTCAGAGTGTTCGTTTAATAAATTAAAGCAAATCAAAATTACCTTCTCTCAACAAAGTGTGTACAGAGATTAAACTCACTTGCTGTATTAAGTACATAATCGAGAAAGACATTACAAATTCTGTTTTTTTTTAAATATGACATGTCAGTAAAAAAATCGCGCTTAAATAGTATGTTAATGTTTGTCATTTTATTTCATTATTGTTATCCTTTTTATCGTAAACGGATGTTATGTTTTTTTACCGTTGGGCAATAATTTGGGGACTCAAAATTTCTTGCATCCGGGCTCCTTTATAGAAAAGGCCGGCCTTGCGTCTCAGACTCGGTCAGTAATTTTTAAATAGTTCTCGGGTGTGGATGGGCTTGGGCCTACTTAACAGTAAGTTTAGTCAAAATACAGTAACCACCGCTTATAGTGATCAGTGGTTATAATAATCAACCGTTTATAAGAATCAATATCGCAAAAACAAAAACAAATGTATTATTTCCATGTTAAAATTTTCGCTTTAAAGAATCAATCCACCGGTTTTAAGAATCAGTTTTCACTCTTCGCTTTCCTTTCATTTTTAAAAAAAAGCCACTTAAACCCTCAAAAGGCACGAAGTTCTTTCTCAATTTTTTTTAAAGAAAGAGTGATAAGATGGGATGGAATACAGTCGTAAAATGCATCCCTTTCTTTGTTAGACATAACATAATAGTTTCCCCTTAAACGCTTTAGCTAAACACTGTCTTATTAGCTTGACCCAGGGGCATCCTACCCGTCCGGATCCAATTTCACTTTTCTCCACTGATAAGTAAAGACAGGGACTCTTTTCTCCACCTCCCGCATCCTGGTTGCGGCTTCCTGGACCCTGAAACACACAAATCTTTGGCGAAGTGTCCACTATCACTTCGGCAAACGTGACATTATTAGATTCAGCACGTTATCAAACCGTGAAACGTAAGCTAGAAGGTGAATCTTGGTCTGAGACTATTGGTATTGAAATGGGTATAAACAGCCGCCTGAAAACTTCATTACGTCAAGCTACCATAGAAAACTTTTTCTTGTACCCTTCCTGTAGTTGAAATGTTAAGCTGTTAAGCAGGTATTTTGTACCAAATATTGGATTTTTTTTTCTTCTCTTACTATAATCATGTGTATCTACTTATAGGTCTAGAAATTAAGTTGTATTTTTAAAATTATAAAAAATAATTTTAATAAAAGATAATTAACGTAAATTAAAGAGTATTTTATGGTAAATTTTCTAATATATGTATATATAGGCGTGTGTGTGCCTGTCCAAAAGCCTAAATTTTGGCTATAAGAATCAACCGCTTATAAGAATCAAAAACAGTAATAACAAACGTGATTCTTATAAGCGGAAATCACTGCATATTCATGAATGTAGCTGTTATTAAAAAGAATCAAACTATGTGACAATTTATTTAATATTGACTGAAAATTTCTTTTTCGCTTTTCAAAATTGCGGAATTATTTTTTTCTTAAGTTACACACACACACTTAGATAATTGGCTTCGGGCTCGGGTCATTCTTTCTCAATGTAATTCAAGTTCAGATCATGAAAATCGAGCCTGAACTCATCCTACTTTCCAGGTATGACTAAGACTTGCTGAAGTCTTAAAAATTTCAACAATAAGTCTCCACGAAAGGCTATAAAACTGAATTTCGTGCTCAAAAAAACTCATCACAAAAGATTTTTTAAAGGTAAGAGTTTTTATACGTTCTCAAGGTGTGTCCAAAATATATATAACTGTAATGAATTTATTACGCCTCAAAACGCAACGGTGGCCAGATGTTACATGATCTACCGCACAAGGAGGAGGATTGAAAATGCACATTTTTAGTGAGAGCAGATGCTGCAGTGTTATGCTAAGTGCAGGCGAGCCAACAAATTTTTACTTGATAAGGCGGTCGCACACATCTGCACTGCACAGTATTCAAAGGGAAAACGAGTGATTTATGGGGTGCGGTCTGCAGAGCCGTTCTGCAGCGATCCTCTCCTCGGTCGGATTTTCACAGATCATCAAAGAGATTCGAGGGACCTTGGGGGGAGGACCGTGACTAATCGACCCCCAAATGTATCAACAGGTGTCGGGGGGCTGCGTACTGTAGAATTGTCTAGATGTGTGTGACTGCAGCATAAGTTATACTTCCATGTAAAAATCAATCCATTTATTATTTTTAAACTTACGCCTAAGGTTTTTCTTTTATGATGTCAAGTAAATTTCAGAGAATATTGGTGCAATATTGATGTTTCACAAGTGTTTTTAGATCTAGAAACTTAAATCATTATTTAGATTGGGGTACGTTTGATTTACAAATTCAGGCTACAAAAGAAAAATGTGATTGAAATATTATTTATTAGTAATAACTCAAAAAATCTTTTAAGACAGCAAAATTAGAGCTTCTTATCTCTAACAATGTTTGTTAATAAGAAAACTAAAAAAAAAACTTACTTAGAATTATTTTATTTGCTAAGCTCAAATAATGCATAAAAGGATATTATTTCATTTTGAGCATCCTGATGTCACTGAATTTGCATATACATGCGTTTTTAAAAACTGGACCTTAAAAGAACGTTTATGGAATAAAATAATATATATTCATAGGTATCGATTAAAAATCATTACGCGATCAGCATTACAGAGGTGTTGCGTTTTGAAGATCCAAGCGACTTCAATTCAGAAAACATTATAGTTGTAAGTATTTGCATATCAGTTGTAATTGTACAGAGGGAAAGCGAGCATATGCACCCGCCGCAAGACTGCCGATAAAGCAGTTCACACTTAGGGCCTGTTCACATAGAATTCCTCAGCGTCAGTGTTAGGGCCTGTTCACATAGGAGTCCGGTAGCGGAAGCGTTAAAGTATTGAAATATATTTAACCAATGACAAACTTCTAAACGATTAGCAACGAAATTTTTAACGCCTATGATTGGTTTATTTCCATCTCGGCTCTTTCCTTTAACGCTTCCGTTTCTGGACTCCTATGTGAACAGGCCCTTACTCCCATTGAAATACATTTTACCAGTAATAATAATAAAAAAAAACCTCCAAACGATTAGCTACGAAATTGTTACGGTCTGTGATTGGTTTAAAATATGTCAATACGAATAACGCTGACGGATTCTATGTGAACAGGCCCTGGATCTGTCAGCGTTAAGGATTCCGTTGGTGCTGAGAAGAAGCTGCTCACATTGCTTGCGTTAGAGTATGCGTCGGGCAAATCTGATTGAATGACGACCGCAGGTATTTTTTTACTCGGTGTATTTTTCAGTGCGAAGAACGGAAGACTTATTACGTGTTCGGCTCTATTCACATTGCAGTCCATTAGCGTAAGCGTAAAAGGGAAAATGGCGCTGAGAGGGAAATAAACCAGTAATAGGCCTTAACAATTTCGTTGCTAATTGTTTGGAGGTTTGTCAATGGTTAAATATATTTCAATACTTTTACGCTAACGGATTGCAATGTGAACAGAGCCTTCTTTCGTTAGCGATGAAACTGAATGAACGGATGATGTCATAGCCCTCAGCTATATGACTGGTTAACAAACTTTACGGTGACGCTACGTTAACGCTCCAGATTCAATGTGAACAGCTCTTATGTTTTAGGAAAGACAATATGTGTGACGTCATGAATGATTGAAGTTTAGGACCTGTTCACATAGGAGTCCTTTGCGTAGCGTCAGGGCCTTTTTATCGCATGGGCAAATCGGGACTTTGCTCAGGGCCCCCTGATGATAAGGGGCCCCAAAACCCCCTTTGTGTATGCACCTAGTACTTCTAATAGTATGTATAGCCCATGAATAGTTCTTATTTTTATAAATGTTCGTAAGGGGGGGGGGCAAATAGCATATGCCCAGGGGCCCCCAGCATTCATAATCGGGCCCTGCGTAGCGTTAAGGGAAAGATGACGTTGAGACGAAAATAAACCAATCATAGGCGTAAAAAATTTCATTGCTAATCGTTTGGAGGCCTATGATTGGTTTATTTTCGTCTCAACGTCATCTTTTCCTTAACGCAACGCAACGGACTCCTAAATGAACAGGCCGTTACTGGTGCCCGAGGCACGATACCTTTTTGGCGCCCCCTCCCCCCCCGAAAAACATAGTAATATAATATATAGAATTAGTGAAATGGACCATTTGGCGCCCCTCTGCGAGTGGCACCCGTGACATGATAGACCCCCTTGCCATCCCCTCGCTACGCCACTGCAGTGACACCGTTTTCGTTAGATGACTATTGTCTATCTATTGAACATGCCCGAAGCCAATTATCCAAGTGTATGTGTACTTTAAAAAAAACCCCGATTTTCCGCGATTTTAAAAGCGAAAGAGAAATTTTCAGTCAATATTAAATAAATTGTTACATCGTTTGATTCTTTTTAATAACAGCAACATTTATGAATATATTTTGACTAGACTAACTGTTAGATAGGCCCAAGCCCTTCCACACCCGAGAACTATTTAAATAACGCAATCTTCGCGCTCTTCTCTCTAACCAACCAGCCAGTTAGCAATAACGATGCAGGCTGAAGAGCGCGCTTAAGGGCCTGTTCACATAGGAGTCCGTTGCGTTGCGTTCTATTAACATTTGATGCATTGTTTGTATGGGTATAATAGTTCATCCCCGCTTAAATGTTCCTTTTGTACAAGCTTATCAACGGATGGAGAAGAGGGAAAAAACCCTCTCAGATTACCGGCTTAACGATGAATGGAAATGCCACCCGTTTGCTGGGTGCTTCACTCTGAAACAGAAGGACGAATATGAGCATGATTTTCGAGGAGGTCAATTTGAGTAATGCTGTTGTCAATCCCATTATCACTGAGAGCTCAAATATGAAAAAAAACTGCGTGAAATCGATACTCAAGAACCTGATCGATAAACAAAACAACGTGTTAATTCTCTAGGATATGTTAGATTGTTTAGCCACCTTTGTTATACATTATGCAGAATAACAGATAAATAAACATATGGTTCTTCAAATACAATTGCAGGGCTCCCACAGTTGTCAACATTGCTGAAGAAGAAACTTGGGAGCATATCTAAGGTGAAGTCCATCTTGAGAAACTCTATCGGCTTTTTTTTGGATTTGTTCTTAAAGAGTTCATACTTCCTGGACGAACAGTCTTTAAACATTTTTATATGGAGGCGTTCGACAAGTGGCGGAATCAAGTTGGGCTTGTTCAACGGCAAATTGTTACGTTTTGGATCCTGCGCTACTGTTGAGCTCATAGTGGGAATCGAGGGTTGCGGATACCGAGAAACAGTGCTAAAGTTGTAACGCCCAATACCGATGCCTTTTTTACTGTAGTTTTGGGGTGTTACGAGTGCATTTTGTGTCTTCTCAAACTTGCACCCGGGGCACAAGCTAGAGGGACGTATGCTTGTTTTACGCGTAACACTGACACAAAGGCAGAACATAGTAAACATATATTTCTTTGAGACACAAATAGTGTACTTTCCAATGAAACAATGACATTTGAATAGTTCTAGAATGATAGCGAAAGTTTGAGTGCACTGACCGATTATGTCAGAAATATTATGAAAAGAAATAAAAGAGTATAATTTTCTAATCCGTTTTTATTATTTTTAACAAAATTTCACTATGCTGTAAATCTAATTTTTTAATTGTATTTTTATTTTTGTTTTTGTAGTAATGAAACGTCTAAACTTTTTACTCCCGGTAGCAACGTGTATCATATCGAAATGTTTGATAACCGAAGTTAAAATCCTTTGGTTTGTCAGCTTGTTGATCATGTCACTTTTAGTTTTAGATTAAAAGTGATTGTTAAAATTTAGAGAAGAATTTTTTAACTTTAAAAGTAGTTCACCCATTATATGTTTTCGACGGTGTCTTACGTTTGAAGTTAATCGTGCTATCTTGTTTATACCGGCTTTTGATTAGATTCGATACTAGAGCCGAAGCACAAGTGAGTTATTACACGTCAACATTACCAAATACAACCGCATTTAAATTTCATTAATTATTTGAATCCGAGATGTTATTATATAGAATATATTATTGTTACTGATTGTTTTCATATGTAAAAGAGTAAATATCGTTTAGTAACGACAGTTGATATTATAACGACTGGTCACTACAGGATTGATTTTTAAATTTACTAGCGTATTAGTAGTACACATATAGTGTAATAATACATTCTATACAATTACTTCTTCTGTTAGTGTATCATATATTCAATTACCTATAGATCTATTCCGTTATTATGAGCATATCAATTTAAGAGCAAATGTTAATTTTTTATTTTAATAGTTCCCTGTTATTTCCATAATAATGTATAAGGATAATTTAATGATTTTTCCATACTTGAAGGAAATTCTATTTTATCTAATTATTCTGCTGTTTCAGTTAAAGCAACAGGATTTCATGGAGAGAGGTTGTGTGATAATTAATTAATCTAGCCATATATCTACAAATATGAAGGAATGTCTGTTTTAAAACTATTTGTTATGATTTGAGGGCAGGGGGTATTTTATATTTATAGAGCTGAGTATAATTATAAAAACCAAAGTTTAATTTAAAGATTATCAGGAGGACTTAATCTGAATTTTTTTCCAGTCATTTTAAGAATATCTTAACTACAAGCTGCTGCTTTTTCATTTAGAATTTTGGTAGATACATCTGAAGTTATCCAATGTGCTTATATTTTCCTGTTCAAGTGTCTCATGCACCAAGTTTATTTCTCTCTGTCTCCACAGTGTGTACTGTAAGATTTGCACTGTATTATATGCTTGCTTTGTTTATATGACACGGGTAGACAGAAAACTTAAATATTTAGAAATCATGATCATCAGAACATCAATTTTAAGAGATGACTGGGATAAATGTTTGTCTATGGATCTTGCAGGTGATGTGTGAACATATGAACTGTAGATTTAAAATTAGTGTGTCATCAATAAAAGCTGCAGTTTTATAAATATAATTATACTTTATATAATATATTATGTAACAGAAGAGAGATCCATTTTCAAAAGACATTTTGTTCATTCAAATAGCTTTTCATAATATATAAAGTCATCTGTGTGCAATTTCTGATGCTGTTCATATATGAAAAAAAAACCATAAGAAATTTTTGAAAGATTTCTCATGAATCTGAAATGAGTAAAAATATTTAAGGCCTAATATTGATAAACCTTTTTTTTCTTTCTCCTGGGTTCTCTGTCAAATCAGGGACTAAAATTTATTGCCTTTCAATTGTTACTTTTGCCATATGGACTTGATAGAAGCTGTACTGATTTTTAAGAATTTTTAATGCTTACTAATGAGAATAAAATTAGTTATACAACAACTGAATGATATATATTTACATTTCTTTCAACAGTCAAAAATAAGTTAATAACATCAATTGGAGAACAAGGAAAAAAAAAACCTTGGTGGGAGAAAATATACTGCTAAGCTTAAAAAATGGCTTATTAAGATTAAAAAAATATTATGAATATAAGAAGCTAATATAAAATAAAGTGTTGTGCTTGTCGTGCTATTTTTGATTCTACTACTATAGAAGTGTAGATTTACTAACAGGATTAAAAACGTTCTTTAAAATTTGCTATGAAAAAGTGTCACAAAGTAGGATTTCTTTTAACTCTCTTACCCTGTTGAAAAAAAGTTACGTTTTGCCTGTATGGGTCTACTAGCTGAAAACCCGCACTTCGCTACGGAGTACATTCAAATTAAATACAACGGTCAATGTATGCAATTAATGCCAAAAAAATAAATATATATATTTATAATAAATACGATGATCAATGTATACAATTGATGTAAAATATGTATATGTATATATTTATAAAAAAATCGTAAGGGATATTTATTTTTTTTGGATAATATCCAATCGTCTGCTGCATTAGAAAAAAAAAAAATATTTTTTTGTCTATTTAGTTATGTACATGATGATAAATTTATTTAAAGTACCAGAAAAAGAAATCACGTGATCAGCATTTTAATAAATTAAATTCTAAAAATTAATCTTTAAAAATTCATCAAAAATCAGAAAATCGAGGTAAAAATTTGAAAAAGATTTCATTTTAAAGGGAATTTTTATGATCTTTCTCGTGATATAAATTTTATAACCCTCAAATTATTATTTTAAATGCAAACTTAAATAAAGTTACAAAAACAGCTTAAAAATTTAATTTAAAAAAATCTGAGAAGAATTTTTCAAAAATCTTTCTTAGTGCAGCCCTACACCATAAGAAGAATCACCATTCAAAATTTCAGCCCTTTAGGTCCAGCGGTTTGGTCTGTGCGTTGTATGTCAGTGAGTCAGTTAGTCAGTTATGGAACTGCTTTATATATATAGATTAGACAGTTTGGTTTATATTTATTCTAGGTCATAACAAATATTTTTATATATTTTTATTTCATATATTTTTGTGTTTATTAAAAAAGACAACAAATTTCATATCTTTTCTAACTCCTACCCCTGGCCCTTCCAATCTGTTGTCTGTATAAGCGGTGTTATGGATTTAAAAGCTTGAGAAATAGTAGAAATTTTTTAATAACAAATATATTATCTTTTATTTCCATTATTCTTGATACTTTTTTTTATGACAATCAAGATTTACAGTTTACATTTGCATGCTCCTGGCAAAGAAAAGCTAAGCATGAAGCATACCTCGTTTGCATTTTTCAATCTCTCTTTGGACCACATTCTTTGCACCATCCTCATTTAGGTATACTGATATTTTTAAGTTTTTCACCTGCTGCAATTGCCAATTTCTTTATTGTTAGTGGGGAAATATTTTTTCATCCTAATATTTCTGTGAGTTTCAGTCAGCTGTTTGCCAAGTTCCTTTAGAAAAATGCTCCTTTTGTATAAACACACAGGCCATCTCCTAGTTCCCCTTTTGCATGTATACACGACAGCTAAATTATCTGTAATACCTACTCTACCTTTAGTTTTATTATAGATAAAATTATATCTGGTTTCATTTCTTTCTCATCTGAAACTTTTGTGCTGATTTGTTCTTTTTTGGCACATATGAAACAAGTCTTATCTGCTTCAAAACCAAATAATGAGAAAAGTATTTCTCTATCATGTGATGATTGAAATTCAGAAGGAATAAATGGGTTGTTTTTTCTGAGAGTTCCAATGATAGTTAATTTTTTTCAGGAAGGATATAATATATGAAGAAATTATCAACCATAATATTTCAAACGGTATCCTCAATTGAATTTTCTAGGCGAAATACAACATTTCTTCCTTGATATTTGTCTCGCTCACCATCAGAAGGCTTTCCAGTATAGGTTTCAGGAGCACAAACGTAATCTGTTTTAACATCAGACATCAACCACAATTTAATTCCATATTTCCCTGTTGGTTTTGATGTTATATATTTTTCAAATGAGTATTTTGAAAGGTGCAAGTTGTTTGTCAATTATTACATTTTCACAAGGAAGGAACATCTTTTGCATTTGTGTAATAAATATCTCAAATAATGATCTTATTGCAGCTAGCTTATCTACATGACATAGATTTACACTACTTTCTTTGTTGTAAAATCTAAGAAATTGTCTAATAGTTTCTAAACGTTGCTAAGGCGTAATTGCACGAAATATGTCCTGGCCATCTTCGCTCCAAAACTCTTTGAGCGATTCTCCTGCTAAAATTAGCAAACCTGACAAAAAAATTAATGAAAATAACTTAAAATTTTTTAAAAAATGAAAGGATTTTTAATCGTGTAATTTTTTACATTTTATTTCAATTTATTTATAAATTATGTGTAAAAAGTTTCAGATTTTTTTTTTCCAGTATAAGCTTCAAGTTTCTCTGCAGAAACCAATGTGTATGTTTTATTATGTTCTGAACATACTCACTTCATTTCTTGGTTAGCTTCTTCTAGAATTAATTTCATCATGCATTTGTTAAGAAAAGCGTCATTGCTGACATGGGATGTTCAGTTATCCGGGGTTATCAGGACCAGGGGTTAATTTCATAATGTTATGTTGTCTGTAAAGTAAGAACAGAAATCAGAAAATATCAAATAAAGAAAAATAAATCAGAATAAATAAAATAAAATACCAAATAATAATAAATTGAAATTATGTAGTAGTACATACCATTCTTTTAAAGTAGAAGGAGGGAATTTACACTATTCAGTTTTGTTACGACTGACGAAGGAAGATTGTGACTGCACGGTTTCATCTGTATCAGAAATATCCTTCTTATCATTATCTTCTTTGATGGATAAGTGATCAAATTGATGTGTTTATTTCAAATCATTATCACTTCTTTCATCATAATGATCACTGAGCTCTTGCAAAAGCTTTCTGATCTCTTCTTCAGTAAGACCACACTTACTAGGATCATATTGCACAATTAAATGGCAAAACACACCAAACAGGTAGAACAGTCTATGTGTATTTCAGTATCATGATGCTATTTATCAATCATTCAAAATACAGACATCCAAAAATTCTAAATTTATTTATTTTTATGTATTTATGTATATTAGTGATATGGGTCTATTAGACCCACTCAGGTAAAATGTCATTGTTTTTTTTTTAAAATAATTAATTCCTCAAGTCTGAAAAAGTTATAAACTGAACAAATTTATCTATTTGAGGAATACTTAAAAAAAAAAAAAAAAAGAGTGTTTTAAATCCATGGGAGCTATTAGGATAAATCATAGAAAAGGATCGATTCAACCCATTCAGGGTAGAAAGGTAAAAAAGATTTCATTTAAATAATTTTTCTAACAATATGAATAATTGTTTGAAATGAAAGCAGCATATTACTAGCTATGACAAAGAGGCCTGTGAAAATTAAGAAATTCTTGTCTTAAAAAATTATGAATTCTTCCTTACTGCTACTCCCTTATCAATCAATATTAGATTAGTTTTTCCTTATCTGAACTTGTTCACTTGTAACTGGAGAATAGTTTAGGGGCAGAAAAGCAGGCTTGATTCCTTTCAGAATTAACTTCATTTTAAGGCTACCAGAGAGTATATCCTTATTGATTTTTGATCGTTCATTAAAGTAGATGATTTTAATATTGTTATATGGATAAATAAGTGAAAGTATAAGGTTTAAACTATGGTTTTTTATAATTTGAGTGCTTAAATTTTTTAAAAATACACCTGAAAGACCTAAAAAATTTTATTTCCCTTTAAATTGAATATTAAATTATAGTTGACTGCAAAATTTTTTTCAATTTTTTTTATGATTTATTTTAGTAATACTAATGAAAATATTGAACTAACGAAAGTTTTATAAGTTCGTTAAGTAATAGCTTCAGAATAGTTTAGGAATCTAATTGAAGGAAAACTTAAACGTGTTTTTTAATATTTTACTTGATAAGTTCTGTAATAATGTTTATATTTTCAAGAAAGATTTTACTATTAATTTTTTTACATCTTTTTTTAAAAAAATGATTGAAATAAACTTTTTTGTTTCATAATGAACATTTAAATCGTAATTTAAATTTGCCAATACTGAAAGAAAATTGTATCAGCAACTAATTGATCTCTTTACATTTACATGCCTTTGGATTTTTTACTTCAGTTATTAGTTTACTAGGTAACTGAAATTAATTAGTATAAATGAGAAATCTAAAACTGTTTTATCCAATGTAACAACTGTTTAAAATATTCATATTCTGAATGCAGGGAGTTGTTTGAACTTGAGTTTTGAGTTCCATTCCTACTTTTTGATGTTATGTAATAACTTAGTTTTCTAAGAAATTTTTTTTTTAATGATTCATTTCTCTTGAAAAAGTTACTTTTCCTTTTTGGTAAATGCATTTTTTGTTATTTGCAAATAGTAATACAGGAACAAGCTCTTTATACCCTTTGTTTGAATTTAGTGCCATATTTTATTCTTTAAGATAATTATAGCCTATCTATTCTTTATTTTGTGCTTTATTTTCTTGAATATTTTTGTTGTTAGAAACTGAAAAAGAATATCTTTTTGACTATATCCATTTTTTAAACAGATATTCTCTTAATGCTATGAACTAGCAAATTTGACATGTATGTAGAACTTTAAAACTCATTGAGAAGGTAACATTATGAGTTAAAATCCCATATTAATAAATTAAATTACATTTAAGACTAAACTAGAATACATATTATCTAAAGTATATTAAGTTAAAGGGCTTTAGAATTCAGTCATGTTTAAACTGAATATGAGTGGGAACACATCTTCTAATTACCCATGCTATGCCTCAAGGTGCATTAATTATAAAGCACTTACATCTAAGTTTCTTCTTTTCCTTTCTTGCAGTTAAAATGTCTTCAAGCCTGCTCTATAAGCGTCCAGGATGGTTTGTTCGTATGTCACCAGAAAAACAGGATACATTGCTAAAGATGTTGATCCTATCCATGGCAGCAATTTTATGTAAGTTTTTGTGATAAGTTCTTTTATTTATACTTGTACATGAAAATATTCTTAGATTAATAGCATTATATGTGAATGTATAAATTTTTATATATAAATTAACATCTTAAGTTTTTTGTGGGAATTCTATTAGTAAAGCATTCAAATTAATTTTAGCAGAAATATTCTTTAATTTATGTAATATTGCAATGTTATGTAATAAATTGATTTCAAAAGTTATATATTCATATGAATTTTCAATATTTATAATACTAGGCTACAGTATGTTATCAACTTAAAAATGTTTTTGTTCTTGATGTCTTGATTGGAATGATTGAAATGCTTCTTTGATTTAACATTTTGTACATTGATCAACAAACAAAATATCTTACATTTCTGTAAACGCATTTGTCTGTCCAATTTGTGAAGAATCGACCCCAGCAAACTCTCCACAAATAGACTTGTAGTATAAATTATGCCTTTTTCTAAGGCGGTCTATCCAATCATTTGAAGCTGTGAATTAGAAGCAATTTCTATTTCAAAACGGGGCCATTTATGGGAATGCTTGTTGCATGAACTTAGTTGAACTTTGGTAAGAAAGGACAAAGAGAAGGGAGATTCCGAGTATTTCACGTTTTGATAAGATATATTTCTTTATTTTTCATCATAATTTTTGAATATTTTAGGAAAATTTCATTGAGTTTTTCCCTCTGAAAAACGTTAAATGCGTGAAATATTTTTAAATGATAATGTTAAATCTGTGATTTTTTAACATTACAAGTATAGGAAATAAATTGGGACTAATGAAAAATGACGTTATACGCGGGAAATCGTTAAATACAGGTTACGTGAAATCGAGGTTTCACTGTATTTTTAAAGTGTAGTAATGTTTTGACATTTTTTTATGTATTTGCATACTAAAAAAGAATTTTTAAAATGTCATAATAAAAATTGTTTTCTTATGCTATAGCTTTTTCTACTCGTCTTTTTTCTGTACTGAGGTTTGAGAGTGTCATCCATGAATTTGATCCTTATTTCAATTATCGAACTACCAGATATTTAGCAGAAAATGGATTTTATAGCTTTCATAACTGGTTTGATGATCGTGCTTGGTATCCTTTAGGGAGAATCATTGGTGGTACTATATATCCAGGTATGTAGAAAATAGTAAATGTAACAGAATTAATTTCATTTAAATATATTTTGTGTCATTTTCAATATTTTCTTCTCTTATCTAGGTTTAATGATAACATCTGCAACAATATATCATGTTTTACAATTTCTTCATATTACTATTGATATTCGCAATGTCTGTGTGTTTTTGGCTCCATTATTTTCAAGTTTGACTACCATCATCACATATCTTCTTACCAAAGAGCTTAAGGTAATTGCATTTACTATCTTATTTACCTTAGCATATTAATCATGGTTTGAACTCATAACTGAATTCTGAATTTTTGCAGCTTAGTTATCTGCATCCAAACTCTATTTCAAATTCTGTATGTTAGTATAATAGTTGTAAGTTTTAAAGTGTCTTCTAGGTGGATTTTTTTTTTTAACAGCATATATCTATTATGTGTATATTAATATATGTACATAAATATATATATATATATATTAAAGAATCATTAGCATCAATTTTATCTTTTTTTGTTTCACAAAAATGATACAAAAGCACAGTGTGTCTTGTAGTGGTTAATGATAATGATGGATTATGGTTGAAACTTAATTTTCTCAATTTCTGATCTATAATATTAGGTCTAATAGCTTTAATTTTTATTAGTATTTAGTTTCCTTGGTCTCAAATCTTGACTGCTCAAAGTGAGAGTTTAACTTTTATTATGTTCTGATACAATGAATCGTTGCTTTTGTTGTGTATTTATTTTCTCTGGTTTTCATTTTTTTTTTAATGAGAAAAAATTTAAGCAATTTCCTCATGAAGATATCAAAAAGGGAAAAATAAGTTAAAAATGACTGTCTTTTGTTTTAAAAATTGTAGAAAATCTTTTAAGAGCTCCTTGGAAAATTTGCATAGTGAAAATAGAAAATTTAGTTTCCTCAAAATATGAGGAAACTTGAAATGTTTTATTCTATTGATGCCAGCTTCTAATCTTCATGTTCAGTTAAAATGCTGTCATGTAAATTTATTTAGAAAAGATACATGTATAATAATTTCATGTATGCTTCCCATATAGGCTTTTTTCCAGGCACCCGATTAATTTATTTTTGAAGTATGTGTTAGTTTTGCTGTCTGGTTTAGTATTTTTTTTCTTTTATTATGTGGTAAAACTGTTTTTATGTCCATAATGTGCTTATTTATTCTAAATGAATTGTAATATTATGGATAGTGATGTAAATGTTGTCTAACAGCTAGCTTATAAATGATTTCTTAACTTGCTTATAATAAAATAAACCTTCTCTTTTGATATTGCCAAGCTTGTTTTATCCAGTGTAAGATTTATAAGCAACTATAAAAGGTCAACCTAGGGCCTTTACCTTTTTTTAAACATGTTTCTGATTATATTATATATTAAGTATTTATCTTTCAATTTATTGTACCTTATTGATCCTTCAAAGAGAATGTCTCTAGAAATAAGCACTAAAAACAATTATACTGATTGCTTGTTGCAAATTTCTCATATAAAAAAGGGATGCTGATTGTAATAAATTTTTAATGTTCTATTTTATCTGGAGTTATAAAAATTTAAAAGAAAGATAATAATATACACAACACTAAAACTGTTCTGTAAAATGTAGATATGAGTACAAAAAAATGTCAGTATGGGTTTTGCAATTTTTATAAAATTGTAAAACGGTTCCATGACAGATTAGGTTTTGGAACCACCAATTTTTGGATGACTGCCATTCTTGGCAGTTTACATGAAAATCACTGGTCAGTTTTATAGCATTTTTACCACTTCCAGAGTAAATAACTTATTTATGAATGAAGTCCGATCATTCATTCTTATAAATAATTTTCAGAGACTATATTAAATTTTTATGTACTAAAAGAATTTTCTAATTATTTTTTTTCTGAAATTAATTTTAAAGTAATTTATATATATATATATATATATATATATATATATATATATATATATGATTTCATAAGATATGTCACAGGAAAGTATATCAGTATAGGAAAATACTTAGGATGTGTGTGAGTTATCAAACTTTTATGTTTTGTTCTGTGCATTTTCTGTTTTTATACAGACTCCTGTAGATTTATGGATCATGATACAGAAGTACATTTTAGTAAATGCAATCAAAAAGGTCTTTTCTTGGAAATGAATTACATGAGTAGGTATATGTAGAAGACCCTCATCTATTAATTTGTTCTATTCACTTGAGGTTTATAGTTACTTCTTTTCTATCTTTTTTATAAGAAACACATTTTTTATAATATACATAATTGATAGTGTACATGATAGTAATGTCAGATATGTGTCGGTTAGTTGATTAAATGGAATAATTGTACAATTTTTAAATACTGTAGAACTTTTATGTAATAAAGTACTTCTGATGATAGTTTTAATTTAATATGGGCTTCATTGATGCATTAAATGTGTTTTGAGCTATTACTGCTCACTTCTGATTTTTTTATGACAAATATTTTATTGGCATACAATAATTTAAAAATTTTTAAGATTCTGATTGATTTTGAATATTTAGTACAATTTTTTATGTCTTCCTGAAAATTTTTATCATTCTTTTTTCCAGGATGTTGGTTCAGGATTAGTTGCTGCTTCTATGATATCAGTTGTGCCTGGCTATATATCACGTTCTGTTGCTGGATCCTATGATAATGAAGGAATTGCCATATTTTGTATGCTATTGACATATTACATGTGGATCAAAGCTGTTAAAACTGGATCTATCTATTGGGCTGCTATGTGTGCTGTTGCATATTTTTATATGGTATTTAGTTTTTTTTTCATATTTTAATGAATTGCAAATTGTTTTTATCATTCATTTGAAGAAGTGTATAATTATTTTTTTCTGAAATTAATTTAAAAGTAATTTATATATATATATATATATATATATATATATATATATCATGTTGCTTACATACACGTTACTAAATAGATCAGTTCACAGGTTTAATCCAAGGTGATGCAGTTCGTGACCAGAATAATGACTCGTTGATTCGTGACTAAATCTTTATTATTATTTAAGTAGAAATGCCTTCGCTCCATTATACTAACTTAAATCATTTTGCTATTCGATCCCACCCCATGACACATACGTTTGTTCACTTTAAATTCCTACATCGCTTTACCTTTGTTTGCTTTCAGCGTGTACAGAAAAGAGATTCCGCTGACCTAAGCAATTTGATTCGAAGCTTCCAGAAAGACGCTCTGGCGTCAGCACTTCTCACGAATTCACCCCAATCTCTGTGATATTAAATTTTATGGACAAGTTCTGCCATCTGTTGACTTTTATTATAATTATATCTTTGTCATTTAAGTCCTATTTCCTATCAATTCACTTAGTTTTAGTCTAATTTAACCTAACTAAACCTAATTAACCTATAGTTAAGTATAGTTTACTCCTCTGGACATGACATATATATATATATATATATATATATATATATATATATATATATATATATATATGTGTGTGTGTGTGTGTGTGTGTCAAATCTTAGTTTAATATTTTATTTGCCTTGAAATGGAGAGTTTCTGAAAAAATAAAGCTTCACTCCTTTAGAAGCAATCAGATTTTATAGCATCTTTATTTATCACATATTTATTTCAGATTAGTGTTCATTTTTAATTTTTAAAAATGTTTAATATCTATTATACAAGTTAATTGATTAAAATTAATCCATCATTTGCTTTTCATTTTGAGTTTCCATGTCATGTTAAATATGAGTGTTATTAATTTTAATGATCAGCATTTTGTTGGTACCCAGGTAATTCTTTTTTAGGATGATATTGCCTGTAATTGTATTTGAATCCTTAACTGTATTGATCTCAACATGCTGTATTTTAAGGCTGTTTATTTTCTTCAATTTGTATGCTTGTTTATAATCATGTGATGCTGAAATTAGATTTGAAAAAAAATTTTTTTTGGACTTAACCTTTAAAGCTATCAGAGGTATTGATCGAAAAGACATTAAAGAGGTTCAAAGAAACAGGTAATGCAGAAATAATGCACAATGGCGTAAAAAAAAGGAAGTACTTCAGTAAAATTAATAAAACTTATGTATTAAAAAAATTAATGAAGTCTGCCATAAAAATGTCATTGAATTTAACATTTGTTTAAAGCATAGCTAGAATTAATAAAAATTTAAAGCTAGAATAAAAAACATAGCCAACAGTTTAACTAACAAGAGCTAAGAATGGGTAAAAAAATATGTAGGTACCACTGAGGAAACTTGCTAGCAATAGTGTTGTTTTTCTCAAGTGTAAAACTTTTTTTCCATGGGCACCTCATAAGAATGAAATTATATGATCTATGCAAAGTCAATTCAAGATTCCATTGACTAAAATAAGTATGGAAAGGTTTCAAAAAATATTTTGTAATGATATTGGGCAGGAATGACAATGGAAGCTAGCTGCCTCTTCCTTTTCTCAAAACAGGAAGAGGAAAAAAAAAGTCAAATTTAATTTAAAATAATGCTTTGAAAGAAGAATTGATAAAGCTAGCCAGAATAATTTAAGTTTTTGTGAAGACTCAGTACAAGCACATCATGAAAAGATTTCACAGCATTTGCGCATAATGTAGACTACAATGCAAAGATATTTGTCCTTAAAAGACAAAACAGCATCTGCACAATTTTTCTTTATCATTGTTGGCAGCTTTATTCTCATCTCTGTTTATTGAATTTATTGGCCATGATTTTTGAATTTATGATAAATCCTATCTTTAATGTCATGTATCTGTGTTATATATCCCCCTTAAAAATATATTTTTCTATTATTTTTTGGATGTCCATAGTGGTCCATTCAAGTGAGAATTTTGTATCATTTGTGTGTGTTTTGAATTACAAACTTTTCAACTTATTATAATTCGAATTATGAAAGTATAGTTTGAGAGCTAGAATTTACAGTCTTTAATTTTGCACATTAAAATTGCAGGTTTTAGTGCAAGAATAAAAAAAAATAATCATCTAGATCTGTGCTTGATGTGAAGGATGGAAAATATCAAATTTGTCCTATTCTGTTTCTTCTGAATTTCAGCTATGTATATGTATTTCATCATGTTTTCTAGCGTACTTAAGGAAATAATATTTCAGGTTTCCTCTTGGGGTGGATATGTGTTTTTGATAAACTTAATACCTTTGCATGTATTGGCTTTAATGGTAACTGGCCGTTTTTCTCACAGAGTATACATTGCTTATAGCACAGTAAGTATTGTTTCTTTTATTTTATACCTTGTTTGAAAGTTATGATGTTGTGATTAAAATTTTAGTGCACTTATAAAAAAAAAATTTTGTTCATCAGTTTTGCTTTCAAGTGTTTTATGAAGTTTTATTGAATTGCATTCAATATTATCTGGAAAGCTATATTTTCTTGTTTAAAAATATTACTTTGATAAAATTTTGACAAAACAGCTGCTGTAGAAAATAAAGAACTATAATTTAATTATTTACAATTTTAAAATATTTTTGTTTAAGGATGTTTGTAAAGATTACTCAGCAGAAGATTTATTATCTTTAATTTTTAAAGAAAGTGTGTAACTTACAATTGTTTTCCATTTGTGATATTAGGAAATATGGTTCAGAAATTTCTTTAGAAGAAAAGAGATAAAAAATAAATATGTAAATAAGACCAGGCACATATTAGGCAAAAAATTTATATTCTCATTTAACTGCTTTAATTTTTTCTTCATCCTGTAAATATCTTGATTAAATTACTCTATTTTCATGGTTGCTTAAGTAAAAGTTTTATTTTATACAAATCCAGATTCATACATGTGTGACTGACATTCTCAGCATTTCTTTCTCTCTTGCCTTTAGACCATATTTCTATATATGGTTATGATGTTCATGCAGTAGGTCAGTGAAGCTCCTAAGCAGGCAATCATTCATCAGAGATCATGTGATAGCACTACCATCTAATTACATTTCTATAAAATGAAAATTGATTAAAGTTAATTTTTACTTAAAATATCTAGAAACTAAAGAAACTAATGCAATTTTAAAAAGCAATACGGTAACCACCACTTATAGTGATCAGTGATTATAAGAATCAACCATTTATAAGAATCAATATCGCGAAAACTAAAACAAATGTATTATTTCCATGTTAAAATTTTCGCTTTAAAGAATCAACCCACGGGTTTTATTCCCACCAGTTTACACTCTTCGCTTTCCTTCCATTTTTCCAAAAAAGCCACTTAAACCTTCAAAAGGCACAAAGTTCTTTCTCTTTTTTTAAAAGAAAGATTGATAAGATGGGATGGAAAACAGTCGTAAAATGCATCCCTTTCTTTGTTAGACATAACATAATAGTTTCCCCTTAAACGCTTTAGCTAAACACTGTCTTATTAGCTTGACCCAGGGGCATCTTTACCCGTCCGGGTCCGATTTCACTTTTCTCCACTGACAAACAAAAATAGGGACTCTTTTTTTTTCCACCTCCCATATCCTGGTTGCGGCTTCCTGGACCCTGAAACACAAATCTTTGCCGAAGTTTCCACTATCACTTAGGCAAACGTGACACTAGTAGATTCAGCACGTTATCAAACCGTGAAACGTAAGCTAGAAGGTGAATCTTGGTTTGAGACTATTAGTATTGAAAGAGGTATAAAGAGCCTCCTGAAAACTTCATTATGTCAAGCTACCATAGAAAACTTTTTCTTGCTCCCTTCCTGTAGTTGAAATGTTAAAACTGTTAAGCAGGAATATTGTAACAAATATTGGATTTTTTTCTTCTCTTACTATAATCATGTGTATCTACTTATAGGTCTAGAAATTAAGTTGTATTTTTAAAATTATAAAAAAAATTTTAATAAAAGATAATTAACGTAAATTAAAGAGTATTTTATAGTAAATTATCTGATATATGCATATATAGTGTGTGTATGGTTGTCCAAAAACATAAATTTTGGCTATAAGAATCAACCGCTTATAAGAATCAAAAACAGTAATAACAAACGTGATTCTTATAAGCGGAAATCACTGTATATATTTATTTTTGCAATTCATCTTTTTGCCATAATATCTAAAACATTACCTCTTTATGAAAAAGTGCATATAACTTTGATATGTAGCAAAAATGTTAATATTTTGCAAATTACACTTTTTGAATGTAAAATTCAAATCCAACTACTTTAATATAAAACAGGTCTGAAACAAGCTTTATACACTATTTAAACATAAAATTAATGTACTAATTCTTTGTAACTTTTGCTGCTGTAAGTTTTTCCTTTTTCTTTTTAGGAAGCTCTGTTTTAAAACAATAAATTTTTTTTTAAAAAATGGATCAATTAATGCTGAGAAATAAATTACACCATGATAATTTAAACAATTTTTTTCATTGATTGAGCATGACCTTTCACCTGTCAGCATGGCTAAGATATTAATGTTATTACTTTAATCCTTAAATAAAATGTCAGCGATTGGGAAGGGCGAAAAAGGTTATTCACTATCATAAGCATAATATTTGTCGTAACTCAGTCAGACTTAGAGTTCCTTACTGATCAAACTCAAATTCGACAGTTTTTACCATAAACACTGCACATGTGTGTGTAGCAGAGGCCATAATTTATCGTTAGAACTAATAAAAACTGGCTTATTAGTTCTGTGGCTTATTACTGGCCCCAAATTACAGTATATCTGGATTTATGTGTATGAATTTGATATATTTAGCACCCTGAAAGAATGTGGATAATGTTTATATTTATTTTAGTGCTTCCTACTATATTATGGATTTTGTTTTGTATAATTTGTATGTTTTAAGTATAAATGATTTCAGGATCTTCCTTTTTCTGTTTCAGTTATATTGTCTTGGAACTCTATTATCAATGCAAATATCATTTGTAGGATTTCAGCCTGTGCAGTCAAGTGAACATATGGCAGTAAGTATTAATATTCCAAACTTCTGTTGTGATTACTAAAAAGTGAATTATCATTAAAAAAATATTGCTAGAAACTTGATTTCTGTTCTTTTAGAGTAATTATAATGACAATTTAAGACTATATGAAATGGGTTTGAGTTGCATGTGTAATTTAAAATCACATTTAAATATATGTATGCATTGGATATAAAATCCTACTACTATTTCATTTATATTATCTATCAATATTTTTCAATTCTTGAGACCATAAACAGCAGAAGGGTTTTTCCCATAGAGATAAATGTAAATCATCTAATGTCTTTACAATAGAAGTAATTTTGTGTCAAGTTTCCTGAATTTTTCCAAAGCAAACAACAATTATAGTTCATTTCAATGAGTGTTTAATGTTCATGATAAACTAAACAATAAATGTTATAATTTGAAATTTTGATTACATATAATAAAAAAATTTTTAATGGGGAGAAAACCTAAATAATAATCAAAGTGTTTATAATTTCTTAGAACAAGGTATAAAAATGCAATGCAGTCTAATTTTCTATTACAAATTTCTTTTGTAATTGTTCAGCATTTCCTGGAATTAAGCATTATTTCATTGTTACTGAGAAAAAAAGACCAAAAAAACAACTGAAGATTTTGTACAAAAATTTCTCCCACCTATTTCTAATGTTTTTAAAGTACAGAATTATATTGACATTTCAACACCATGCATGTCAATCGAATTTTCATTACATCTTTATACTTTGTTGGATAATTTTCAGTTATTATATTTTGATTTCAGAATTGTGAATGAATGTAAGAAATCAAATGTAAAAAATTAATTTTATTTTTAATCTATTTTTTCATCTTTAAGTGTCTATTTTCTATCATATCATTGATGAAAAAATGAAAATGAAAACATTACCCTCAAAAATGATTTACCTTATAAGTTCACTAAAACAATGATCTGTCTCACAAACTCATTAAAGCTCTGTTGTGGGGACATCAAGATTTTATTAGGATTTGCATTTTCATAATTATAATTTTTTTCTAATTTTTTTTAAATATCCAATCTATTTCCTGTTGTTGGAAAAAATATTGTTCATCTTCTAAATAATGAAATGTCTTCTGTTTTATGATGTGTGCTACTGATGGAGGCAGTCTCTAACTTTGAAGTAGTTAACTTAAGTTAAATATATGAAATGTTATATAGACTATCATAAACTTTTAATCTGTAATATGTTATATAGTAATACATACATACTATGATGCATCTTTAATGATTCAATAGTGGAGTAATTCTTAATGACCTTTTTACTTTTGTTCTAATATTTCATTGAAAATTTTTTCTTTTGCACATAGCACAAGCACATTATGCTTATTTTTTTTAGTATATGCTTTGTCAATGCATCTTGCATGTTTGCAGCTGTTCCAATAACTTTTCCTGACACAAATTTTCCCTGATAATTAATATTTTGTATTAATTTGTTCCCACAAGGAGCAACTAAATGATAAAAAAATGCTCATATTTAACTTCAAAATCAGCATCATCTGCACAACAGCTTTATATATATATATATATATATATATATATAATTGGCAAAATACTTTATACTATTAAAATTCTTTTTTTTAGTTTATGTATGTAGAATGATCCTAGTAAAATCTGGAGTGTATATTTATCTGATCTGTTGACAAAGATCTTAGTCTTATATGGGTTATTGGATGTGACACAAGCATGTGTATAAAGTTTAAAAAATAATTTTATGTGTGATAAACTTGACTGTTTCAAAATGAATTTTGTAAAACAAATTTTGTATAGATTTTTGTTTTCCTTTTGAACTAAGCCTGTACCATTTCTCTAAAATAATGAATTTTTCTTTTCAAATAAGACTTTTACAGTTATAAATTTTATGCTTCTGTCAATAATATATTCTTCGTAAGTTGTCGAATCAGATTTTTTTGATATTTAGTTTGTTTGAAATTAGGGAAAAACTAGATTGATGAAACCATAAAGAGTAAAAAATAGTTCCCAATTAAGTATAGTCCATTTATAACTGTAAAGTAATGTTCATTATAGACATTCATGTATTTATATATGCATTAATTTGTATATGCTTTTTTTTTCAGGCACTTGGTGTTTTTGGATTATGCCAAATCCATGCTTTCATTGACTACTTGAGATCTCGTTTATGCTATGAACATTTTGAAATCTTGTTCCAGGCTGTTGTATCTTTGTGTGCTGTCGTGTCTATTGGCGTTGGTGCTATTTTAACAGTTACAGGAAGTATCCTTTTTAAAAACTAAATTTATTTAAGTATCTCAAATTACTTTGATAATTTATATATCAAGTGTGAAGAGAATGGTTGGAATAATTTTTATTTACTTCTGTAATGTAGCTTGTAATAGGTGTATGGGAAGAAATAATAGTGAAAGCTTAGAAAAAGAAGTGCAATTTTCTCTTAAATAATGTGTGGTAAAGAAAATGAAATTATATCAGTATTTTAAAGATTGTTTGAATTTTAGTTTATGTAAGAAGGAGGACAGTCAAATATGAAATATATTTTAAGTCCAATCTATTGACAAGATATTGACTTTTGTAGTTTAACCCTTTCAGGACGGGCGTCCCATATATGCATTCCCTACGAATGTCACTCACAGCCGGGCGTCCCACCCATGCATCACTGAAGAATGAACCCGGTGGACGGGTGATGCATATGTGCATTTCAAGCTGGAACAATATTTAAAGACCCCTAGATGGCGCCCGGTGTCCATAGCTTTTGAACTGAACATAGTTTTAGTATCCTGACCTTCAGTTTGCTCACATTCTGCCACAGTTTGGTATTTTGCACATCAGCTGTTGCGGGGGAGGGGGGGGAAAGCATAATGTAAACAAACAGAGCTTGGCTCTTTAACTCTCCACATGATATAAACATTCGCGCTTCTGCTGGCTCTCCGAATACTTTTTTTCATTTTATTTTCGCTACTATATGGGGTCTTTTGGGTTGTTATTATCAGTTCTGTTTCATTTTGCGTTGCTTTCGGTTACATTTTGCGTACTTCCCTTCTTATTTCGGAAAGCTTTGACTCTAGTTATGGCAAGAAAACGTTATTTATCAGAGGAAGAATATACTCGCAAGATAAATGGCCCAATTAGTGACATAGATGAGAGTGATGATGCAAGAGTTAGAAAGTGGTATTTCTTGTGATTCTGATAGGGACATTTTATCAGAGACTGAGCTCACTGCCTGCCTTCCACTTTCAATAGAAGTTCGATTCAAGATACTTTATCTTGGACTCGAGCGTTGGAGGAACTGCATCCCCATACATTTATTGGAACACCGGGACAAAATTTGTAATACCTTCTGAAAAAGAAATTGATTTCTTTACTGTTTTCTTTGATGATGATCTACTAAATTTGATTGTTGAAGAAACAAATAGTTTTGCTCAAAACGCTCAAAGAAGTGCTTCATCAACTTCTAAATCAGCCAAATATTCAAATTTAAGTATTGTGGATATAAAAGTTTTTTTTTTTTTTCAGTGATAATACTGAATGTGCATAGTTTGTTCACAAACCGTGATAAAACAAAGGAAAAATCAACAAACATTTTATCCTAGTAGATCATGCAATGTAGGACTTTGCGTTTCTCCGTGCTTCGAGATTTACCACACTCAGGCCTCATTTTAAATATTGTTACTTCTTGTTGTAAATAGTCTGTGTTGTTTTTTATTAATTTTAAACTTTATGAATGTATTTTGTCAATTAAAACTTCGGAATAATTTGAATAGCGTTGTCGAAAATTATTTCTTAAGGTAAGGGAATTTTTTTATATTTTTTAGTGTAAATTAAAGAAAAAAGATTATTAAAGGCTAATTTTAACGTATATGACAGCTTAACTAATAATCTAAAACGGTACCACAAATTACGACGTTAGAGCTTAAACTTTTTTTTTTTAGTGATTTTTTTTTCTTAAAGTTAGGCTTAGCGATGCAAAACCCCCGTCCTGTGGGATGATTCCTATCGCCAACGCTCTGTCCCCAGCGAGCGTCTTAGGCAGAGGCGCCCCGTTGCGAAAGGGTTAAATTATTTGAAGCAACCTACTGGACATAGGATTGTAAGCAAAAAGGACAAAGTATTTATAAAATAAATTTTTGCAACAAATTGTTATTCATTGTCCTCATTTTGATATAACTATTAAATTTTTATGCTAATTTAATTTTTTTGTATTAAATGGGTGACAGGAATGCAGTGTTTATAAGGTTATTTTTTCTAGTATATTTAGAGATTAAAACTCTTTTGCTTCAACCACAAAAATTGCACCATATAATGATTAGTAATGATTTTTTTATTATAAATCTTTGTTTAAATGCATTCATTACCTGTTGGTAGCATAAGCATGTTTCAAAATAATCCTTTAAAGTGTATTAGTACTGTTCAGTGTTCATGTGAGATAGATAACCTTTGTGTTGCCAAAGATGACCATAGCATAAAGAGCTAACAAAATAAACAATTTATCTGATACATTATTTTAAAACAATTTTTAATACTTAATATTTAGTTAACATTTATTAAGGAAATTATCATTAGAAAAGGTATTATTATTATTGTTATTGGAAAGGTTCCGAGTTTCATGATTAGAGATAATGTAGCAGTGATAATTAAATATATAGGTATTTGATAGTTAGATTTTGATTGCATACATTTGCATCAAGGTTCTAAACTTGTTTAATTTTCAGACTATTTATTACTCTATTGGGCCATTTGTATGTTATGATTATTCTGTTCTTTTAATATGTTTATGTTATTGCCTCTGAAGATGATCTATTGTTTTTGCCATTTTGCTTTATTCTAAGAATGTTTACGAATTTCTTTTAAAATTTTTATATTTTAGTTATAATAAAAGATGCTAAAAATACTAACTAAAGTTATGGCAAATTTTTAGAGCTTGTTAGAGTTAGGTGTCACATTTATTTTACACTCTTCTACCTGAAGAAAACAAGAAGAGGGGAGGGACTATCTATTGAGAGTTTCTTGTTGAAACCAGAATATTTGGAAACGTTATTTTATATCTAACAGCCTTTTCTCTCTTTTCTTTTTTTTTTGTTATATGTGATAAATTTCTTATTGTGAATCACAAATACTCTTTTTTTTTTCTTCTTCTTTGTGTAATGCAGCATGCACAACATAACTTTGTGGAGAAATGTACTTGCCACAGTGAAAATATGTAGATTTGTTGGGCATGTTTAATATGTTGATAAAAATTTTGAAAAGCATTCAATTGCTTACAAGATTTCTAAAAGATTTACTGTTTCACAAGCATTGTATTAATTGCATTTTAATTTTAATGTTTGTTTAAGAATTATTCCTATTTTTTGTTAAATATTCCTTAATTAAGTCTAAGAAATTTCACCTTGGACTGGTAGATTCTATTCCCTGTTGGATCCATCATATGCAAAAAATAATATTCCTATTATAGCCTCTGTTTCGGAACATCAGCCTACTAGCTGGTCCAGTTTTTATTTTGACCTCCAGTTCCTTGTTTTTATGTTCCCAGGTATGCTTACTATACAATATAGTTTATGTATGTATATGTATGTCATAGTATTATGAATGTTAAAAGTTTCTGGTATGGCAGATCATATGCCCATTATTGTGATGGTGATTTTTACCATCCCTCTAAGGCATTGATGCACAGACTTTTTTCGACCTTGGCCCACGGTCTTTAAATAGTCTCGACCCCCAATGAATATTTTTTGACAGTAGATTTTTTTTTTAAAATTGGGAAACTGTAAAAAAAACCGAAAGAAGAAAATTTTGGTAAATTATATTAAAAATCAATGAGCTCCAGATTGTGGTTATATCTTTACTTAATATAACAACAACAAAAAATTGTCTTGCTCACCTTCTGCCCTTTGTTTTTTGGCAAGTCTCATGTGTCTCAAATTTTAATATTTATTTGTATTTGTATTTCATTAAAATTAAAATAACAATTAACAAAAATCAAAATTAAAAAAGCATGATTTGAAAAATTTTAACTTCATATTAAAACATTGAAAATTATGAACTTTTATTATATAAAAAAAATTAAATTAAAAATTTTTTTATTATATTAAAATTTATTTATATAAAATTAAAATAGTACTTCGTTTTCATAATTTAATATATGTTAAATTTCAGATTTGGATTGGATTATTGAGGCTGAAAGGGTTATTTATACATTAAAAAAAAAAATTCATTCAAAAGCTCATCTATTTCAACAATTAAAAAATAATTTTTACTGGTGGAATTTTTATTGTAAGACTTTTTGACACCTTGTTTTAACAATATTACATCATACATTTTTTAACATACAAAAAATGTAAATATTAAGAAAAATAATTCTAAAGTATATTTTTAAATTAAATAATCCAATATGCTGTGAATATATCTCAAACTATCTGTTACCCCTCCAACTTTTTTTCCGACTGCCTTGTTGGTTGTGACCCACAGTTTGTGCACCACTGCTGTAAAGTATTTCACCTATTTGTGCCGGTGATTATGAAAGTGGCCTATGTCAAGAATCTTAAAAAAAATAAGTTTATCAGTTATTAATCATTATATGCGTTTACGTTATCATAATTTGAAGTAATCTTTACAAAATTGTAGAAATTGAACTGTTAGATTGAGCTGATTGTTGGGTCATTAAACAGAATTCAGTTCATGTTCAAACTCAAGCCTTTAAATATCTCAAAATGAAAAATATGTGACTTAGACCACTCTCATAATCACTGGCACATTTAGTATTTTATTTGGACTTTTATATTGCCATCAATGTATCAGTTTTCCAAAAGTTTTTTAAGCTGATAGATGTTTTAGAATCTTACTACTACTGTAATGATTTTGAAAGTTGATATCAGTACATAATTTATAATTTTATTTATGGAGTTTTATTGATCACTTTGTCATATTATTGAAAAAATCATAAGTGAACCTGCTTGAAAAAATATCAAAAAATTATAAATATTTTCCTGTAAAAATACATTAGTGAAAAATTTTCAGGGTGAAGAAGTATATAGCTCTTTTTGACTGTGTAATCTTGATTCTGTAGGGAAAAAAAATTCAACTGCCTGGAGGGAATTTTCTAAACAAAGGAAATATTTAATGTGTAGTGTATATTTTGGTAGGGTTGCAGCAAAATATGTATCATATATTTCATAAACAAGCAGTAACACAGGAGAGGAAAATTTAGAAGAATAGTTTACACATTTCAGAACATAATTAGATTTTTGTTTCCTTTTTTGAATTAGTTGAATATTTTTTGTCTATGTTGTTTAGAAATTTATTGTTAGTAATAGATGACTACCACAGTGTTTTATCATTGTCTTTAAAACTTTAGGATACAGACATTTAAAAATTATAATTTTCCAAATAAATTCAGTGTTATTTTTATTAGAAAATATCTAGTAGTTTTATCTGGAGTTTTCTGGCAAATGTGAAGTTACACACTAATATGCTCCCTGTAACCCCTTAAAATTTCTTTTCAAAAATTAAGGGTTTGAAAGATGAATGGGCTATTAATTGTGGTATATCATTATTAGTTATGTTAATTTAAAAAAATATTTTAATTTTTTAAAACTTTTTATAATTTTGATAAATTCTTAATAACTTTGCTTATTTAGGATGCTGCAAATAATTTAATAATTGATGTTTATTACTTTTGAAATAAATTTTCAATTTAAATGAGGTATTTTGGATGTGAATGAGGTATTTAAAATGAAGAATAAAGACCATTGCTAAAAATTTTATTTGCAGCCCTTGATTTGTCAAGAGAAATTTGTGTCTTGTAATTTGCTAAAGTGTTCATTATGCAAAGTGAATGCTTAAAGATTTATGGAAAGATACCCAAATATAAATTACTTAATTTGAATCTATGAAGTAATATAATTTATTAATGTACTTTGTGAAACTTTTGATGAATGATTTTTTTATATTTATGTTAGAACATTAGAATCATAAAATTTAAATTAGAGGAAAAGTAAGTTGTAGGAACTACATATTTTAGAATTTAAGAAAGTATCATGAATATAAGCATGATTTTACCATCAATCTCATGATATCTATTTTTTTTTAGATATCTTTTACTAGACATAGAGAAAAGTAAATATAAATGACTGCATCCTGTTCTTATTCATATGTATGTGCTGATAGCATATATGTTCTAAATTTTTTGATATTAAAGAAAAAAGTTTTCTTTGCAAAAATTTACTCAGGATTAATGTACAGTATTTTAGCTTGTTAAATTTTTAGGGTTTAAAAGTTAAATGTTGTACTTGTCAAGTATGTTTTTCTTTGTACTGTGTGTTAATACAAAATTTCTTTTATTATTTATTGATTATTCTCTTAATTTGATATTGCTGTAGAAAACTCAATTTTGCACAATTTTTCATTTTAGTTGGATTGTATTTTTGCTTTTCAAAGCTCACAGATGCAAATATTTTCATAATTCTCTATGGTGTTACAAGTATTTATTTTGCGGTAAGTTGATTTTATGGATTGTGAAGATATATTTTTATAAATTAAGGTTATGGTCTTGTTAAAAATATTTTAAAAATTCTATTATTAATGCTATTTGAATATGTCACTTATGCATTTAAATAGACTGCTACGTATTAATATGTATAAAACAATTTTGATGAGACAATTTCCAAAAATTTTAAGTATCTATTTTGGCTCAACTGTTTTTGTATATTTAATGCTAATTTTACATTATTTGTCTGCATTTTTAATAATTGTTCCCTAATAATAAACTGAAATATGCTAGAAATAAAACATGGTACATGTTTTAAGTCATATATTTAATTAATGAAATAAATCTTCTAAATCTGATGCACTTACATTCTATGAGTCATTAAAAAAGGCCCCTTCCTCTGTCTCACACACACAAATAATCATACTACAGGTTAGTGTTTTACAGTAAAATAAGTAAGTTACGTCTTAATATTCTACACTGCCCAAAACAATTAGGGGAGCACATGGTTTTAACAAAATTATGCAAATACTTACACCGATAAGTGACATAAAATAAACCATCCATAATTTAAAGCCTAGCAGGAAACAAAAGAAAACTTCATATGCAAATCAAAGTTCATGACGTCAAAAACCAGAAAAAGAACGTAAGGGCGGAAATCGGGATGTTGCAGAAACGTCTGTTTCACTATCTTAACTGTGAAATTCGATTGCTCAGTTATTCTTTTTAAGAAAAGGTGACTTGAAAATGTCTGAAGAACGGGAATTACCGGAATCCATGGCATGGCGTATTATAGGCAGACTTGAATCCAGGCAAACACAATGTAGTGTCGCGGACGCTGTTGGAGTCGCCAGAAGTGTCGTTGCAAGGCTGTGGAATCGATTCCAAGAAACAGGGAATGTTAGACGCCAACCACGGCAAGGTCGGCCACGTGCCACTACAGCAACTGATGACCAGTATATACTGTTAACAGCTCGTCGAAACAGAACAGACAATGCTACTCAGCTGCAAAGACAGTTGCTCTTGGCAACAGGACGAAGGGTGTCCAGCCAAACATTACGTAATAAGTTTCATCAGGGAGGTCTCTATGCACGTAGGCCAATGGTCTGCATTCTGTTGACCTCACGCCACCGTGCGGCCCGAAGAAGATGGGCTGCTGAACATCAAGATTGAGAGCAAGATGATTGGAGCCAAGTGCTGTTTACAGACGAGTCCCGATTCAGTCTGGAGTGTGACACCCGACGTGTTTTGGTATGGAGGGAAAGGGGTACTCGAAATAACCCCACATTCGTTCGTGAAAGGTCACAATACAGACGAGCTGGTTTTATGGTATGGAGTGGAATCAGCATAGGTAGACGTACGGATCTGCATATCATTTGGAATGGTACTTTGATGGCCCAAAGGTATGCTATATGGAAGTTTCTCTAAATGGCAGAACTTAATTTTCACTGTTAAAATTTTGCTGTTTTATTTGTAATAGAAGAAAATATTAAGAATATTTAATTATAATAATTTTGTGATTTATTAACAGCAAAACTTTGTGTTTATCAGTGTTTTGAAAGTGACCATTATAAATTAAATATAGAAATTCAAAATGATTTAATTAAATATATAGCCACACACTTGCACACAAATGGTTTGATCATTATTAAAAAAAAACACAAAGGTATGAGTGCTAATGCTGCTTATTATATATTTTTTATTTCTAGAAGAATGTGATAGTTTGCATATTGACTTGCTGTAAATTAGGCTGATTGTTTTAAATTTTAATTTCTTAAAAAGTAGGGAAAAGAATCACTTTTGCAAAATTTTCTTGTTACAGTTGGGAAAAGTAATGAAAGAAAAATATAGGAAATGAATGTGTAAAGTAGTTCTGCTTTGTTTTGTGATTTTCAGTTTGTCACTAAATATCTATCCTAATATATTTGTGTATTCCTTTAATCTGTATAAATTTAAAATTTTTATAATCATCTGTAAAAGCCTCATGTGTTATCTTTATTACTTATCTAGCACTTTTCACGTGTTCAGTTCAAGTATTAATGTTAAAATTAGAGTCTTGCTTTTTGTTTCAAACCGTTGAACATTTTTTGTCTGTTAAAAAATTGTGTTTGAAACCTTTAAGTTTTTTTTTAAGTTTAAACTGAATACTTAAATTCTGCATATTTATGCAGTAATATTATTTCACTTACACTCTGTATTGGTATTATATTTAGGGAGTCATGGTTCGTCTTATGCTTGTACTTGCCCCAGTAATGTGCATTTTATCTGGAATTGGTGTATCATCCCTACTTACTACTTACTGCAAGCAGTTAGACTCCACACAGCATGACAAAAAGGCAAAACGATTTGACAGCAATTATTTTAAGAAAAACGAGGTAAGGGAAATCATTTAAAATTTTATGAAGTATTTTCTTAAAAATTAGTTGGTTATTATGAGTACTACTCATATGAAAAAATTTTGTATTGTATGATTCTTTGTTCTAAACTTTTTAGTAAAAAATAAAAAAATTGTTAAAAAACATTTAAGTATTTCTGTTGTCTTTTGAAGCATAAATTTGCATGAGATTAACTGGTTATAGAAATTGGTCTGTGAAAGGAAGTACATTTATCTCTCTTCTTTTCTCATTCTCTGTGTTGTTCATATTAAACTTACTCTTTGCTATAATCTACTGTGGCATTAAGATTATACATTCTCTCATTGTTTCTCAAATGAAATGAAATTCTAGAATTTCACTTCCTATTTCATTCATCAAAAATTTTTAATAAAATTTTATCAGTTTATTTTTATGACTATACTTTTTTTAGCACTGTTATTAAAGATAAAAACATTTATAAGAGGAGTTGCATGCAGAACCGTTAATTTGTACTTTTGAATAGGAATTAGGTTAACCCTTCATGACGGGTGCCTCAGTCACCGAACTGTTCTCTTGGTACGGCATGCCAACAAGATGCACTGTCCTTTGGGGGCGGGCAATTTGTGCTACTAAGCCTAACTTTGGAAAAAAATTCGCATAAATTAAATTTGTGGTCCAATTCCGATTTTTGGTACATTATGAGAGGAGCACTCAGGTAGTTATCAGAATTAATTTTAATACTTTATTATTATATTTTCCTTACAAATTTTATAAAATAAATTCGAGAATAATAAAATTTTTGACTTACCTCAGCTAAATATAAATGAAACAAATATCCAAACAATCAGATTTTATTTCACACAATGCATTAATAAAAATTAAAATTATTTAAATCTCTTTCATAAAAAAACCAGCATGAAAACAATGAAAATGGAGCAATGTTTCAAAAAGGAGGCAGTGTATGATATTCTTTGAAACATGGGTGTACGCAAAGACCTATGTTGCATATCTCACACCTAATAGAATGTCTGCTGCTGTTTTCTGGTTTTTATGACTGTTTACTAATGTAGCACATGTGTATTCTCCTCTTTTGATAAATATTGTTTTCGTTTTGCCATCATGGAGTAAAAATTTTTTCGCTAAACAATACAAAATATGCCTCTCAATGCTAGCCAAAATCCCAGAGGAATAAATAAAACCTGTAAAATGTAGACCATCTATCCCCATATTGCCGGAAAAACAGAAACACAAAAATGTATTCCACAGCATTGAAAATACGTCACTTGTTTATATCAGCTGACAAAGTTAAAAGGCTGATTCTTCATTTGCATTACTCAGCTTTCACGAATCTTGGCGTCATCCTGAAACAAAACACTAAAAATAAAAAATACTGCACAGGAATGAAGGTCAACATATGTCGCTGTCGTTAAATATCACTATAACAGACTTAGGACTACATCTAGTGGCCAGAAAAAATAATAATTTCTGTTCTATCTAAAAAGTCATATATGGTACACTCGTCTACAGAGTCACTTTAAATGGCGATTCATATATTACACACTCGGCTGTGGGATAACGTTTGCTGCCGATGCATATATGACACGTTTATCCTGAAAGGGTTAAGCTGTCACCACAATATAAACTTTGAAATATGTTACCTTTGAATGACTGAAATCAACTTTTTCTTTTAAAATGGCTGGATGATGTCCGAATAGCTAGGGTGTTGGCAATCGATACCAGAGTTTGTGGGTTTGAGTTCTATTATTAGCATGTTTATAACCGTTCAGAATCAGCTTTAAGCAGTAGGTCCTGGTATAATTATGCCTCATGTAGGATAAAATGACTAGCACTCTCAACCAATCAATCTTTTTTTAATGTAGTGTCTAGTTTCTTTAAGTAATTGTTTAATTCTCCATATTTTTATTACAATGTATTAGTAGACATAAATAATTTGCAGAGTCAAGAGTAGCATTGATTTCTAGTCTTTTTTTTTTAATGCAGATGTTCTTGCTGCATAGGATTTACAGATTAAATGGCACTTGACCAATTTCAGTGCTCAAGAAAAATAGGCAAGGCTGAGTTAAATATGAAGTTTTTGTATAATGGTTTTCTGGAAATATTTAGAATTATCCATACAAAATTATGTGAGTGGAGGAGTTACCAAGAGAGCATAATCAATGAAGTGAAAAATTACAGTTTGTTTTTTGATTCTTCAAAGCAAGAACTTTCTAAAATTAAATATTTTAATGTTATTAGAGAATTTACTACCTAGCCTAGATTCCCCCCCCCCCTAGTGATTAAAGTAATAACAAAAGAGTGATGGTAATTTAAGAATTTGTGTGGATCTCTGTAATCCTATTTTTCTTAACTTTTACCCTGTTAGCTAACTTTGTTTAAGAAATAGATTTGAATTGTTATGTGGTACAGACCTGTTTCCTAGATGTTGGTAAAGCAGATTGTCAAAGGTTGACAGCATTAAACTCTGAATTAACAACTTTAAACCTTACATATACAAGAGATTGTTTTTTAAGTATATCTTGTGAAATGAGCTATGCACCAGTAGTTGTTTTATTTGTGGTATAGAAGATATTCTTTGAATAGGGTTATAGAGAGAGGTTAATTGAGGTATTTTACTTCAGTGATCTTATTGAGGTACATACTAAATGATTTAAAAAAATATATTACTTACATTTCATTAAATAAAAGAACCAAATTTATTTCTAATCTGAAATTAGAGTAAAAAGTTTAATATTTGCCCTACAGCTTCTAAAGGTGATTTGAATTTGAGGGGGATGAAGGTAAAAGCTATTTTATATGAAAGCACATGAAATTCTGAAAATAGATTTCAGATTCTTTTTGGATAAAATCAGTCATGTTGTTAGCTTTTTAGGTCTAACTTGTTGAAAGAGCTATAATGTTGTTTCTTTGTAGAAGAATCATATTATGGCCAATTAATAAAATTCTGTATTTTGTGATTTTATTAAGTTGTTTATAGTAAAATTTACAATTTTTCGATGTATTCCTAATTTTATACCTCTCTTGTATAGTAGTTCTTCCAGAAAATACAATTAATTTATGGTTTTTCTTTTCTTAGATTGCTTATGCATTTATTTTTGTCATGTCTTTCTTCTTGACTGCCTACATGATTCATTGTACATGGGTTACATCTGAGGCTTACTCATCTCCTTCCATTGTATTGTCTGCACGAAGTCATGATGGCTCTAGAATCATATTTGATGACTTCCGTGAAGCATATTATTGGTTAAGACATAACACTCCTGAGGTAAGTTTTAAAGAATGAATCAAAATTAACTTATACAATTGTGTGAAATTGTTTGTGTATTTGTGTTATGTGGTACCTACAGGAGGGTATTCTGATTGAGGGTATACAGGAGGAATTCTGATTACTGGGTCAAATGGTGTGTTTATAATACAGGTTTGAAAGAAATGGTTCCCTTTACTCTCTCTCAATATAAATTTTGTTCTTCATTAATAATAGAGAATAAATGTAGCTTCTTAAAGACTAAAATTGAAATGTTATTAAAATTGATTACTTTGCCCATGGAATTTCAAATTTAGTTTACTCACTAATAATTTTAATTATTTATGACATTTTCTTTAAAATATTCTTGCACAAAATTCATTAGTGTTGATTTTTAAAGTCTGCAATTAATATACAGCTGTAATAATCAGTCTATTTTAAACCTCTCTTTCTATGAAATTTATATATAGATTAATAAAATCATGTGTTTGTATGTAAAATTGACTGACCTTCTCTTAATTTTTCTGGGTTTAAGATTTAAAAGGGAAAATTTCTAAATAAATAGGAATTTTAATTTGTGAAAAATTAGTCATATTTTGAAAATGTTTTCTAGGGTAAAAAGTATTCTCAGTCATGAGTGTCATAATAGGCCAGTCAATGAATGCATTGTAGAATGCATGGAATATGCGAGAATTTTTTACTTTAGGACTTTGTTAGGAGTAGTTAGTAGGTAAACATACTAAAAGTCCCCGTCCCTAGGTGAGCTAAAGGGGGGGAGGGGGGGGGAAAGGTCCCATTTTTTGGTTTTTCACTTATATCTTGGAAATGGTACACTGTAGAAAACAATGTTAAATATAAAAATGAAAGCTAATTAAATTTCCTATAAAATTGTCAATATACATATATGTCAAATTTTCAACAGTTTTCGAGATATACGTCATTGAAAATCGATAATTTTCGAAAAAATCATTTTTACCTCACTCTTTTTGTCAAACATTTGCTTCTAGTGACTCCCACGATCGTTTCTCAAAAAAATTGTCCAAGACGATGTTGTAGAGCATTAAATTTCCTTCAATTTGATATACACTTTTGCCACTTTATCTTTAACCAATCAAAAGTTATAGTATTTCTAACATGTATGCTCAATTTCGATGTTCCTCTAGAAATGAGTATGTTGAGAGCCTGTTGTGTTTAAACTGCTGTAACTTGCTATCATGATGAATAACAACACTTTAGCAATGTAAATAAGGTAATTTCAATTGAAACACAACACTTTTTTTATAATTATAGCTTTTATTATATTATTACAAATCATATAATGAAAGTATTTACATGGACTGATAGTCAAATGAAAAAACTGTCGATGTCGTCATTTTCTTCCTGAACTAATATTGCGACCTTGTTGTTGCAATTGCCGTTGCAATTCAGGATGTGACAGAGCAGTTTAATGATGCTTTTCTACAACCACACCTGCCACTATCACATCCTTTTGTGCATCGAGAAAAAAAAACCATCTTCAAGATTTCGTCAGGGCAGCATCCAACTCTGAGAGTTTCGGAATTAGTTGGTCATTCCTCCTCCCCCAACCCCAATTCGGCACCCCACCATTAGGTTCCTCCCCTAATCACAGGTGTACTTGGTGGTATGTCCGGAATGCATGCTGCTTAACAGTTCCTTCAGTTGGAGGGAGAGTTGAGAGATCAGGCTTCATGTTTGCAGCTGCTTTGATAAATGATTTGTATCGGAACTCGTTGAGGGATTTTTCTGTGGCTGGAGCGCCATACCACGAAAGAGTACTCATGATCCCAGCTGTTTCAATGGAGTCAGGGGAAGAACTGCTAGCAAATACCTCAGCTGCACGTATGATTTTGGACTTCTGGTACATTTTGACAAAACCCACTTTACTCTTGCGATACGCTGCGAATGTTATGTCACAGCCTGTGAATGCATGTAAGAATAACAAATGGGCATAGCCCTTCATTTTCAACTCCTGCTGCAGCTGTTGTGAGGAATATACACTCGTCTTGACCTTTCCACTTCCAGGTTTTACCAACAGAATGTCGCGATCAGTTGGGGTTTTGGCTACCAAGAGAACAGCCAAGTCGACGCCCACTCCAATAACAGCAACCGAGGAATATTGCAATTTGTTGATAGCTGTCTTCACAATATCAACGTCAGCATCACTTGAAGCTTGGAGCGTATTTATCCCATTTTCCTGCAGCTACATCATCAGCAGGTTTATCAGCTGACTCTTATTATGAAAGTTGGAAAGGAAATCCTCTTGTCTGACTTTAATTTCACTTTCCAAATTGACATTGATGTTCACACATCTCCTGAGTCGATATCGTCAACTCTGTTCTGCTGCTTTTGTGCTCTCTGATATGTCAGTGTACCCATCAAAAACCACTGTACAACCTCTCCCATGATAATGGATCTTGAGAAATCTAACATAACCATCACAAATGGTTGATACAATGGTCTCTTTTTGCCAAACAACTTTGTAGACTAGGAATCCCCCATCAACAACAAATTCAAAGGTAGTTAAATCAACATCCTTATCAATTTGCTTAACCAGTGTGTATAGTGCTGACTTTCTGCACTTCCTCATTCCACTTTCGTTGAAGAATGCCAGGGGGTAGGGAGCCAGTTCATATTGCATATAATTCTTCAAATCAAGGAGCCTAGTAACTTCATTGTTGTTAAATAATTATTTTAATTAATTTTCAAGAAATATATTTTTGATAATATTAAATTTAATTTTTATTTATTGTTTTTAAATAATAATTTTGATTTATTGAATTTCAAGAATGGTATTTTTAAAATTAATTTAAATGTATTAATTTTATAATTAAATGTTGTAAAAACAAAATAGTGAAAATAATTGTCAAGAAAATAACTGGAAATAAAAGGGTGGAAGGGTCTGGAACAGGCGGCTTGTGCCTTCAAAGAAGATAAGAGCTTAATAGAAGATGGGTGGAAATTCTAGACTGTCGGCAATTACCTTATTTACAATAACCATCACAAATGGTTATTGTAAATATGGTTATTGTAGGCTCTCAACATACTCATTTCTAAAGGAACATTGAAATTGAGCGTACATGTTAGAAATTCTATAACTTTTGATTGGTTAAAGATAAAGTGCAAAAGTGTATATCAAATTGAAGGAAATTTAATGTTCTATAACTTCGTCTTGGACAATTTTTCTGAGAAATGATCATGGGAGGCACTAGAAGCAAATGTTTGACAAAAAGAGTGAGGTAAAAATGATTTTTTCGAAAATTATCGATTTTCAATGACTTATATCTCGAAATCCGTTGGGAATTTAACATATATGTATATTGACAATTTTATAGAAAATTCAATTTGCTTTCATTTTTACATTTAACATTTTTTTCTACAGTGCACCGTTTCCAAGATATAAGTGAAAATCCAAAAAATGGGACCTTTCCACCCCGCTCCCCCTTTTAGCTCATCCCCCAGGGGCGGGGACTTTTAGTATGTTTATCTACTAACTATTCCTAACAAAGTCCTGAAGTAAAAAATTCTCGCATATTCCATGCATTCTACACCCCTCTTTTGAGCACTCATTGACTAGACTAAAGCAATTAAATTATTAAAATACATGCACATGTGACTATTTTAATAATTTAATTGTACATGCACTTTAGTTAACAAGTATCTACTTGTTTAAGTAAAATGTAGGAGTAATTTTTTGTAAATTTTTCCTTTTGTCTGACCATCACCATTTTATAAAAACTTGAGTGCAGTAACATTTTTTAATGATCATTTGTCATAATGCACATTTTACAATGACCAGTGAGAAAGTGCTTTTCAACATAACTGTTACTTATCTGATAAAATATGCTAATGAGTAAAACTTTAAAAATTCATTAAAAGTAAATTAATTTGTCTTAAATTAATCTGAAAGTAGCCCTATGTAACCACTATTGCAGCTTGTTTACCAGTGTTTATTCTCTTGATTTAACTTGTGCCATATAAAGAATGAATTAAAATTAATATTAGCCTAATATATAGCTTGTCAAATTGTGTACTTCCCCAATTTGTTTGATATTTGCCTAAGTACTGTCATAAACTGATAAGCTGTAGAGAATAAAGAAAGTGTAGTAAAATTGGTTAAAGAGATTTTTATTATAGGAAACTAAAATATTCATTTGCACTTACCAACATGAATAAAAAAGTTATAAGAGCTTTTAATGATACAATTTTCTTTTCACATATTAAATAATTCAAACAAACTCTTGCAAATTTTTATATTCATTGCAGATTGTTATAGCTTTCTCCTTTTAAAATGATATTTATGATATTGGACTTTTTACTAAGGGTTATAAGGAGTGGTTTGAAGATTTTAAATTTACTAAATTTCTGTTTTTGTTCACGAGAAAATTATTTCTTTAAATGTTGGAAAAAGTTTTACCTTTCTGACATGATTTCTAATGGTACTTTTTAATTGATGTGTAAACAAGCAGATGATTTGCTTGTATTTGTTTTCCTCTTTCATGAGAAATCCATAGATGCAACTTTAAAGCACCTTCTTTTTCTACTGAGTAGTTTGAAAATTTCCTATAGAGGTAAAAATTTTTTTCTGTTAACGATTGAAACTGCATATATATTTAAATTCAGTTTTCATTGTTTGCTAATTTCCGGTTGGTTAGTATAATTTTTTTTTTCTTCTTCTGTTTCATGATTTTCCTTTTCTCACTGCATTTTCCCCCATACATATTGAAGAGGAAAAAGTATTCTATTAATGTAAATATCTGAGTTATCATATAAATTAGCAATCAGTAAAGCTTATATTCTATTGGTTTACTTTTGTTTAATTTTGAACAACTACTAGCAGAAAGCTATCATTGAACTCTCTTATTCAAGCAATGGATTTTATTTGGTTACCCAGATATCAATGTATGAGGATGTATATTACTTCGTTACTTGTTTCTTAATTTTTTGGTAAACATGCTATTGAGAGAGAATTGTATTAAGACCAAAAAGAAAAAAGAGTGAATTTGTGTTCAATTATGGCTGTTTCATTTGTGGGTAGGTTGCCAACTATGTGTTTGTGGAATCCATCCCTGACTGAAAAAAAAATAAAAATCAAAGCTCATATTCCATTCTGTAGCTTCTGTCTCTACAAATAAAACATAGTTTGAAATAGAGGCTTTATTCTAAAGGTATGATAGATGCACAGATATCTTTTTACATGAAAGAAAAACAATCGAAAATTATATTTAAAATATGATTACAATAAGACATCCTATAATGTTGTTATTTTAATAGTTTTTAAAGCAAATTTTAACACCAAGTTATTATTCTATGTTCTTAAATAAGTTGAATTTGAAAATTTCTAAAATTTTATTTCATAAATTGAAGTACTTATGATCTGTAAATTCTCTGTGTTAAATAAATCATGTTGATATATCTGAAACATGTATATGTTTTTTATCAGGATGCTAAAGTCATGTCCTGGTGGGATTATGGATACCAACTCACTGCTATGGCAAATAGGACTATACTTGTTGACAATAACACGTGGAATAATACTCATATATCTCGGGTTGGTCAAGCCATGGCATCATCTGAGGAAAAGGCCTATGAAATTATGCGAGAACTTGATGTTAATTATGTGCTTGTCATTTTTGGTGGTTTGACTGGTTATTCGTCTGATGGTAATTGCTTCATTACTTTAATTTATATTTCCTTTAGATATAAAAAGTGTACTTTTGGTCTTATGTTTAGTTTTTCATACTTGAATAAAATTTCCTAATAGTATTATGATAAATTTTTTTTTAGTCTAACTGAATTTAATTTTGAAAGGAATTGTTGAACTAAAGCATGGCATCTCAAAATAATCTTATTTTTTTTGAGTAGGTTTGTTATATTTAGGTCAGTTACTTTTTAGGGCTTTTTCCCAAGTCAGGCTCAAGGCAAACCTGCTTTTGATGTAACATCCTATACTACTATCCTACTGCTTATCAGAAAACCCAACTATTTCTAAAGATGTCACTTTTATTAGTTGTTTAAGCACTTTTTATTTAACATTTTTGTGGTGAAAAATGCTATTATGTAAATGGTTTTTATGACAGGGATTGGAAGATATAAAAATGGTTTCACATCATTAAATATCTAGGTGCCTAAGAGAGTGTGTGTGTGTGTATGTATATATATATTGATATTGTCATATTGCCTGTCCTGACTTTATTTATTTGGGTGTGATTCATATTTATTTGGGTTTGTATATATTATTTAGTTTAAAAGGGGTATTTGGGTGTATTGTGTTAATCAACTTTTTTTAATATAACCCAAGGCTCTGGACATCAATTGGCAAACGGACAGGTCAATTGTTTCAAAACTTGAGATAATCTTCCTTAACCCATTAACGGCAGCACAATCTTTCGCTTGACGGAAATGAACGAAAATCATTTTTTAGACGTATTGGAGTTTAATTAAGAAAAAAATAGTAACGAGAAAAAAATATTTATTTTTATAGAAAATACAAAATGTTGCAAAAACACAAAGTCAGTCAAAACCAACTACTTTTGGGATGCATGGAAATCTTTGAAGCATTTGCTGTGCAACGGCACATTACATGCATTACAAGTTGTTATCGTTTGGCTAGTACAGTTTTGAACCTTTTTCTTTTGTTTGTTGGATTTCTCTCGATAATGTTTTTTTGGATTTTTTTTTTGTTTCACTTAGAGCTAAATTTTGAAAAAAAGATGGCCGGCCAACGCAGTGAGCAAATGAAGATTAATGTTGCAAATCTTCAGAATATTCTTCTTTTGTTTTCAGTAATGCCAGTGCAACACTTCTTTGAAAATCAACCAGAGAAATTTGTGGGTCTACTGCGATCCTATATAGTTTCCATGCACTAGATTTGGCTACGTCAATAAAGTTTGTAAAAATCGGCCACCACCACTTCTTACCTTTTATTTGCACTCTATACATTGCAATAAAATTGTCAAGCAGGTCTACACTGCCCATATGTCTGTTGTAATTTCCTATGAGTTTGGGTTGCTTTATAGATACAGATTTTTTTTCTTTTCTGGAGTACCTCTTGGTGACAGAATTGTTGTTCCATCGAACGACTGCGCTACCATTTTCGTTAACAAGTGCAAAGTCATATGTTCCACGTTCTTCTTTTTTCATTTTGTCTATAGATTTTATAAGACATTTTCCTAATCTATTGTCACGAATCGTTCCAGTTGTATGGAAACCCATTTTTTCAATTCCGTCAACAACATATGCGATGTAAAAAAATTGTCAAAATATACATAGTGGTTTGAAGGAACTTCCACTACACTTAAAAGACCTGTTACAACGTCTCCACCTAGTCCAAGATCAGCCGATTTTTCTGCAGATTTTCCTGAATATATATCAAAATGATATGCATATCCATCAGAACACAAGCACCAAACTTTGAAACCAAAGCAAATTGGTTTTCCTCTTAGAAACTTTGCATGAATGTCTACCGAAATATGGTATCATTTGTTCATCAATTGAAAGATTGGTTGAAAAGCACCAAACTGCATGAAATTGGCATTTAAAATATTTAAATATGGATGAACTTTAGCCAATTTATCGGTTTTATCCAATTCATTATTATCCGCTAAATGTAAATTCTGTTTGATACTAGTATATACAGAACATGTCATAGCTTTATGCATTAACGGACAACTCACATCTTCAGCAACTGACTAGTAAAGTCTCTCTTTGGGAAGACATGCAGAGCCAGTGTAAAGAAGAAAGCCTATAAAACACTTTAGCATAGAAACAGAAAGAGAGAAATTTTGCACATTTTTCTGTTGAGCATATTTTAGACTTTCTTGAGTGATATGATCTAAAAGAGTCTGATTATACAGTAGCAAAAATACATCTACGGGCTCTAAATTATGCAATCTTTTAATAATTTTGTCTTTTTTTGCCTTTTCTATGGTGTCTAGGTTTACAGACATAACTGAATATACTGAATGACAATTTTTCCAAGCAATTTCTTTTTTCTTTTTCTTAGACGATTTAGATAAATTTTTATTATCTTTTGATGAGTCCGATATATTTTTACATTTATTAGAGGAAAACAATTCGATCTGACCTGATATATCTTTCGGTGTCTGTAAATTATCCCCTAAAATGTCATCATCAATGCATTCCTCATCGGTCAGTATGTCAGAATCTGGAGGATTCACAACTAAGTCTACTTCATCTGGACAGTCTTCATCAGAGGAAAATTCTGAATCATCTTCATCATCCAATTTTTCCATATATTCTAATGCTTCACTCAACGATAAAAACCGTTGTCGAGGAAATCCGTTATTTTGGCACAGTTGTTTTGGGATATCTATAATGAAAATATGGAAATAAAAAAATTGATTCTATTCATAAAGATATTGCTTTGAACTGACGTTGCATTTTCGTACCATTTCAAAAAATGCCTATTTATACTAACAAAGACAAAATAGTAACCTTACCTTTTGATGCTATTTTGCTGACTAATGTTTCTAGAGGATAGATCCAGTGTCATAAAATCATTTGATTTGTGCTGCCCTCTGTGAGATAGAAGGAAAGCTAAAAGAAAAATAATTGCAAAAAAAGTGCTGATTTTGTACATTTATTTCATAAAAATTTCCAGAGTTAGAGAAACAAGTTTTTTTTTCTCAAGAAGCATTAAAGTTTTGTGTATAATATAAAGAAAAATTTTTTTTAAAAATGCATTCCAAAAGAGAGAAAAAAAATGTTCTCATTGACGTTGCGAAAACACAACGTCAGTCGTTAATGGGTTAAGATAAACTGCAAACAAAGATAACTGACTCAAACTTATAATACCAAAAAAAACTAATTTATTTACAATATTATACTATTTACATCTTCACTCAATCAGTATCAATAATCTTAATGCACAGTCTACTAATTTACTGGTCTTTTATAAATCTCATCATTTTACGTTCGGAAAAAACAGGTATTTCATTTTCTGCACTTTTTATATTCAGGGAGCATATAATTATTTATCTAACCTATGGCAAAGAACTTCTATCCCTCAAAATATCTTTAAAAAAACACACTGATCCTGCACTAATGATTCATTTAGTGAGGTGGGGTCTGAACAAGACAAAATGATTATCACTCACTCAGTTTGATGCTAACTGCACTGGGACTTGGGTTCCAAAGCTCCTATAGGGCATGGGGTCTAGTTCCTTCCTTTTAGGTAGTGGGTGTACTACATCTTTAGGCTGTTGTGGGCATTCTTGGCTTTGTTGTGGGTATCTATCGTGGCTCTGTTATGGGCTTCTTCCACTCTTTTCAACAGATGGGGCACTTATCAGGAACATGATGTCCTCAACCTCTCTCAATCGAAGCAACTATCAGCTCCGGGAAGGCTCGAGTGGATCTCCAATATGAAGGCGCATCCTCTTCACAACCTTATCTCTATTATTTCTTGATCAAAGCAGCGACCAGACTTTCATCATCAGCAATATACTTCTCTTGAAACATGATCATGATGAGAGCATACTGGGAATCATCAACCGGATCTCTGCACTGCAAAAACGAAAAACTTCTATCGGCAAACTCCCAGGAAAGCTCAACCGTTGTTCGACAGTTAAGATAACAAACTCTTCATCACCTGTAATGCTAAAGCACTGGGGAGAGGGAACCCGGGCTTGCGTGCAAAAGTGAATCCTCGAAAAAATCTCTAACTCTTCTATATATTTTATTTTTTCACTTCGTTGCCCACGCCTTCTCATATCTCCCACATCCATCCAGGAAAGCTTTTAAATCTCCACCACTTAGCTTTAATTTCTATTTTCTTGATTGGCTATCCTCTCAAAACATGTACACCCTTCATTACATCGTTTCATGACCACCCAAGTCCACTCCACGTGTTCTGCGGTTTGGAAACGAGTCCCCTATCATATAATCTCAACAAAGAGGCTTTGTGATTTAACGTTAAACTCGGTGCCAAACTCTATCTGTGTCTGTGATCTTCAGACCCCCAACCCCACTTAGCTGCTCTTAAATTGGCTAAGTCATAAAACTGCTGTCCTATTCTGTAATTAAAGTCAGCTTCCTAACTTTCTCACAAAATGTAATGGAGTCAGCCTTCGATCATTTTAGCTTCTCTTAAAAATTAATTTCATTTTTCTTTCAAATTGAAGACGTTTCATTACTTATATATATATATATATATATATATATATATATGACAGGCACTGTCTTTTCTTACTTTAAATTATCATTTGCAGTCTTCTTGTTTTACAGTCCATGGCATCAAGGGAAGGCATACACTCAAAAAGTACTCAGCATCATCCAAATTAAGTAAAGTTTATTCAATTCAATTTTATTTAAACCACCTCTTCAACTCTGTACGTCTCAGCGCTAGCCATTTTCAAATTCGTGGACCCGGCTAACGCACGTCCACCAGCAACGATTAAATCCCGTGTTCTGCTGTAAAACTCTATTGTTTTAAACCATCTAAAGCCATAGCGCATGCATGTGATGTTTACACCGGCATTGAGACTGGGGTGTGGCTATAGCTGTCACTCAAATCAGACCCTGCAATCTATTTTCCCCGCGATGCTTTTATTCTGATTTTTACAATTTCCTGACCCTAAATTGATAAATTTTATTTCCTTATAACAAAGACCCCATTTAAAATTTACACAATCACCCCCCATATTTTATAGCATTATATATATATACACACACACAGGTAACCCTCCTATAACACGATAGATAGGTTCCTAGAAAATGCTGTGTTTTGTGAAACTGTGTCATATGAGACTTGGAGACAGTTCAAAAAAGGGGCAAGGGGGTTATGTTCTCAAAACTTAAAAAAAAAATGTTTGTTTTTAATATTTCATATAAGCAACTTAATTTCTATTAAAAATATAAATGTATGTATAACACAAAAAGAAACAAAAATCTGTTGGTTGACTTTGTGAATATTAATAACTTTAAACATTTTTTTGGTATTGAAATTTTTTTTAAACTTCATTGATTAGTTTTAATATTCATCAGTTTATTCTTTTGTTAATGGGTTTTTTACTGTATTAAATTTTATAGATATCAACAAATTTCTATGGATGGTTAGAATTGGTGGAAGTACTGAACGAGGTAAACATATTAAAGAAAATGATTACTATACATCATCTGGCGAATTCCGCATTGACAGAGAAGGCTCACCTGTCCTCTTGAACTGTCTGATGTACAAAATGTGCTATTATCGTTTTGGATCTGTTTATACAGAAGCTGGTGAGTTTATAGATTTTTATTTTTATGTATTAAGGCTTTTCATTATGTGTTGTTGGATTATGTGTATCGTAGGTTAGAATCTCCCAAGAAATATTTTCTGGGCTACTGAGATATTAGGGATTTTGGGTTTCTTTTTTCCTTTTGTTTTTCTAGAGGAATTCAGAATAGTAATTGGTAATGTTTAAATAACTACACCAATGAAAGTTTGTAAGTAAAACATCAATTAATGCATATTTAAAAAAAGGGAAAAGATTTTTTTATCTATTTAAACATTTTTGGTATTTTAGAGATTATAGATGTATATAGCTTGTAGTTACGGAAACTTGAAGCAATCACCTTGCTGATCTGTATAAGTCTAATGGCATAGAATAAAAAAAGAATTGAGAAAACGTCTTATTCTGCATGAAATCTTAGAAATTGGTGATAATTATAGAATTTTAATTCTTTCTCTACTTTTATGGAATTAGTGGGTTTAGAGATTATAGAATTGCTGATAAAAAAAAAGAATTTCGATTTTATTTATTTATATTAATATAGAATTTTTTTGTATAAATACCTTTTTCAGGGTTGTTTGAGGTTACAGAAAATTCTATGTAGATTTTTATTATATATAATTCTGTATTTCTCTTGTGATATTGTATATCATTCTGAGAAAAGTACTCCAGGTACATAATTTTCCATATAAAAGAAGGTGCAATCTAGGTGAAGCATATTAGTGTTATGTTTTATGTATGTGTTTTTGTTTGTATGATAATTATTAGTTCTTATATAGAAATTTTCCTTCTGTAATGTTTTCAAATATCTATTTAATCTTCTAGGAAAGCCACCAGGTTATGACCGTGTAAGAAGTGCAGAAATAGGGAACAAAGACTTTGAATTGGATGTATTGGAAGAAGCTTATACCACTGAACACTGGTTGGTCCGAATATATAAGGTGAAAGACTTGCCCAACAGAGGTGTATAAATTGACAGATTTAGTGTATGTTTTGAATACTTAATATTTTTGTATTAAATAAAGTGTTCAGTTTTGTTACAAATAATTGTGATTTAGACCAGTGTAAATAAGTCTGGGTTAATGATCATTATATGGAGTTACTGCTATTGGAAATTTATTACATTATATGAAACTATTCATTTTATATGTATGCTCTAAGAAATTTCTTGAGCAATGCTCTAAAAAAGAAATATTAAAAGAAGTTTTGGTATAAATATTCTGCTACAGAATCTTACAACCCATATTTTTCTCTCTGTCACTTGTATATAGCCATGACATCATTTCTGTGATTTGTATTTATTTGATGCTGCTGTTGTAAATGTCCTAGGCTTCCACTTCAGTTTGAGATCTCTGTAACCAGAGATTTCTGCAAGCTGAAAATTGAAGACTTGAAGAAAATGACCATAGACTAAGGAAATCTGAACACAGAAATTAATTTTGAACTTGTAAACATGATTATTGAGTACAAATTTTCAATTCAGTAACCTACAAAATTCTTTGTCATAAAAGATAACATTTTGGCACATTTTCTTGTCAGAGTTGTAACTTTTTTTTTGATTAAGATAGTTTAATATGAACAAATTTAAACTAAGTGATGTGAGTTATGTTAAGAGTTAAGTATCATACCTTATATTATTACTTAATGTTTTTTCTGATGTTCACTGATTGAAAGAAACTGAGATGTACAGTTATGAAATTCATATTTAGAAATACAGCAGTTGACTCTAATTATAATAGACCTTAAGGTTTCTGGTATTTTGTATAAAATGCCATTTTGTCCCTAGTTTCATAATGCATGTATTTATGGCATAAATAAATACAAAAAAAATTGTAGATGGTGTCAGTTGTCCAATGTGACTGTTATGACAAAATTTTGATTAGTCTTCATCTAGATTGGTTGAACTTAATCATTAACAAGTTTAATCTTGTTATAAATTGTGAAATCATTTTAGAGCTCCTTTTAATTTTTAATAGAAAGAATCTGTTGAAAATTAGTTTACTCATAATAAATAAATTTCACATATTATAGTTTTGAATTATTTTAAATTTTAAAATAATAAAGCAATAAATGAAATAGCTCTTGATACTCTTCCAATATATCTCTTCCAATAAAATGCAACACTATTGTTAAACTTATTTAGTGTAACCAGAATATAGCTTATTCAAATTTTCTTATTTTTCCTATTGACTTTAGATTCAAACTATATAAATGTCCTTGAAAGGTAAAATTATAATTCAAGGTCTCTGAAAAAAATCATTCAGACTAATTTAAAAGTAATTAAGTATTTTAATTCTTCCATTACTGATGTATTGGCATGAAACTTGTGAATATATATTTACCTATATCGAAAAATAACATTGGCAAATATTTTTGCCTGTAGACTTATTTTTATTTATTTTTATTAAATATATAGAGAGGACTTTTTAATAGATTGGTCTTTTGTATGCATTTAATATACAAATTATAGAGGTTTAACTTCTTTAATCAATCAAAATGATACTCAAAAAGAGGGCAAAATATATACTTTCCTCTTAAATATAGGAGTAGAAATTACTAACTTAAATGAAATACTCAAAAATAGATAGATTTGTTTTTCAAATAAAGCTTATGCATCAATTGTATCAAGTTACTTATCATTAGAAAGCCTATCAGTTTAGCCTATCAATTAAGTCTATCAACTTTTTCTTATCATACCTATTAATTAGTTTGAAATAACTATGTGAAAAGGAAGAATCCCTTCAGCATTAGTTTAAGAACAAACTTCTGCTAAGAACTTATCTGTAATAAAAACTGTTGTTTTTTAATTTCTTGACAATATCTTTTGGATTGCTGTCATTTTGTTATTTTGAATCACTTTAGTTTTTCTGCAAAGAAATCCACTGAAATGGATGTCTCTAAGCTTGCATTTGAACAAGAGCTATGGAAGATATTATATTGTTTTGCATTTTTTTAATCTGCAAATTATAATGTTTTCTCCTTGACTGAAAGCTTATATTTTTCTTCAGGTAAACCTTTTAAAAGGCTGCTAAGTCCACAAGAAATGTTTTCTAACATTGATCTCCTAAATTTTTTATGTTTTTATCCAAAATATTTAAATTTTTCATGTTCTTTTTGCTTATGGACAGCATCAAAAAGATGATATACTGGGAGTTTTTCTATATATTAAGAACTGCTACTCTTGGCTTTAGAATAGCAAACAAATCTTATGTTGATATTTTATTCTGATGGTATTTTTTCAACAAAGCCAGTTTCCATTTTACATGATTCCTACATATTTTCTTGTTGAAAATGTGAATTCTTTTCAAGGCCATATCTGTTTGACAAATTTTAAGGACAGTCTAAGTGTTTATTCATTTTTTGTCTATTATTTTGAAGGAAAAGGAATGTACTTGTAACTATGACTTTAGTGTTTCTTGGTTTGCTTTAATTGGTAACAATACTCATATTAAATTTATTTTGTGAAAAAAAAATTAAATCAAAAGAGATCCCTTGAAGCATTAAGAATGTGTCCCTAATACACTGAATTTAGTGAAAACACTCTAGGTTGAGAAACAACTGATATTTCAGCAACACCTTACTTAATAATAAGTTAATCTAACACTATTTATTTTATTTTAAAAGTGCCAGTCTTTTGACCTCTTGGCCATTAGACCATGAGCTCTCCAATACTTCAAAACAAGAGACAGCAATGTTATTCTTTTCCAGAGAGAATGTGAAAATTGTAGAGTTCCATTTATAACATCTAACCCTAACTCTAAACTAAATGGTCACCTCCATTGACTAATAAACTGCAATCTCCCTCTTTCTGTTTCTTATTTTATTTTGCCTCATCTCCTTAGAATTGGGAACTGAAACCAAAGAACTGTTCTCTTATTCTTGGCATCTAGAAAAACTAATTACTTTGAATTCTTCCATTGACAAGCGCCCTATAAATAAACCCAATTCATGATCTCAGGAGGTAACCAAAAAGAAGCTGAAAGCATTTCTTTGATTGATTAAAAGTGTTTATATTTTCATTTTTTCCATACGGGGCTCAGGAGCTAAAAATTTGTATTTTTTTTTTTCAAAACATGAAGTATCGACTAAGGTTTTATAAAAATAATGACTACTGTATTGCAGATTTTTGTTAACATTGGGGCTAGTTTTGAATATTTTCCAATCAGTCTATGTATATAAATTTTAGACCATATACATTGTCCAAATAGAAAATTGTTTGCACCTATCCCCGCCCCCCTCTCAGTTTAAATTTATTATACAGTATTCTCAGTTATACATGTGAATGAACCAAGCTGAAATTTTAAAGGAAACTGATTTAAATTTTAAAAATATAATTTTTGCCAACCCTGGATTTTAGTTCTAATGATTATATACTATTATTGAAGATGATCGTTAATATTGAAATGATTAGATTTTGAAAAACATATATATATATATATATATATATATAACAAATACTGCTTTTTTACTCTTTATTTTGGGATATATATTCTAAAAATATGTCTTAGAATTGATTATCATGACCAAAATGAGCTAAATGATGGGTAAATAATTAATGTGCTGAATTTTAGTTTCAGAATGTGCAGTTTAAGAGATGGGGACATTTGCATTTATTGCTGTTTAGGACTAGGTGCAAACAAACTTTTGTTACTCTGATACTTTTGGGTTTTTTGATTTTTAATGTCAAAAGTCCAGCCCAGAGTTTAAGGAATTTACAAATGTTTTACATAATTTTTTTTCCTTCTTTTATTACAAGTTCCTAAATAATACATAGTTGTTAAACTCATTGTAGATACTCAAAACTCTTACTTAAAATTTCTGAGTTTTATTATGCATATTTTAATTTGTAATATTCCTGTCCAGTCAGAAATTTAGTTTTGTATGTGTCTGTAAAATATATAATGTCCTTGAAACAACAATAAATCCTATTATACCAATTTCAAAGCTCTTACAAAAGAACAAAATGTCAGACAGTGGCCAAATGACTAGGGTGCTCGTATTTTGTTCCAGAGACTGTAAGTTTGAAACTGTTCAGAATTGGCTTTAAGGAATAGTCCCCAGATTAATTACCCCCTGTGTAGCAAAAGATGGAATTACAGAAATGAAAAGGAACCCCCTTTATAATACTCGGTAACTTTAGGTATCTTGACAATTATTTTGGTTTTGGCCATTTTGGTTTTTTTGCTTTGTGTCCTCTAGATACCAAACAGTAATTTTTTTTTTTTTTGTCTATGCATTCAAGTCTGTATGAAAAGGTTAAAAGGTTTATTTTCACTATTTACTCTGATTTTAGCTTTAACAAAGTGAGCATGTGTGCTGTTTTCTTCCTGTTTTAATTAATATCCCAATTGATGCTATTTTTATAATTGTTATGATGTTAATAAATATTGTATGTTGAATAATATTTTTAGGGTATTTTCTTGGAACATCGGGAAAAAAGTTAAATGAAATACATTTCCTCTCTGTGTATTTTATTAGTTACTTGCATTTCTATGATTGTTGAATTATGAAGATGTTTAAAAATAAAAAAAGAATTAAAGAGAAAGAAAAAAAAATTAAAGCATGTTTTATTAAGTAACATGGGATGTTAAAAAAATAGCAACATAATAAAATAAAATTTTTATTTTATTATTTTCATTAACATTGAGTATTAGCTCAAAGTTCTTTCTTAGCAAAGATACATTATCTCATTTTCACCTCTTGCTGGTAATACTCTGTTAATCTGGATGAATATATTTAAATTGAATTTCCACAAGGTTTCATCTGCAGCTGTGGCTAGATGATGGCCAAATGACTAGAATGCTGGCTTTCGGTACCAGCATATGTGGGTTCCGAGTCCCACTGTTTGCATGGATGTCGATAGCCATTTGGAATTGGCTTTAAGATGTAGGTCCCAATTTAATTAGATCTTGTGTAGCAAAACAATGACCGTAGTGCTCTCTACCAAACCATCATCTACAGCTGCAGATGAAATTGACTTGTGATATTGAACATAAAATGATATAATAAACTTCCAATTTACATTTTATCTTGTATATTAAACTATGTAAGAGTAGTTAAATTTTTTGATATTTTTATAATTGTGCTAAAGATTCTGAAATATTTGAGTTTGCTTACATAACTAGATCTATGTTGCCTATGCTTGCCTACTCTTCTGATAATTGAGATTTAAAGATGACATCTAGTTAACCCTAAATCTAAGTTAAATTCATGAGACTTTTTTCTTCCCCACAATGTTATATAAAACCATAGCATATGCATTAGAGTGAAATGCACTTGTGCAGATACACTGAATCTATTTAAGAACCATCTACAATTATTGTACTCTTCATGTAAAGTAGGTAGTAAAGGACATAGACATCCATTTTTCCTCATATATTCATTGGTCCTGTTTCTATTCATGCATTATTGAATCTGACATTGATCTTGTTTCTATCCACACTGCATAACTGACTCATGTGAGCCGATAATCCTCAATGGTGCTTACTTTATATTTCCTATCAGTTTTCAGAATACAGAGTTACTGTGCTGTCTTTAATCATTCATGTTTGTTGTACTTTATGTAATTTTCCTCCAGTTTGATTTATTGTAAATGGAGCTAAATGTATGTATAACCATTTTTTATATGCCTGCTAAATTAATGCAAATCAGGAGAAATTCTCAAGTTGAATACTTTGAGCTTAATTTAAAAACCAGACTCAGCTTAAATTTTTTTCTTCATTATTTAGGTGTAAAATATGCTTGTAATAAGTGATGATCACAAGGTTCTTGTGGAGAACAACAGTTTAGTTGAAAATAAAACTTCTTAAATCCACAATAACTGATTGGGTGATGAATTTGGGGCCAATGGGTGCAATCCTTCATCAGGTGTTCTGAGCATTTGATGTGATTGTCTTACTGGGCAAATTGCAAATGATCATTTTCGATTTAAGAAGCTTTTATCTAAAACTAATATTAGTCATGCTAGAAACTTTTCTTTGTATGTAATGCAAAAATAGTCAATGAAACTCCTGGTGATACTAATCATGTTTACTAAAGTGCATTTTTTTAGTTAAGGTTTAGAATCAGATATTTTTAATCTGATACTTTTTATACTTGAAGCAACTGTATTCAACTCTATGAAATACCAGTTTAGCACATATCTACATTTTGATCAAACTACTTAAGTGAAATAATTTTGTTTTGCCTGAATCTTGTCAATAATGAACATTTTTGAAATTTCACTTGGGCAATATTATATTAAAAAAATTATCTTATGATTATGTCACTGCACATAAATAAATGTTTATTCGTATTGTGTGTAGTGATGTGTTGCAAAATAAGTAATTTGTTACAAAATATAATTTTTTTACTCTTATTTTATGATGTTTCAAGTTAAATCTATTTACTGGTTTTATGTAATCATAGAACAAAAATATTCTTTTTGTAATAAAGTGAACACTTTGGAAATGTATTTGTTCTCTTTCCTTTGTCCTTATTTTGCTGTTTTATATTATGGGAAAGTTTTGCAGTTTGTTGGGGTACTGTTCTAGGACCTTGCAGTTTTTTAGTATGGGGAATTTTTTGACTGTTTACTGAAGACAAAAAGATAAACAAATGCATATTTCTTTAATCCTGTGTTTTACACCACGAAAGGGACCTTTTGCATAGCTACAAAGAGTTTTAAAATATAGAAAACTATTTAGACATATTCTTTTGGTTGCAAGAAGAAAAAAAAAAAGAAAATTCATTTGTGGCAGAGGTTACGTGAAAAAAAAAGTCTTTAGATAAATTCCTCAAAGTTTGAAATGGGGTTTGAAGTTTATTAAAATCTGTATGAAGATGCACAATATTTAGGTATGCTTTTGTTAACATAAATGTTTTTTTTCACTGTCTATCAGAATCTTTTTGTAATTAAATATGCTCCATAATTCAGGGTGTAAATGATTTTAATGAAATGATTAAAATCATGATTTAAATTGAATGATTTTTAAAAAAAATCATCAATTTTAATCAAAAAAAATATTTCATTCATTGCTTTGAGCATTTTTTGTATATTTTCCTAAGGGTATTAAATTAAATCTGTTAAATCTGTTTTGGAGAATAAGTCAGACAACCAATCATAAGTCCTCTTGGAGACTAATTGTGAAGTTGATTGTTTAACAATAATTGAAAAGGACCAAACTTTAAGCTTTGTGAAAGAAAAGTATGGTGATACCTCCTTATTAAACATTTTACTAAAATTCATTGTGCTTTCTCCAATACCTTACAGTGGGGGAAATCAATAGCAATCCTAAAGAATGGATCATAAAGAGTTTGATATAATACAGATGTTATGTACTGCAAAAGGAACAACTGCTGGGATAGAGAGGATGTTTACCACTTTTGGACTCGTACAGAGTAAATTGTGAAACCAATTGGTGTAGAAAAGGCAGCTAAATTAGTGTTTATGTTTAAATCTTTAAATAAAACTAATTTTTAAATATTTTGATAATTGAAGATGATGAAATAAAATTTTCTTTTTTGATTTTTAGTTTCAAACCATTTTGTTATTGGTTGTTTTTCTTTTATTTCATGTTTTTAAATTATTAAAAATTATTTTATTGACAATGATAAGCAATGTTTGAATTTGAAAATGTTTACTTCCTGCATTAGTTGTAAGTAGTATAGCATACAATTTTAAATCTGTGGTAGTTTATATCACATAAAATTGAAATATTAAAAAAAAATCATGATTGAAATTTAAAAAATCTGATTTTTTATTATTTTTTTAAAAAAACACGAGTTTTATACACCCTGCCATAATTACAATTCAATGGAAATGAAATGTAGGTTTGTTTACTTGTATCTTTGTGGTGCTTTCTCTAAATTATATTTTGTACATATGAAAACTGGCATTAAGAACATCACATTTCACTCAGGTTAGATATCCTTTTTAGTGATGTTGATTCAAGTGACTCCTTATAGGTATAAAATTGTATTGAGAGGGAATTTAATTGACACTGAATTACGGCCGGCTTCTGACTTTTTTTACTACATTAGGGTAACATTCCCAATGTGATCTGATGTGTTAAATTTAGCTACGAGTGTCGCCAAGTAGTTTATTTGGGGGGAGGGGGGGGAGTAAAAAAACGTCGTACGAAGCTGGATGGTATATTAGCGGTTATTGTGTGAACAGCGCGAGAGAGAGGTGTGATTGTCGGATAAATTTTGTTGTCGAGAGTTACGGTTTCTCTGCAGGTTTGTGATTTAAGGAATTTAAAGATGATATAAGTAAACTACTAATTTCCCCTAGTGTTTACATGAAGAAATTTGAGGCTGTAAAAGGTTGATTTGATCATAAATTAATTATCAAGAATCGTGATCAGAATCTTGTAGCTTACGGTCCGTTTGATCATTATCTTGTCCATTATGGTTGGTTATGTAGCAAAGCATTTTGTTTCATTTGGTGAAATCAGCTGAGTGTATTAATTTCGGAGTAGAACACTTTGTAGTTTTCTGTTGTATTTGTAATTTTTTCCCTGAATTTATAACTCTTCATTGTTGGCTTTTTACATGTAATTCAATGGATAATAGCTTCATAAGTTTATTACACTTACACGACACTGTGTAGATAACAAACTTTCAGTAGGAATCCACCAAATACGAGAGGGCGGTTCATAAATCGTGTTTTTGTGATTTATTTTCTATCCTCATTGTTAAAGACTTTAATTTTTGCTTCTATGCTGTAGAGCAGCGGTTCCCAACCGGTGGGTCGCGACTCGATCCTAAAATTATTAAAATGGTCTGTGTGTACTTTTATAACTGTAGTTTGTATCTTCACCTAGGAACACTTGTTAGTGAGTATGAAACCACTTGTTGCATATATTGCAAACATATATCTATTGTTAAATAAATAACTGTTTTGCTACAAAGTGCTTATATTTTGTCAACCATTTTCAAATCAGAACACAAATTGTTTATCAATAATCAATCTGTATCTTCAAAAAAGCATATATATATATATATATATATTTGATGGTAAATTATATATACATAAGGAAGGGATCGATACAAATAAGGTTTTTACTCCACCATGGACCGATGGACCGTGGAGATATTCCGATAAGGAAAGGTGGGTTGCCAGCTGAAAAAGGTTGGGAACCACTGCTGTAGACTATATTTTTAGAGGTTAGTAGTTGGATTAAAAAAAAAATTGTATTTTGAAGAATTCTTTTTTTGTTGCTTTGTTAGGGTTACCACAGCATTGTATCTGCGTTTTAAAGAAGAAAAAAAAATGATGCTCCGACTTTGAGCTAAACTGGATCACATTCGAGAACTTTTCCAGAAACCTATGATTTTCCATATGACCAATAACATTTTAATCTCCATCAACATTTCCAGCTGAACCGTGCTTGAAATGTTCTAAAATTCTATTTCAGTGGACGTAGTCCAGGAGGAGCATTTGGTATTCAACCCGATGGACTTGACAGAATGTTTTTAAATACTGTTTTGACAGTTTTGTGTGATTTTTAGGATAAGTGGCAACTGATAGATGTTTGAGAAAATGAAAGATTTTCATTCTAACGTGTTGGGTCGGACGATGGCCGAATTGTTAGGGCGCTGACATGCGGTAACAGAGTTTATAAGTCCCACTCCTGGCATGGATATTTGTAGCAGTTCGGAATCGGCTTTAAGCAATAGGTTCCGGTCTAATTTGCCCTCAAGTAGCAAAAATTGACCGTAGCGCTCCAAACCAATCTAACGAGTTGGCTCATTTTGGAATTTAGACTTAATTTTATGTAAAGTTCTGATTTCTCTTTCAATCACAACCTTTTATAAAAATATTTCAGGTAGTCTCTTCTCACGAAACTATTTTTTTATTTTTTATTTTTTTTATTTTTATTAATTAAGGTTTAAACTTTCGTGGGTATGATAATTTGAAAGTTTGCCATCAATAATTAAATTTGAAATTTTTTGAAGTGCAGCAACCTACTGCTACCCTACAATTATGAGAGTCAGAAGAACACGATGAATTAAATTGTATTTTATTAAACTTAAAAAAATAAAATTAAAAAAATTCGCACTTTGGTACTTTTCTGTTTAACTGTTTACTGCTACTGGGTTTGGCGCGCTACCAAAATTATAACTCGCGACGGACTCTGAATTTTTTTTTTTCCCGGAGGACCGTTATTGAGGAACGTAATCCTGCGTTAAAAAAATTTGCCGCTGAAACATGGTCCGAAATGTTCTCGTTCAGCAGGTATGACGGCCCGAAAATTTTTTTCGAGACGTCGATGGCAATTGATTTGATGCCAGAGTGACTTTTTTTCTTTGTATCTCACAAAGGGAATAAAAATCTATATTTGAAAAAAATTACTTTTCGAACTTATAAATTGTTTGAGCTGTTGATCATATTTTCAAGAAATAAAATACAAGTAAAGATTTTTAAAATTTTAATAGAGAATTTAAATTCTTTAAATCTTTATTTTTAGCTCTTGTCTTGCTGCTGTTATTTAATGTCGTTATATTCTATACGTCTCTGTAACGGAACAATACCGTTGACCCTCGACTTTCGTGGTTTAAACTTTCGTGGGTATGATCATTTGAAAGTTTGCCACCACTAATTAAATTTGAAATTTTTTGAAGTGCAGCAACCTACTGCTACCCTACAATTATGAGAGTCAGAAGAACACGATGAATTAAATTGTATTTTATTAAACTATTTAAGTTTATACAACAAACTAATATGTAACTGACATTTAATACTAAAAAGAATTCAGTTTAGCAAAAAGAGTATAAACCACCTCAGGTACGAAGAGCTTCTAAAATAAAAATATGTATTTTCAGCATAAGCACAGAAGTTACGGACCAAGATTTCGCTCTGATAATGGGCTCCTCAGCATAAAACATTTGCTGAATCAGGGTTGTCGAGATCCTACTCCGGGAGTTTATATTAGGCCTTGTTCACAATGAATCCGAAGCTTTGCGTTACCCCGTTGGCTCCGAGATTGTTGACATAACTTGTGATTGGTTTGACGTATCACGTGGTCAATAATTGAGTTCTATGACTGGTTAAAATTTTTCGCGCTGACGCTCCATAATGCTCCGGAATCACTATGAACAGTCCACGATTGACCACATGATATATCAAACCAATCATAAATCATGTCAACAATCTCGGAACCAACGGAGTAATACAACGCAACGCTGGGCCATTCCAAATTCCTAAAGGGTAATCTCAATCTTCATTTCTTCCTCGAGTCATCCTGCTTGCAGTGAAATCTGAATTTCGCGTGAAGGATTATTCCAATTTTTTTACCAATGCCTTAATTTATCTCTGTGAATCTCGTGCATAGTGGGAATAATGCTTACATTTTTGCGAAGTATGTTGAAGATGTATAGATTTTATGGTATATCCAGTATGTCGGCTATTCGAACGTTTCAGAATCTCGACGATATTCTATCACATGTGAGATATTTTTCAGTTAGATATTCAGCAAATTAATTTTAAAAATATGCATAATATTTGGAAATGGGAGAGACAATTGTTTGTGAGAAATCCCAATTTTGGACTCTCGTAGAAAGCATTTCTTAAGGTCTGTCTGCAAAGACGGGAAGAGGAAGAAATGGGAATCTAAGGAAACAAATTGTGCCCTAATTTACTGTATAACCAAAAACAGATCATATAAAACAATTCTACAGAAATTCATCAACTTAGCGTAGCGTAAATATGTGGAAAAAGTTAAAATATTCACTTGTATTTTCAATGATTAGTTTGATTTAGATTCCTGGACACGAAAAATATCCAGGCTTCATATAATTAGATTAACGAGTATGTTAAATATAATGTCTGTTACAGCCCCCCCCCAAAAAAAAAAAAAATAAATAAATAAATAAATAAATAAATAAAGTTTCTTTCACTGAGACTATTTAATTTTCTAAACGAGAGTGTTTTGATTATCTTTTGATTTTACTACTTCAAGAATTTCATCACTAGTTTTATGGTACTAATGATTACTTATGTTGAAAGGATTTCGAATGTTGATGTTCAGTTGTTTGTTTGATCTTAACGTAATAAAAGTGTTACTGTTCTATTTTTCTACCGAATTCATTCACCTTTCTTCTTTTATAAATTTCATTAACAAGATGTATCATGTACTTACAATAATCTCAGTTTATTTTTAGATGTAATAAAGAGAAAATCCTGAATTTTTTTTCAGGCTAACATCTCGAAACTTATCTTTCTAAAGTTAATCACCTCACTTGTTATTGAAAAATTGTTGTTAAATTCTATAATTCACGGAGGAGAGTTTCTATCAGCGAATCGAAAGATGATTTAACTCAAATCAATTTTTTTAACTATGGTGTTCAATGCACGCTACCTACGAGGACGACACAAAGATATCAAATTTTATTTTTCGGTTGATATTCCTGTATCCCTATCATTACCAATTTTTGCAAGAACACACCTACACACATACATACATGAACACGCACGCACGCGCACACACACACATATATACACTCGTGGACAAAAAAATTAGCGCACCAAGAAGGAGTCGTCAAAATGAAACGAAATTTTACATACGTAATGACTACTTTGATATAAGTAAATGATAAGAAAATCAAAGAAAAAGGATAATTTATTTCAGAGAAAAAGGCAAAAGAACGGAGGAGTTAATACTTCGTTGGACCCCCTCTAGCGCGAATGCAGGATGCGATACGATCGGACATTGAGTCATACAAGTTATGTATGATGTCTTGAGACATTTCGTTCCATATTTGCTGTAACCTTGCCTCTAGTTCGTTCAAACTCGTGGGATGCCCAACTTGTCGTCCCAAATGATCCCAGATATGCTCGATTGGAGACAAATCTGGGGATCGGGCAGGCCAAGGAAGGGTAGTAACAGTGCGGAGACAGTCTTGTGACACCCTTGCCGTATGAGACCGAGCATTGTCTTGTTGAAAAATGGCTCCTGGGAGCCGTTGCATGAGTGGCAACACATGTGGTTGCAGGATTTCATGAACATACCGCTGGGTTGTCATGGTGCCACGGAACAATACTAGGTGTGACTGTGTATTGTAGGCAATGGTACCCCATACCATCACACCAGCTGTGGGAGCGATGTGTCGCTGTACAGCAAAGGCAGGATTGAAGCGTTCACCACGGGCTCTCCACACACGAACACGATTGTCATCACTGCCGAGATTGAATCTGGATTCGTCGCTAAAGACGACCTGGTTCCATTCCGCTGCAGTCCAGTTTCCTCGTGCGCGGCAAAACTCCAAACGGAGGCGTCGATGGGTGGGCGTAAAGGGCAGCACACGTAATGGGCGCCGCGATACCAACTGTCCTTCAGCCAGGCGCCTTCGTATGGTTCGAGAAGACACAGAGGCCCCTAGTGAAGGTGCTACCTGTGCCTGGATGGCGGCCGATGAAGCAGTTGGCTGTAAGCGTGCATTTCTTACGACGTGGCGGTCTTCTCGACGACTGGTCTGTCGAGGGCGTCCTGAGCCTGGTCTTCGTGTACATGACATCTCTCGGGTCCACTGGTCCCAACACCTCCTCACAACACAATCAGAGCGGCCTAATTGACGAGCTACTCGCCTAGCTGACCACCCAGCTTCCATCATCCCGACGATTCTCCCCCTCTCAAACTGCGACAACTGCTTATATTGTCTTCGAACACGGCGTAATGGCATGTCTATGTCAGCTCTTCCTTTGTAAATGATTCAGCACACTCAAACAAGCTTTGGTTACCTGTTTTATACTCCACAGAGTACGATGTTCAACGCCCTCTACCGGCTATACGTAATGCGCAATCACGCTGCATTTCTAATCATTTGCATATCTCCCCGACATGTACCTTCATTGCAAGTTTCGTTACGATCCCGCAATTATTTCTTGGTGCGCTAATTTTTTTGTCCATGAGTGTATATATATATATATATATACACAGGGCCCGATTTAGAAAATTCTTAACTATAGGCACAACTCGGGATGGGGGCCCCCTAACACTGATGTGGGCGTAAAATTTCCAAAATTGACAAAAAAAAATCATGAATCCTTGTGAAAGTACCATTTTACCAAGAATTGGCTATTTGAAGCATAGAAGCCTAGAGCATTATCAAATAACAAAAAGCAATACAGCATATTAACTTCATCATTAAAACACCAATACAATGCAACCAGAAAAATTTATTAATCCCTTATATACACTATAACATACATATGATAAACTATATATACAACTATACATATGATGGACCAATCAATTTGACAGGATATATAAAAAAATGCTATTAATAAAGGTAAAATTAAACAAAATTGAATTGGAAATTTTTTCTTTTTCTCCTTTTAAAATAATTGTTTGGGGCCCCCAACATTCGGGGGCCCCTAGGCCCGGGCCTACCAGGCCTAATGGAAAATCAGGGCCTGTATATATATATATATATATATATATATATATATATATATATATATATATATATATATATATATATACATACATACATACATATATACACTCATGGACAAAAAAATTAGCGCACCAAGAAATAATTGCGGGATCGTAACGAAACTTGCAATCAAGGTACATGTCAGGGAGATATGCAAATGATTAGAAATGCAGCGTGATTGCGCATTACGTATAGCCGGTAGAGGGCGTTGAACATCGTACTCTGTGGAGTATAAAACAGGTAACTAAAGCTTGTTTGAGTGTGCTGAATCATTTACAAAGGAAGAGCTGAGATAGACATGCCATTACGCCGTGTTCGAAGACAATATAAGCAGTTGTCGCAGTTTGAGAGGGGGAGAATCGTCGGGATGATGGAAGCTGGGTGGTCAGCTAGGCGAGTAGCTCGTCAATTAGGCCGTTCTGATTGTGTTGTGAGGAGGTGTTGGGACCAGTGGACCCGAGAGATGTCATGTACACGAAGACCAGGCTCAGGACGCCCTCGACAGACCAGTCGTCGAGAAGACCGCCACATCGTAAGAAATGCACGCTTACAACCAACTGCTTCATCGGCCGCCATCCAGGCACAGGTAGCACCTTCACTAGGGGCATCTGTGTCTTCTCGAACCATACGAAGGCGACTGGCTGAAGGGCAGTTGGTATCGCGGAGCCCATTACGTGTGCTGCCCTTTACGCCCACCCATCGACGCCTCCGTTTGGAGTTTTGCCGCGCACGAGGAAACTGGACTGCAGCGGAATGGAACCAGGTCGTCTTTAGCGACGAATCCAGATTCAATCTCGGCAGTGATGACAATCGTGTTCGTGTGTGGAGAGCCCGTGGTGAACGCTTCAATCCTGCCTTTGCTGTACAGCGACACATCGCTCCCACAGCTGGTGTGATGGTATGGGGTGCCATTGCCTACAATACACGGTCACCCCTAGTATTGTTCCCTGGCACCATGACAGCCCAGCGGTATGTTCATGAAATCCTGCAAACACATGTGTTGCCACTCATGCAACGGCTCCCAGGAGCCAATTTTCAACAAGACAATGCTCGGCCTCATACGGCAAGGGTGTCACAAGACTGTCTCCGCACTGTTACTACCTTTCCTTGGCCTGCCCGATCCCCAGATTTGTCTCCAATCGAGCATATCTGGGATCATTTGGGACGACGAGTTGGGCATCCCACGAGTTTGATCGAACTAGAGGCAAGGTTACAGCAAATATGGAACGAAATGTCTCAAGACATCATACAGAACTTGTATGACTCAATGCCCGATCGTATCGCATCGTGCATTTGCGCTAGAGGGGGGTCCAACGGAGTATTAACTCCTCCGTTCTTTTGCCTTTTTCTCTGAAATAAATTATCCTTTTTCTTTGATTTTCTTATCATTTACTTATATCAAAGTAGTCATTACGTATGTAAAATTTCGTTTCATTTTGACGACTCCTTCTTGGTGCGCTAATTTTTTTGTCCATGAGTGTATATATATATATATATATATATATATATATATATATATATATATATAATGCTTGAAAAAGATATGCCGGCAGGAGAAGAGCATTTTCAGTGGAATACTATCTCTTATTTTCTAAAGGAAAAAATTACGCAATTTGGAGTTATTTGAATTTACACCTACTTTTCAAATTTATAAAATTTACATGTTCATTAAATGCCTAATTTTTTAAAATTTTCGTTCTATTTCTAGAACTAAAGGCTTTTTTGACAAAAAATATACAATTTATATTTTATCGTAATAAATATAAATAAATGTTCAGTGCAATAAGTGTTATTTTCCCTTTAAAAGCTATAAAAATGGTATCTCTTTAACATCTCTCAGCTGCTAACGTATGTAATACACCAAGAGCACAATGAGCACCCAGGGGCAATCTTAATATCGCATCCCTCCCATATCGAGAATGAATATCATTTGAAGCTATTTTATTAGTGTTTTGGTTCATTACGCATGTCTTGCGCTTCCTATAGTAGCATCTGCTTCCTCCTCCTCTGCTCCCAGTATCTACACCTTAGTATGTAGCACCCTCGAAAATTATAGCTTAATAGCGATTAATTTTCAATTAATACTAAAACCCTACACAGGCAAACAACTGTAAAATTTCGGAAGTTTGGTTTACAATTTCATGATTAAACTCATCGTTCCGTCACATGTTCTCAATGCTTCATTAAATATTGTTGAAGAAGCTTTATTCCCGATAGTCGTATTTTGATCTAAGCAGTGAAATGCTCTTAATATACTCCTTTATCTCTCATAGAAATCTGGATCTATTTCACTATAATGTGCATGCATTTTCTATATTTATTTCTCATTACCATACTTCATGCACATTCCGCGCTAGCGATAATATCTTTTTTATGGAGTGTTTTGGCGAGAAAGTATGTGTTGTAACCCTAAATAACGTGAGGCAACTTCCAGATGATTAGCCGGGCCCGCTACAAAGAGCCGTTCATACAAACGAAAGAGGTCAATTGGACCAAGCGCTGCGGACAATCAGGTAAAAACTTTCGCTTTCTTAGTTCTTTGTGATCAAACTTTTCTTTTTACTCCTCAGTAATTAGCCGTTTTAAAAGATACTCGTCCGCTGTCATATTCTCTTAGTTGTGAATTTCTGTGTTTGACTGAATGTTTTTCTGAAGATTTAAGAGATAGCTGTCAACTTATTTTTTTTATCAATATTATGTTTATCAATATTAATTCTTTACTTGCATGTGTGAAGGAATTTTGATATTAACTTTGGAATTCATTATTAGTCGTGAGTTCATTTTTTGGACAGTAAACTAAGGGAATATAGAGACTAGAGTTAGTATGATTACATTTTTTTTCTTTCTTCCCCCCTTCCTCCCCAAAAAGGGGGAGGGTTTTTTTACGATCTATCATTTCGTCATAATTTTGATGTCATAGTCAATATTTATTATCATACTATAGAGAATATCATGAAGAATTTAAATTTAAATCAGTTTATAAATAAGTGAAACACCATTCATAATAAAAATGACATTTTAATCTCTTACGAAAATTCGCAATTATGAAATTGTATTTATGCAGTGAAATTTATGGAGATATAATTGACTTGAACTGATAATATCACTGATTACAAAAAAGAAAAAGAAATTGTTATTAGTAATCCTTAGTTCATGGGGAAGTAATGTAAAACGTTACTCCCATAAATTGCATTGCAGAAATGCTCACATAAAGTAATTTATACACTAATCGAGTTGCTTACTTTCTTTCCGTGAATGCATTTATTCCCTCGGTCATGAATAATGATTTGAAAACAGGGGTCCTTGATGTTGTTTTGAAAATATTTTTCGATATCTATGGCAAATTTTTATCGCTCTTGTAATGGTAAAAATCCTACTGGAGCACGCAATTCCTAGTAAGCAAAGTCATATTCTAAGAAAACAGTGCGTTAAAAGTTTCCTGTTATCACCGTTCACTTTAAGAAAAATAAATGAAATATATTATGAAATTGTTCTAACGATTTCGTAAGCAAATTTTCTAAACAATTTTATGGATTCAATAAGATTCCTGTCACTAACTTTTGCGTACTTGATGGTAGTTTATCAACGTTGTTAAACGAGTTACAAATGAAATTTCATTTTTATTTCAAAGAGTACTTAAGTTTAAAATGCAAAATTCTTATATGTAACTGAACTATCGCCGTTCAAAGATAGCATTTAAATTTACACCTAGAGTAGTTTGACTTACGCAGTCTAGCCTCATAAGCCCAAATGGGTTGGAATAGCGGTTCTTAACTTTTTTATAAATGCCAAAATTATGCCAAAATTTAAAATAATCAGTATCATCAACAAAAATATATGTTGTACACAAACAAAATATGAGAGCTGTTTTAAAATCAGCTTATATCTCTCTCGCGTATCATCTGTGGTAGGCGTACCACCAGTTGGAAATCGCGTATTTAGAAGAATCGAAAAGCGATATTGCATTATCAGTAAGTGTGCTACGGTAAAAATAGAAACACATATGTCAAAATGAAGCAGTCTGGATTGTTCAAGTAGATTTTATATATCAGTATACGATTGTAAGTGGTTTGGTAACATGCAATAAAAAAAAAATTAGAGCTTAATAATAAAAAAAAAATAAATCGATGACGGGAAAACTCTTTGGATAATATTAAACTAGAATTCTGGCTTTATTGTCAGAATTTAAATCACCTAAAGAACTAATAATATGGGTTAAATACCCGTCATATCTATATATATATAACAGTTCCATAACTGACTGACTCACTGACATACAACGCACAGACCAAACCGCTGGACCTAAAGGGCTGAAATTTTGCATGCGATTATTCTTATATAGTGCATGTACTATATAAGAATAGTACATGCACCCCAACAATAGTGTAGGGGTGCACTAAGAAAGATTTTTGAAAATTCTTCATATATTTTTTTAAATTAAATTTTTAAGCTGTTTTAGTAACATTTTTTAAGTTTGCATTTAAAATAATAATTTGAGGGTTATGAAATTTATATCACGAGAAATATCATAAAAATTCCTTTAAAATGAAATCTTTTTCGAATCTTTACCTCCATTTTCTGATTTTTGGGGAATTTTTAAAGATTAATTTTTAGAATTTAATTTATTAAATGCTGATCACGTGATTTCTTTTTCTGGTACTTTAAATAAATTTATCGTCACGTCATAACAACGAAATAGACAAAAAAATATTTTTCTTTTCTTGCTAATGCGGCAGACGATTGGACATTATCTAAAAAAAATATTAAAATACAGTAAAAATATGTTCCTCAAACTGTACTATATTAACTTTACTATATTCTTTAGTATGTCCTATTAGATTTAATTTGAATATTTTCTTCTACATTATTTTGTCTATAAAATATCCCTTACGATTTTTTTATAAATGTATTTTTTTACATCAATTGTCGTCGTCATTGATCGTCGTATTTATTATAAATAAATAAATAAATAAATAAATAAATAAATAAATATATATATATATATATATATATATATATATATATATATATATATATATATATATATATATATATATATATATATATAGGCATTAATTTCATGCATTGACCGTTGTATTTAATTTGAATGTACTCCGTAGCGAAGTGCGGGTTTTCAGCTAGTTAGTTTAATAAAAAATCATAATAAAATTATTATAAAATAATTTGAATAAGATTCAATTAAAATAATCTAAAATTTAACGTAATTTTTAGTTTTTCTTTTTGAAAGAGGTCTTAGATTCCTTTATTTTATAATCCCAGTTTACATATTTTCGGACCCAATTCGTATTTTAATTCTGTTATCTTTTATGAATTACGGATTATCCACTCACGGATAATCGAAAGTTTAGTAGTATTACGATTTTTTGGTGCTAATTATTTATAACTCCCCACGACTCGTGGTTTGTTTTGTCAACAGAAAAGAGGCCGTGAAGGTGAAATCTTTCTTTCGAGACCACAAGCATGTAACATGAAAACGAACCTTCTTTAATTGAATCGGAAATATTTTTTCCGAGATTTTTCAAGGCACTAATATTCATAACTTTCAGACTAATTTTTCTTCTAGGGAGGCTCCACAGGAGGGAATGCGGGGAGGGGGAATAACGGATCAAGTGCAACGGCCCATACCTGCTCATGTTTTAGGTGTTTTACAGAAAAATTCCTCATGCTCTTGTTTAAGTACGTTTCTTTCTGAGTAGCTTAGTTATCGATAATCAAATGCAGTTCCCGTCTGAAGTTCATTGCATTCTCGCTAGGGAATTCAGTGTCACTGTCATAAATCTCCCTCATATCTTAAACATATGAACAGCTATAATGCAATTAAAAGTGAAACTTTTCAGTCGTTCTAAATACAATTTTTCAGAAAATTTCTACTAATAACAAGAGAAATTTTACCGAACATTTTAGCGGGAATGATTAAACGTCTCCTCTTCACAGTCGAGTATTTTATTCGAAATTTCATGATGAAAGTATGTTTCCATTGATAGCCGACAGTTATACCGATAAGAAAAAAATGATTTGCTGAGTAATTTTGAGCTGAAAAGAAAAAAAATTGCTAATTAAAAGATAATTGTTTTAATTTACTCTAGAGAAAACAGTTAAAAATATTTTCGTGAACTTTATTCGTTTGACTGATACGATTCTGTCCTTTATTTCTTGCTTCATCACAGATAAAATATTTTTATTCTATTTGTCTATAGATGGCAGCTCTCCAATTGTGTTTTGTTATTTTGTAGGTATTACCCACAAGTGTTGTAATACCCATAGGCGAGCATCCAACATTCAATAGCATTTTATTAGTAAATACTTATTCTCTATTCGTCCTTCGGTGTCCCGTCTTTCATCCACGTGGTAACTTGCGAGAGACAGGTTTCACAATTAAAATAAATGAAAATTTTTTGAAAAAGTAGGGTCTGTAAAATAAATATAATCAGACCTTTGAATAACGGGTTGACTGTTTTTTATTCCACAATATTTTACATGTGACTACTATACGCAATATCTTTCTGAAGTTTAACTAATCATTATGCGATAATATCCTGCACACGTTAAAAGAATTTTGCAATAACACAAGGAGGCGTATGAATTGAAGATTAAAATCATAGAAATTACATTTTTTTTCCAAACATAATTAAACTCAATTGAGGTAAAAATAATATATAGGTTGCTCGTAAATTCTAATGGCTTTGATAATTGTTTTATCTTTTTACGCTGCATTTCCTTTAAGATTGCCTGTACAAATGAACTTCATAATTCAAATGCGGCCTTTCAGTTAGAAAAAAGATTATTTGCTTAGAAAAGTGTATGAGTGTTATTGAAAAATTCTCCCTTAAGAGAATGTTGATTAGCAGTCCGTGCTATCGTACTCAGGGAGTCTGATATTGTAACCTCTCAAATGACTATGCTCAACCCTATTCGTAAGGTGACGATGGTCAGGAAAAAGAAAAGTCAAAAATAGTCATAAATAGTCATCTATAAAATCTTGAGCGAAGCTTTCGAATTCTAACCCCTGCTTCCAAGAAAGTATGAAAAACTTTAGAACACGAGTATTTTAGTCAACTTTAGACCACCCCCTGAAATATCCTAAACCTTTAAAGGTTATTATGGATGACAGGTTTCCATCATGCATTAATACATAGTCTAAATAGTATTTTTTGTATTTGTGCTATGAGAAAGCAGAAAATTGGCTTCGCTTGGAAAACAAGAAATTTCGAAGTCTTTTATTGCCTCCCATTTTCGGAGTTTTAGTTATTGTTGTACATTTCTAAAGGCACTTTCTTTCCATTCCTAACTCATCTTCTACACTCAACTTTTTGGAAAGTTTATTTCTCTTTTAGTATTGAAATATTTTCCAATTATTTATTTTCCTTTCTTTGTTATTTTATAGAAGTGGATTTCAACTTTTAAAATTTTCAATCAACAACGATATTAATATTTCCATTTTGTATCTGTATTTGCATTTTAAAACGAGTTCGAAATTATATGGTCGGAAATTTTTTGTTTGCAGGAGTCGAAGGTACCGTAAATTTTCAGCACAATTTCCAGCTAAACTCTTAACGATTGATGCGGATTTTTCTATAAACTCACTGAAATGCTGTTCTTGGGGATTTTTCATTCTCTCTGAATTTTTGTTCTCATATAAAGAGAAATGTCTGTAAATACATTAAACCTGTGAATCAATACAAAAGTTATTTTTTCCAAGGCATAAGAAGCATCGTAGAGCTGAACTTCATTCCCAGTGGGATAACAGGTTATAGAGGTCAGGTAATGGTGGTTATACTTGGTACGTTATTTTGGTGGTAACCAAACTCAACATTTGTATCAAGGGTTGTGGTGGCCCTGTGGTACAGCGCGCTAGCTGTACCACAGGGCTGATCGAATCCCGGCGACGCGCCACTAAAATACTCCCGTTTGTGTCGTTCCTTTATAGGGTGTAATGCTGGTCCGCCCATATGGTGCCCCCATAATAAAATGACCAGGAAACTGTGGTGAATTATAGGGGAATGTCTACACGACAAGTGCCTCCGCTAGAATAGGAAAAAAATGTATCATACATAGAGGCCACTTATACCTCACGTTCTTTAGTTTGACATTTCCATTATTTGACGATGGAAGAGTATAATTTATTTTGTACACAAATTAAACGTCATCTTAGTATATTTGTATAATTTATATCTAAAATTAAGATATTAGTACCCCTTCTCATTGGTCTCTTTCAGGTTGGTAAGAACGTGTGATTTGTATGGGAAGTTAACTTAGTATGCTTGTTTGAAAAGCAGTGGAAACCATGAATCAGCCTAAATGTTAGAGAGGAAAGCAAATACGTAAATTGGGATGTATTGAAGGCATCATCATGATAATACAATAATAAGAAAACCACAAAATTTTATGAACATGCATTTGATTTTTAGTAAAAACAAAAGTTTAAAACGAGTTAAAAACATTTACGATTTTTCTTCCACATTTTTGCGAGACTTTCCGAGTATATATGCAAACTAATTAGGTTTTGTTTAAATTCTTTGCTTAACTTGTTAAAACCTTGATCTGATCTCGTTGATTCTCAACGAGGTAATGGAATTTTTCTGCTATTTGGTTAGTTGTTATTTTTCTTTAGACTGACTTACATTCAATATCATACGTTTCTTTAAAAATGCTCTTACTCTCATTTTGAGAGCTAGATTCAACAATGAGTCGAGACTACCTGGAAAGATCCCATTAGTATTTCAATGATTTAGATTTCTTATCGATTTTTATTAAGTTTCTCCCTTTGCCCGAAGGAAAATTAAATTCCCGAATTACAAGGAATACTATATCAATGTAGTTTAAAATCTCTCTTCCAAGTTCACCTGGTTTAGTTTTCTTTGTGCGACTCTACGAGTTCAACAAACCAAGCGTTTGTGAAATAGCCCTTATAGTATTTATCGAGGAAACTTGAAATATTCATTTTTAGTGATCTAAGGCTAAGGGATCAACTGACAGTGTTGGCTGTTACATATATAACTGTGACAATTCCTCTTTCTCATTGGATAGAAATTATTCATATCTTCGCAGAAATTAACGATAAATTGAAGAGCACATTTTGCTTCACATGGAAATTAATGTTGCTATAGTTTGAAAAGAAAAATCAATTTTTTTTAGAATAAAATTAGCTCAGCTATTTTCAGGTATTATGAAATTTGGAATCATATAATACATTATCATAGACATTATGAATTTCGGTTAACAAATACAGTCATTAAAGCTGTAGATTATTACTAATGTTCCCAGTTAAAGCATCTAAGAAATTTTTTTTATTAGTTTGACACTGAATTAATTTTAACTGAAGTTCACATTATTAGCCAGAAATACTTGATTGATACCAGTTTTGAACAGTTTACTTTAAATATAAAGCTAAGTACTACCCTAGTTGAACTCTTTTTCTCTCTTGATCTATCCCATTCTCTCCCCAAGTGATTAGGATACGGTGCTACAGAAAAAATCTTTTAGATGCATCCTAGATCTCGTACGAGAAAGAAATTCTCATGTCTTTCCCAGCGGGCTTTAGTTTTTTCTTAATTTTAATAGTTTTTATGCAAAAATGCCTAATACTCTTAAACATGTATTAAAAAAATGACAAGTTTTCTGCGTATTATGAGGATATTTGTCCATCATATTAGTCCTTTTGCATCTATTTCAGCTTATGTTTTAATTATAAATTTGTATAATTTCTCTTATTTCCATTACTTTCCCCTACTGTTCTTGTTGTTGGAGCTTATGCCCCTTGACCGACAGTATATCAAATCAAGTCCATAAAGGCTATTGGGCAGAGGGGTGCGGCTCCAGTTTTGAATAGCACCACAAGGGTCGGAGTCCCACTTGGCTAAAGGACCGGTCTCGTAGTTTTGAACCGAGTCAAGTGACGAGACCGGTGCTCTTGACCCCCCGCACCTCCAGAGGCAAATTTTGAGAACTTGGAGGACATTGCCACCACGACAGATTTTCCGTTCCCCAGCCGCCATTAGCGTACACGGCGGTGGATTTATCAGAGACCGGCATCGAACCAGAGACGTTCAGATCACTGGCTCACCGCCTTTGTCAACTGGGCCACCGTGCCCTCTCTCCTACTGTATTAGACTTAATTAGAAATGTTACGATGCATCTGAAATACACGGGTTGCTTAGTATTTAAAAAACGGTGAGATGTTTAGTTCATCCAACCTGTAGCCTTTTAAAGACATCCGAAGTTGTATTATATGTATTTGTAGTAGAGGAAAAATAACCTATGTAGTTATAACGCATTTCATACTTTTAATAGAACACGTAAGAAGCATTAAACGGCTGCATATTACTGTCTATCGTGGAATGCATAAAGTGTCTTTTAAGAATATCTGTTGAAAACAACTGAAACGGTTGGTTGGTTGAGCGCTACAGTCATTTTTTGCCACTCGAGGGCTACTTTGATCCCACTGGTATTGATAGTCTGGTCAGGATTGTGATGTGATAAATATCGTAATAGATACACGTGTCATACCGACATACAGGGAAAAAGAGAGGTTAATGTTGAAAGCTTAGTAATTCATAATACCTAATATCAAAATAAGAATTTCTCTTTATTCATTTATTTATTTTTTTGACAAGGAAGAACATGTTACCTTCGATCAATTAACCTCTGTCATGAATTTTGCAAACAAGGAAACTGGAAACCCAATAATTCTGCTCTTAGGAAATCCTAGGGATCAAGTTTCGAGTTGTGCGTTTTCTAACTTGGGTAAGATTTAAAAAGTTTCTACGGTACGAAGGTTATAAAGAGTAAATGGTAAAAGCAAAACAGTCCCTGTTGCTCTAAGGGCACCAATGAGGCGAATTACAACATTAATGAACCTCACAACGGTATAATGCATTAAATAGGATTCTGTTTACATTCTTCACTTGCATCTTTTTGATACTATGATGCATAAATCTTTATCTATAAATCTATCATTAGGCCAGTCCTAATGTATGGTTCGGAAACTTAGTCTCTAACAAAAAAGCAAAAAAATCCAGGTAGTCTCTTCTAACGAAAGTACTGCGGGTTATTAACATAGGATTACTTATCGTTGCTTACCTCTTTTTTTTTTGACGCATTTTGGTACTTTTCTGTTTAACTGTTTACTGCTTCTGGGTTTGGCGCACTGCCAAAATTATAACTAGCGACGCAGGACGGACACTTTTTTTCTTCCCGGAGGACCGTTATTGGAACGCAATTCTACGTTAAAATGAAGAATTCAGAATTGCAGTGTTCGAGAGAAGGGTTTTCAGAAGCATCCTTGGTGGTGTCAAAGAAAAAGGCCTATGGCGGAGACGTTTTGATTCAGAAATCTATAGATTTTTTTAAACAGCCCGATATTATTAAAATTTTTAAAATTAAAAGAATGAACTGGGCTTCTCATATTGCTAAAATGGATGAAAAAAATCTAGTAAAGAAGACCTTTGTTGCAAGGCCGTTTACTAGTCGGAAAAGAGGAAGGCCAAAACTAAGATGGCTCGACTCTGTTGAATCATATTTTAGAGTGATTGGAGTGAGGAACTAGCAGACCAGGTATAGAAATAGGCTGTCCTGGAGGAAACTTCAACTGAAGGCCCTGGCCCTAGTGATGCGACATCGATAACAAAACATCGATGTTTTGAAACATCGATATTCAATATTAAAACATCGATGCTAATAAAACATCGCCCAAAAAACATCGATGTTTTAGAACATCCATGTTTTAAAACTGGTTTAGTAATCTCTAACATTAATGTTACTTCCGTTAGTCGTGGAGGAGGGGGTGATTTAATTTTACTCTGTGATTGGGCAGACACAAATGACAAAAACTTGGTTGCTTTGGGCTACACTGATGACTCAAAATTCTCGTTGTAAATACCGCCATGTTTTGCCTTCAAATGTCCAGATAAATTCGTGGTATTGCCAGAAGTTTTGAGCGACTTAAGGCAAATATTGCATTTCGCCAATTTGTCAGAGGTTTTGTAAAAATATTTCCAAACGGTACTTTTGGGAGGCATCTTACTAATAATATTAACGTCAACTTATATAAAACCAGCACAAAACAAAGACTTAAATGGATGCACTCGTGTATATACTATTTGTAAAATAAAACCCCATGGAAGGCTCTGGAGTGTCAGGAACATTCCAAGCGCTCCGATTGGTTCATTGGTTGTTAATTGCCATTTGTCTGTTTGCTAAGGAATCATTCCCCCTTTTGTATTTGTCCTTTTCAGAATTCCGACTTACATTTACTAAGTGTGAAAATTATGCTACGTGGTAAATTTTTTTAATTACGGTACTTTTTCATTAAAATAAACATCGAGACAACGTAAAACATCGATGTTAAAAATACATCGACTTCAATAAATCGATGTTTAAAACATCGATGTTTTTATCAAAACATCGATGTTTTGAAAACATCGACATCGATGTCGCATCCCTACCTGGCCCACCCTGGGCTGTCGTGCCAAATATGATGATGAGGATGAGGCATAAATCTGCCGATTACGCGTATATGAACTTAATTAGTGGATAAAAGAGCAAGTACAAATGTATCTTTCATAACGCAAAAATATTTTAATTAGCATTTTCGAATTGCGTTTCTTAGTCAAAAAGTTGTATAAATATATAATAATTAAAAAATATAAACATTTAACAGATGTTTTTAACTGAAATAATTATTTTGTTTTACGATGGTCAAGCATTTCCTATAAAATATGGCTGAGATTTTTAAAATGTTATAGAGTACCACACAGCCAAAACGTGATCTGTGTCTCTTCTTTTGTTTGACTTCTAGATAGTCTGTTTGAATATGGATAAACGTATCAGAATAACTTTATTTTCCCCATTGTTGTAGTCCTCTTGTTTCTCGTGTCTTTACACTCTTGATTATCAGCCATTTATCCATGGATATGGGTACTCCAGACTGTTATTTGAACTTGTGTGACAATAAATGTTTGAACTAAAATGTTGCATGTTAATATAATGTTTTACTATACAGGTAAAAAGACAAAAACTTAATCTGAAATGCAAGACAAATATTATGAGACCCCCGAAAGTGGTATAAAATTGTATTAATACGCATGATTCTTTTTTAATCAGTGATGTCATTGAGAAAGTGTTCTAATCAAAAAGAGGATAACTAGAAATCGCTCATATACACAGTGTTTAAAAAAAAAAAAAAAAAAAAAAAAGTTTGACTAACCTTATTCGGAGAGCAGGTAGAAATGCTAATTTGTTCAGCATTTCTCCGAATATGCATTTTAATATTCTACCATCTTTCAGGGGGTGGAAGTGGAAGAAAGTCATAAATCGAGTCATATTTTTTCTTTCTTTCATCTTTTATAAAATTTATTAGATATTTTATGATTGAAAATTTAATGTCAAGTTACAAATTACTTGTTTTTCAGTATATGTCGTAAAATTATCAATATTAGCATTTTAGTAGACAAATCTGTATCCATACAAACAAATCTGTACTATTTGCATTGTAAGTTTTTAATTATTCCAGGCTTTATTTCATAGAGATTGTTAGAAGGAATGATATTAACTATAAATAAGAAACTATTGAAAAAAATATAATATGGGTAAATATATGGGTGTGTATGTAAATATATGTGGATAAACGCCAAGGATATTGTCTTAAGACGGTTTATTGTGATTTCAAAATATTGATACTCTCAGTGATTGTCTAAATACAACTTTTATTATTAAAAATGCTAATAAATGCTAATTTGTTCAACATTTCTCCGAATATGCATTTTAATATTCTACCATCTTTTAGGGGTTGAAAGGGGAAGAAATTCTTAAATCGAGTTATATTTTTCTTTCTTTCATCATTCATAAAATTTATTAGATATTTTATGATTAAAAATTTAATATCAAATTACAAATTTCTTATTTTGCAGTATATGTCGTAAAATTATCAATATTAGCATTTTAGTAGACAAACCTGTATCCACTGCTTGCATTGTATGTTTTTAATTATTCTAAGCTTTATTTCATAGAGATTGTTAAAAGGAATGATATTAACTATAAATAAGAAACTCTTGAAAAAATATATATAATATAATATGGGTGAATATATGGGTGTGTATGTAAATATATGTGCAAAGGATATTATCTTAAGACGGTTTATTGTGATTTCAAACTATTGATATATTTCCTCTCAAATTTGTCTAAATACAACTTTTATTATTAAATCACTTTGTAAATATGTAGAGTATTCATGTTTGTTTAATAGCTTTTTTTCCCCTTTTCTTAGGATAACAATGAGTGACATTGGAAAATTGGTTGCAAAGACATTGCTAGTAATCTACTATTGGGTGGAAAGCATAATTTTATACTTTGTGCCCCGACGTTTCAAATTCAAAGATGTAACAGGAGAAATTGTATTGATCACTGGAGCTGGCAGTGGAATTGGTCGTCTTATGTCCCTAAAATTTGCTCAACGAGGGTCTATTTTAGTACTGTGGGACATGAATGCTGACGCAAACGAGGAAACAGCTAGGATGATTAAAGAAAATGGGGGTAAAGCATATCCCTATAAGGTGGATGTAACTGACAGAGATGGAGTTTACAAAACCGCCGAGAAAGTAAAAGCAGACGTTGGAGACGTGACCATCATTGTTAATAATGCTGGAATTGTCGTTGGCAAAAGTATATTAGAATTGGACGACAAGATGGTCGAAAAAGTATTTTGTGTTAACGCCATGTCCCATTTTTGGGTAAGTTTTTTATTGAGAAATCCTCACTTTCCTGAATTCTTACATCCTTCACATTTCCCTATGTATATGTGAATGTATAAGAATTATCTTGTTACGATGCTTCAATGATTAGCATTTATTTTTTGAGCTACCATTTTCTTGAAGGCTTCATTTGTGCCGCAGGTGGTATAAACCAGCCATTAGGAAAATTTTTTTCTCCCGAAGTTCCTTTTAATTATAAATATCTCACTTGTAATCCGATCACGTTGGGAGAGTCTACACGAATGAAGGTTTTCATAATCGCATGCAATATTGAATGACAATATTTCGTAATACTGTTTTAAATGTTTTAGTTCTCGTTTTTCTTCATAAAATTGGAAAAAAATACATGAATTTTTAAGAGGCTACAAACATTGTTTATGATCATATCGGTATGAGACGCTTCATATTTGTTTTTCATGTTATGTGTTTGATTTTCCTGTGAAGATTTGCTCTTGAAAGTAGTGGAAATTTCTATGCGTGCCCAATATATATTCTGTTTTTCTTCTTGCTTTTGGAAGATTGATATAAGAGGAAAAGTTGAATGTTTATTTATAATTTAAAAATTTTTTTTCTTACTTAAAATCTGATTCCATTCTTGAAATTTGAATAATTTGCGTTATCAGAATGACCGGTTTATGTAGCAATTAGTAGCTTCCTTCTGTAAATTCTCATTTCATATTTATATGCTCATGTATATTTGCTTCCCTTATCATATTTTACACGTTTAAGACTCTCGCGTGACAGGCCACAAACTACACTTTAATAACGTATAATTAGAGGAAGTTTGAGATTTTACTGAAAGGTTTTCTAGGCTATCATTTTAATAACATTTGTTTTCGCTAAACTCTACAGGGATTAGAATCATTTGTATCGTGTGGCTGAGTGCTTGATTCAGAACTTTCCGAATATTATTGTAGTATTCTCTAAATATCTTCTGGTAATAAAAGGATTTATCTTTTTTGGTGATATGCATTTACGAAAACGATCTTTCTGGGAACAAACCTTGCGCGTTAACATATAGTCCAAGAAGACCGCGTTTCATGTTAGGCAAATAGTTACCTCAACAATAGCAAGTTTACGCAGGTAAGCTTTCAGGTCTTTGTTACTCATGATAAGAAGTTATAAATTTGTCTTGGAGTAGGATAAAGTCAGGAGATAAAAACTTAATACTCTTGTAAGGTTTTTAAAATTTTTTTAAAACTAACTTTTACACTTTGCCACAACACAAACCTAGTTGAGGCAATGTTATGATTTTAGGGATGTTTTCCTGGCATTGTCTGGCCTCTTCAATTCGCGTAGAAGAACACCTGAATGCCAAAAGATATTTAAATATTGTCACTGACCGAGTACATCCAGTTATGAAAATGGTTTCCCTCACCTGAGATGAATACATTCAGCAGGACTATGCTCTATGCCAGGGGTCCCCAACCTTTTTGTACCTAAGAGCACATTCTAGAATACCGGTCGGATGGCGGGCACCATATATTTTTTCAAGGTGAATTTATAGTTGGACATACTTAATTATACATACACATAATGTACAAAAACATTTAATTCCAAAAATATAATTTAACATATAAAAATTATTAATATTCTTGTGTAAAATAAATGACTACTAAATAATGCATACAAAATCTACAAAGTATAAAAATTTTTCATAAAAAAATCTCAAAGTCATGTGATGTGTTGTCATATGTGATTTTTGGCATTGCGTTTCATGATTCACGCAATTATGTGGAACCGAAAAACGATTTTATTTTACATGCTGATCTTTTCAAGAATGGAAATTTGTTTCTGTCAACTATATACCAGAAATTCTCATCTGATACAATGGATTTTAGGACAATGTCGTTCTGAAGATCCAAAATTTCTATCTCCAGTTCTTCTGTCCTTACTTAAACAAGCTCTGAAATGTATGTATCTAAATCGGTTACATTTACTTGGTTAGTAAAAGGATTAACAAAGTGGTGACCATTGGATCGATGGTATTAAACTGTTGAAAGAGCTTTTCAAACTGGTCATGAAGTAATTGAAGGTTGATAACAAATGATGTTGACAAGTCAATTTCCCCGTCGCCTATCATTTTTTTTCCTATTTGGAAAATGCCCAATTGACTTCATCTTCAAATGTGATGTCCCGAAAGCCACTTTAGCTTTACACGAGTTTATAGACCCTATCATGGGCTTGTGGCGGCCCAGTGGTACAGCGCGCTGGGTTTCGGTGCTGAGGGTGCTCAGATCGAATCCCGGCGTTGCGCCACGAAAAATGCCTCCGTTCGTGTCTTCCCTTCATAGGGGGTAATACTGTCCGCCTATATGGTGCTCCCACAATAAAATGGGCAGTAAAACTGCGGCGTAGTAAGGGCGAATGTTTAATTACAAGTGCCTCCGCATTGGGGGGAAAAATATACCCTATCATTGTAGCTCTAAGTTTAAATAATTCAGTTTTCCCATTATATCTATTAAAAAAGCCAAATCCGCTAGCCAACGAGAGTAAGCTAGTTAAAAAAAAATTTTGATTTTTGGCACTGAGATAATATTTTATTTCTTCAATTATATCTACAAATCTAGCAAGAACTTTGACTTTACTGAGCCAACGTACTTCAGTATGCAGAATGAGATCAGGATCTTTAGGATTTTCTAATAGGGCCTTAAAAAGGCGGTGTTGCAAAGGAACTGTGCGCATTAAGTTGACTATTTTTGGAATTATTTTCATGACGTATCCGAAGGGTAGTATTCTACCACATAAAACTTCCTGGTAGATAATACAGTGATACGACATAAAGTTTGGAAATGATTCATCTTTTATGAAGAGGGTAATAAATCTATTGACATTGCCAACCATTGCTGGTGTCCCATCATTGGTTATCGCAGACAGCTTCTGGGGAGGCATATCTATCGACTTTGCATATGTTATAAATATTTTATAGATATCCTCACATGTTGTTCGTCCTTTCATGGGTAATATTTTTAGATCTTTTACACTAAAGTCACTAGATACCATTCTCACCATAACTGCTAACTGTGCTGTAGCTGATATGTCTGTAGACTCGTCAAACTGTAGTGAGAACCACTCACATATTTCCAAGTCACACATTAACTGAGTTTGCATGTCCTTTGAAATGGCTTGTATTCTTCTTGTAACGGTGTTATCTGACAACTGTAAGTCTTGTATTTCTTACATGATCTCACGTTTGTTGGAAAATCCCTAAAATAAGCAATCGGCGCCAGTAAGAAATGCTTCTTTTAACAACTCACCATCATGGAAAGGCTTTTTCTTCTTTGCGAGTATGTGAAAATTTTTTAAAGAATCAATAGTAGCATTTTTAGATCTTAACAGACACCTAGTGAAAATTGGCTGTTGAGCGGACAGATTCGATTTTAGCTGATCTATTTTCTTTCTTATTTCAGATTTAAGTGGATAGTTAGCATTAAAAGTAGCATGAATTGTCAGGAAATGACGCTCAACATTATGTTTTTTTTTGGCACCGTGGCGTTTTTTCCACACAGCAGACAAATACATTTGTCTTTTAAATTGACGTAGCAAATATGAATCCTCCCATTCATTATTAAAATTATAGGTCCGTTGTCGTTTACTTGATACAATCATTTTGGGTAAAAATAAGGAAGTATTTAAAAACAACGAAGGAGGAAACACAGTATACAAAAAATATGAGGATATATTTATGAATAAATAATGAAGTAGATACGTCGAATGACCGTTTATCTCACAGCACAAACCACACTACTGGCTCTCACGAGATAAGCTCCAGACAAATGTATGTGTTGTGACGGCAACCATAGACCCATAAAGGACAGGTTCATTTCACTTTAGGTGTGAGAAATTAGGTTGGCGAAGATTTGACACGAGGGGGAAAAGAGATCGGTCGCATTACGTTTTGTTCTTTTATCTGTGTTGGACGCCATTTCTACTTTTGTGTGGTTGATCATTAAAAATGAGAACTTTTACATAGAATTTTATTGAAAACTGAAATATTTTTATCGTGGTCGCATAGCGGCGGGCACACGTAAAACGATCGGCGGGCGCCATGGTGCCTGCGGGCATAGGGTTGGGGACCCCTGCTCTATGCTATAAAGCTCACATTGCCCACAGATGGTTTGAAGAGCCTTACGGAGACTTCACCTTGCTTAGTTGACCTCCAGAATCACCAGATCTCAATCCAATTGAGCATTTGTGCGATGGAGTCGAAAGGGACATCAGGTAGCTGGATCCAGAACCGTCAATCCTAGAGAACTGGAATGTGTAATACGTCGGATATAGCCTCAGATTCCTCAAGCTACCAACCAATTTCTTATAGAGTCCATCCCAAAGAGAATCGCATCGGTATTGAAATCAAAATAAGGCCAACGAAGTGCTGAGTAAGTGGTCATAATTAATCGGCCACTCAGTTTATATAGTCTGCATTTTAATTAATAAATTATTATAAATTGAAATTGGTAGCTATAAATTGAAAATCTATTTAAAACTTTTCTGGTTTCAGATTTATTTTTCGATAACGAAAAACATATTTTATCTTAAAGATATACATTCGTATTTCACTCGTCTTTCGCAAGTTTAAAGAAATACTCTGTGTGACAGATTCCCTTGAGTAAAATGCCCGCGTCACTTACGCCACTTCTGATTATTTTGTCCAGGCATGGATAATTTTTGCTTAATAGAACTGCCCTAAATCGGGGAAAGAGATCTGTTGGTCAGAAGATATCCTGTTTTTTCCCCAGGCAATGTGTTATGGAGTAAGAAAAAATTTCTTCTAACTTCCTTGTACGTCAGATGTATTCTCTAAAGTGAATAGCCTTCTCATCTTTCGTTTTAGCTATTTATATGAGTTGATCGTGTCACTCAGCTTTACGAACAATTACTAAAAACTTCTTTTGCTAATCTCACTTTAATAACTTACATTACCCTTTTTGAGATTTGGTTGGGCTTTCGTGTAGGTAAAAAGAAAGCTATTCTACTAAAGTGATATTGAATAAATGCATTTTGAAACGGTCTATGTCGATACTTTCAAAGGAATCATTTGTCGAGAAGATATACTTGCAACCCAAAGATTTAAAAAAAAATTATTTCTATTGCCTATCTAGATATGTTTCAAGTAGACATTGCATACTTGGCTTACATCATGGTTATTGATTATTGCGTAATAAACTCAGACAGAAATTACTGTATTTCTAACTTCTGCAAATTTAAATGAAAATATTTAATGTATGGTTGATTAGAAACAGGATGCATATGAATATTCTTGTATAAAAATTACATACCTAACTTCTTGAATAACAGGTGTATGTCTCGAATTGTGTATTTTCTTACACCACCTTATTAAGCAAAATACTCAAATTTTCCTGAGCGTCATGAGTAACTAATACTACAATATATAAAGAGAAGGTAATCATCAAAAGTCTAACAAGGCTCCATAAATTTTATCCAATGGGGAAGGATCTGTGGAGGTCGGATTGAAAAGAAGTAACGTAAAGATATGTATGTTTGACATACAAGAAAACCACGAGAAAATTAACACTCGTATTCGTTCGAAAAGTATTTAGACGCATGACCGCAGTGGTAATTACTTCCTTGTTTTTAGAGGTGATTGTTATAAATCAGCCACTTGTTATTGCATTTTGCTTAACTAATGCTAGGTTATATCTCAAACATCTAGTGTTAGGAATGCCAAACTCGAATTAACAAACAAGGAGGTTTATTTTGTACTTTAAAATAACAAGTACAATGAAACTTCTCTACGGCAGCCAGTGATGGTTCCGAATAAAAGTGGCCGTTCTGAGGGGTGGCTGCCGAAAAGTGATTTCTTTCATAACATTGTCTCTACGCAGTCTTTAATCGGTTCTGAACAAAGCCTGGCCGTTTAGATGGATGGCCGGCTTGAGAAGTTTCGCTGTTTATAATATATTATAACAAATATCTATACTACCAACTCCTTGTTACAATTGGAAAGTTAGAAGAAAATTTCACTATAAAAATTTCGCCAAATCTTACCTACTCCAGAAGTTGGACTATTAGCTTCTAATGTGGTCTGAGGATAACTTGTTTACCGTTTCTGCTCGTGGGGGGCACTGAGGAATCCGCTGTATCTCGTTATTCTGCTTTCGGGTTCGTATTTTCTGCTGTGTCATACCCAATTAACATAGCCCGAAAATATCGCCCGGGAAAAAAAAATAATAATAATAAAAAAAAAATAAATAAATCGTTGTGATAAAGATTAGCCATACAAAGGACGTTGAAAAACGAACATTAGATAAACGTGTTAGAAATTAAAAGTAATTAAGCGATACCTAACGCATTGTCATGATATATTTTTAGATGTAAGTAATCTTTAAAATTCCCTATAATTCATTAAACGAGTTATGTTTTTTCCAACATTTTTTAGGATACTCTGTTTATCGAGAGTTGTTTACTTTTTCTGTTCAATACTTATTTGATAGTGTGTAAAAATTCGCAGATAAAATGATATACGAAAGAGTTTTCTATTATTACTTAAGAGATATCGTATTGGCTGTATAAATGTGATGTCTGAGACGTTACAATGAAATTTGGCGAGGAATGGTGATTAGGAAGTGAATTAAGATAAATTATGTGATGTTAATAATAATAAAAAAACTATTTCTCAAGGTTACAGCTTAATTAATGCACAAGAAAAAATTTGTAAAACATTGTTAAAATCTGCAGTTTTTATTTTTTACTCAACAAAACCTGTACTTTTAGCTATAAAACTTAAAAAAATCTTTGTTACTTTTAAAAATGTAAAATTTTACTTTTATCAAAAAGTTAAATTTGGCCAAATTTCTGTTAATTGTTAAGCCTGGTAAATTTTTTATTGCGTTAAAAAATGTTACAAGAAATAAACTGAAGATATCCAGAAAATATTTTCTCCTTAACAAACATTTTGTTGATCTAAAATCCAACTTTTTATACGCATTTCCGAAATAGATTCTCATATCATATTTATTACACAACACTTATAAACTACATTTTGGACACTCTTTGTAAGCTATCTTTTTCCGGAATCTATGACACACTTCAAGCAAGAGACAAAAGTAGATATGTTACAATCGACTGTGGTTACAGTGAGCGAGTATCTAAGTCAAAATTGCTAGTTTTATTTTCACTAGTTGCAGTTGGATCAGCAAACCATGTCAAAGATTAAAAAGGTCATTTGCATTTATGTAATATCCCCTATAATTTTCTCTCCTTATTCAAAGTGCTGTAACTCAGTTGTTCGCTATGCATGGGTAAGCAGACAGTTATCTGACAGAGTGTTATGTATCACAAGTTATTCAACATAAAAATGGACATGAGCTCTGAACCTTCTCTTCACGAAAGTTGAAACGAAAAGTTTCGGAATTTCACTTCCTGTTTATAAAACATTTTTTATTAGAAGACATCAAAAATTTTCAAAAACTTCAAGATTGTTCGGAGGATATCTTTTCTGCATGCGATGAAAAGAATATATAAATAAGACTAAGTATTAAATGAGACAGACGCCTAAAGGAATTTGAACGTGTCTTCTTAGGTACTTGTTAAAATGTAAAACTTTTTGCTTAATTTTTGCACGTTTTTTGTATTAATTTAATATAACTGTAGAATACTTTGCCCGTAAAAAATGAATGTTTTAACTAAGCTACGAAGGTGAGAAGGTAGTGAGAGGTAAGCAATTGGCTGCGATAAACATTATAATGGGAACATTCCAATACAGCGATTTGTAATATTTCTGTAACACAACGTACATACAAACAATTATATATAAATTCACACTTGACTCGAAGCAGCAAATTGGACATATAATTGGTCATGAAGTTTCATAGCATATGTTCAGAAGAGTTCGTATATATTTAGTGTCATTTCAAACTTTTTATTTCTGCTTTAAGTTACGCATGTATCAAGGTATTCCTGTGAATTGCATTTCTTGTATAAATTTTGAATAGCCGTCTACATGTACTCATAAGTATGCTCATGAAAAATTGAAACACTTTAAATAATTTACTAATTTTTATTTTAGTTCGCGTATGTATTTTAGTTGCAGTATTTCTCGAATTATATATATCATATGTGCCACAACACAAATACTTTTTTAAACCATATTTATAGCACCTTAACAGAAAATAACCTCTGTTTGAAACTTGTAGGAAATGTTTGAACCTTAAACTTTAAATATAAATTAAAATATGTAACATAATCAGTACTTGCTAGGAAAATACTAATTTTTGCGCTCATTAACTTAATTTTTATTTTTTTGCTATCTTGTGCCTTCATGCATTTACTTTTTATTAATGTTTTGGAAATGTATTGGATATAGTCTTTTGTATCGGGATTATATTACTTTGACTGTACACAACATTCTGTTCCAAAATTCAAAGAGTTTCAGTGCACTAGTGCACATGGGACGTCCACAAAGTTATAATCACATGCTCGCAGGAGATTGTTCAGTCAAATAGACGACAAACTGGTACATAATATTTTCCTATTTTAGAAGCATTTTGAAAAGACCTGAAAAGGAATTTTTCTGAGTAACCTTTATGCTGGACATTTGTTTTCTGTAGTTAACGTTGTAAAGTTATGTTTTTGATTTAAAAATCTATTTCAGGCCAGTAAATTACAAATGCTAGAAGTCTAATCTGCATATCGTATGTTTTCTCACGGCAGTGAAACATTTTCTGTTTTTTTAACTATTAATAAAATCACAATAATTCTTGTTATTGGTATAAATTTCAAGTATGAGTATAAATTTGATTTTAAATGAATATTTTCTCATGGCCCTGGGGGATATTTGTTCAAAATCGAGGTGCCACCAGGGAATGATGTTGGTTTACCTATACGGTGGCCTCGTTGAAAGCAACTAACGTTTCTCGTGGTTAATATGCAAACGTCTTCATTGACAAGTGCCCCGCTTTGGCAAACAACTATAACATATTTACTCATGGTACCTTAAAAAAAGGAATTTTAACTGCAGCCTAAACTTCTTGGTATATATTGGTTTGAAATATGCATTATGATACATAGGGATGAGACGATGGACTCTTCTAACAATTCGTGAGGACCCTTTCAAAGGGAAATTTATTTTTTATAGTTCTAAAATATATTTAGAGTGAAAATATCATGACAATACTGTAATCTCAGCCACACGATTATAATGCATTATGGAATTTTTTTCGTTGGTAAATACTTATTAAAGACTATAAGTAGTAAAAATTATAATTTCGGCAGCCAAAAGATAAAAAAAATCTTAATTCTTTTAAATCTGCTTTAAGCTGTTGTAAGTTTATGCTACATTTCCTTAATCCTTTAGAGATGTTTCTTCAATTTCAGTAATTTATTTCCTTACATAATGTTAATTCTCCTCATATTAGATATGCTGAGAGTATTATGGTCTTTATATCAATAGTTTTCTTGTTTCAGTGTCAATGTCGGGAATTTATTTTCTACTCTTAAAAATTTTTTTTCATACAAATGAAGATTTTATAGTAGGTAGAGTGCTGGTTTGTTTTCTGAAGTGGAATTTTAATTGTGAATCAGGAATTTTTACAGCTAAAATTTTTAATGTTGATTCTACAGGGTGACAATTATTGAGCTATATGAAATAAAAAATCAAATTAAAAAAATACTACTGAGTTCAAAAATTTTATCCAGATTTGAAAAGTAACTACAGATAATGGGATTTAGTTTATAATATGTTCGATATGCTTGCCATCTATGGCTATGATGTGGCGCAGACGAAGAGCAAAATTCTGCAATAATTTTTGCTCGATTAGTAGGCCTTGACGATGGATATACACTCAGAAACGCTTTATTTCAACATTTTCAACGAGAAATGAACAACAACAATAATACGAGTGCGCATACTAAAAAAACAATCCCAACATGCCCTGCATTCAACCGCGAAGTTTTCACTGAATCTCGTCAATGGTTCAAAAGTTATCAAGTTTTTTTTCCATATAGCTCAATAAATGTCACACTGTATAATTGACGAGTTTAATTCTTTTGAACTTTCAATTATTTAAAATCATATGGTTTCTCTTAATTTCTCCCTTAAATTGAAACTTGAAGATGTAAAAAAAACTTCCTTAAAGTTTTTGAAATTTCTTTTTCACATACTAAAAAGCCACTTTATTAATAAATGTGAAAAAAAATCTCATGTTTTAGATTAAAATAGTATCTGAAATTGTGAACTGATGGCATAATTTTAGTAAACTGTCTTTAAATCAAAAATTGCTGGAATCAACGTTGTTTGTATTAAGTGGTTTGTATTCAAAGATGGGTGCCTGCTATTTCACGTCTCCAAATTTTTTCTTTATCTTTAAAGATTCTCCTGGAGAGTTTTTTCTATACATCAAGAAGCATAGTGCTGAAGGAATTGTTACAGCACTGGGTATTGGTAGTTAATGCGTATATTTATAACTAATAGCATTAAGTATTAGATTTTTGTGTTCGAGTTTCATTACAAAATCAATGAATCTATATGTAGTAACGTGATTCTGAATGTTCAGGGTTATTACTGGCAGGAAACATAGACACAGTTGTTTCTATTTCTTTTAGAGAGAGGTTTAAATAGTCTCTTGACTAGTTAGATCCATCACGTGCTCAAATTGTTATCGAATTGATAGTACAGGGTGTCTCAAAAAACCTTGACACATTTAAAAAATTTATATAAAAAAAGTACTTATGGTAGGAACTAGAAATTCACATGCGTGTTACCTTATATATTAGAGTTATATTTAGTACAGTCAATAAATTTCAATATGTGCTCCTTTTGTGGCACGGAGAATATCCAGTCGGTAATCCATTTCAGCCCCTGTGCGTTAAAAAAGGGATTCCGTAACACACGAAATTGCAGCAAATATGCGTTTTTTGAGTTCTTTAAGACTGTCCACTTTTGTTGAATAAACTTTGACAAATCCCCAAAGAAAAAAGTCAAGAGGTGTAATGTCTGGAGATCGAGGTGGCCATCTCTTCGATGGAACCATCTTGTCCAATTCACTTGTTTGGAAATTCCTCATTTAAAAAGTCTCGTACAATCATACCCCAATGAGGCGGTGCACCATCTTGTTGCAAAATGTTTTTTGGGATGTAAATGCGAAATTTGTGGAACAGCAAAATAGCCATTTACAACCTTAACCATTTTGCAACTTTCGCTTTCACGGAACAACTAGCGACCTCTGTTGAACTTTTTTGACACAGAAAAAACTCTAATATATGTGGTAACACATCAGTGAATTTCCAGTTACTTGTATACTTTTTTTTAATAAATTTTAAAAATGTGTCAAGGTTTTTTAAGGAACCCTGTATGTACTGTAACAACTTCTGGCGGTGATGAGGCGTTATCATGTGTTGATCGATTACGTGGCAAATCGTAAGCAATGTCCGAGTGGTTTCTGATGATTAATAAGACAGTCCAGAACTTAACTAAAACTTAACAGATTTAATATTGAACTAAAACTTAACATATTTAACATTGATTTGAACAAATTACAGCTGAACCAGACGTCTGGTTACAAAAGACTTTAACAGCAGCTTTTCCCCTCAACTAGTTTAGTTTCAGGAGGCAGGTTCATGTGGCCGCTTCTTGTGCGGATCTTACAGGGATTCTCTCGAGATCCCCCCCCCCCCAAAGATTCTGGGTATATATCCACTGAAAAATTCATTTAAAACGATGTGTGTGTGTGTGTGTGTGTTGGGGGGGTTGTGTGTAAACGCTTATTTTCGGGGCGGGAGCGTGGGATTAACTCTCGATGACAGACCTCGTCTTAGATAGGTTCGATAGGTCGTTAAGTGAAAACTTAACGACCTATCGAACTTATAGCCGCCATTGTAGATATTGAAGACATTGATATGTCTTCTGTAGTGTCAAAATATCTGAATAATAGCGCCCAAGTGAACAGGTTTAGGAGTTCCAAGGTGGTCGATGATTTTTAACCCACAGATTTTCTCAAGCTTTCGGGTAAGATCAGATACGCACGGCTTATAGCTCCCGACCCAAAGAATGTTAGAATTCGATGGGGGCTTCATTGATGGTTTCTTCAGCCCGACAGATGTTTTCTGAATCCTCTACTGCTAGTGATTGTTCCACAACGTTTCCCGTGCCGTTACAATACATATTCAGTTTTTTATTAATCACGAGTCTCTTAGGTACTAGTGTATAATGAACCCTTCGTCTTTGAGTTCATCCGTTAACCACTTACACCTTTAAAATTTTTCTGTGTCTGCTTAATTCCTCAATTTAACTTAACTGCTCTAAAATCATACAAAAATATGTGATTTTGGTACGAAATACATTTTTTTGGCGGTTCAGTTAAGATTTATGAAGATATAGTAAAATAGACTTAATTCTGTCATCACTAGGAATATATGTAAAAAAATGAAAGCCTGTGTTTACATTGGCCTTTAGGATGCTGGTAGGGCTTAAAAGTTAATACTAGTCGTAAAGTTAGTCGAAGGTTAGTCGAAGGATCTGATCTTAACAACTAAAAATAATTCTATTAGTGAGATAATTGCAAATGATTTAGAGATGAAATCAATTCTTAGGTTCATAAAATAGCAAGAAAGGAAAAAAAATGTATGTATCTTAAAAAATAGCAAGAGGAAGAAAAGATCTTATAGATTAATGTTAACTGTATCTTAAATTGAAGATAATAAAGTTTAGCTAATTACTCTCTTTAGCTATTGATTTCTTTCTCTGTAAAATGTGAAATCATGCCCAGATTCTGTATTATCGACATAAACAGTGGGAATACAAGATTGGCCTGGTCCCCAATGAAATTTGAGCTGTTCTAAATTATTACAGTATATTAATCCAAAAAGGCAATAAAGATAGAAATCGATGTCGTAATTTTTGCAATACAATTTCTTCTTATTTCATAATACGAAAGGCAAATGAATATAAAGAATGAAAATCCGATTATTATTAAACTTTTATATCCTTGACCGTTTTTTCTTTATTTTTTCTTCTTCAAGCATTTAAGGTAACACACAATAATATTTTCTTTACGACTTTCCGTTTTCAGAGAGAAAATGTCATTTATATTTCTTTCAATTGTTAACTTGTCTTATTGTTTTATGAAAAGTATGACAATTCCCTATATTTCATACGTTATTCACTTAACAACTCTATTTTGCTGACCACAGAATCAGGAACAAATAGTCGACGCTATGTAGATTTCCTTGAAGATTGCGACGAGATGAGTATTATACCTCATACATGCAATCCGTCTCATTTAACTCATTTCTTTCTTATTTCCTGAATTAGGGAATTTATATACTGTATTTGCCGGCGTATAGGACGCAGCGGCGTATAAGACGCACCCCCTTTTTAAATACATTTTTAAGAAAAAACTTTCTTAATTTCTTTCATTAATTTCCATAATGATTTACTGTACTAATTCTGTGCTCAGATGGCAAAATGTAATAAGAAATTTACGTGACAGCAATTCTAAGATTCAATATGTCATGAAAAATCAGTAATTTGTTTTACATGAGCAAACGTGGTACCAATGTTTCAGAAAAATAATTGGCTATTACTTAAGGTAGTTGCAGCAAATAGAAAATATCAACGAACGAGAATGCGGAATATGAAAAACTCAATTTTTTAAAGAAAAGTTTCTTATAACATTTTGCCATCTGAGCACAGAATTTATGTTATTTATGTCCATAAAAATTGTAACTAGGGAACATTGTAGTTTGGTACCTTTTTAATCAGAATTCTCAAAACCCAAAAATTCATCTCCAGAGATAAAGGAAGAATCACCTAGAGCCTCTTCTTCAGAAACTGAGTCTTCGTGTAACAAATAATCCTCTGTTACACCAAGTGAGCGACTAATTTTACATTTCTTAAATGACTTTACAACTGTCTCATGTTTCACAGCATTCCTGAAGTTTTGACCCATTCATAAATCAATTTATATAAACCAGAAGTTTTAAACAGACTGAAATTTTAATCAGAATTCTCATAACCCAAAAATTCATCTTCAGAGCTAAAGGAAGAATCGCCTAGAGCCTCTTCTTCAGAAACTGAGTCTTTGTTTAACAAATCATCCTCTGTTCCATGAAGTGAGTTACTAATTCCGCATTTCTTAAGGTGACTGCTTACGTTTAAAATGCCCTTTTTTGACTATTTTGATCAATTTAATTTTTTGCAAGAATCTTGTAATTCAATCTTTTCTCTTTTCAAAACAGTTTTAATTTTCATTCTAGGTCAGTTAGAAGCAGAGTTATAGCTATTTTAAAAAACATCGTCTAATACAAAATTTAAGTGACAAAAAACCATTTTTTGACCATTTTGGTCAATTTTATTTTTTGCAAGAATCTTGTAAATAATAGCATTAGAATTTTGTTCAGAGTGATAAGCGTTTTAGCTAAATTTCATTAAAAATTACTTCAAATTGACCAATTTATAAAAAAGTATGGTATTTACAGGAAAGTTTTTTATTTTTATTTTTTATTTTTAAATGCTGTTTTACCATAAGAGACCAAAAAATCCTTAAAAAAACAATTTTTTAAAAAAATTGGCTCCGAACGTAGGCAGTCACCAAAAGACTTTACAACTGTCTCGTGTTTCACAGCATTCCATGAAGTTTTGACCCATTCACAAATCAATTCATATCCTGTAAAGCAGAAGTTTTAGACGGACGGAAATTTTAACTCATAATTTTGATAACCAGCGCATAAGACGAACCCCATATTTTAGGCATATTTCGATGGAAAAAAAAAAGTGCGTCCTATACGCCAGAAAATAGGCATTTGTTGCACTGAAAGACTTCTTGTAACGTTCCGTGGGTGTAGGGAAAAACAAACAAACAAAAACAAAGCAGGTGTTCCGTCTCGAAGAGTTTTGCGACTAAGCTGTAAGTGGTTGTTGCGATATGACTGGATTTCGTGCGATTATTTTGAAACACCGAGATAAATCCCAGTATTATTGCAAAATTCTCTGCTGCACAAAATAGGAAAAAGAAAGTGAAAGATATGTGCGAAATTTTGATGGAGTGGCTTAGCGAAATTTTGATTGGGTGGTACTTAATTTTACTTGTCTATGTGGCATTTTTTTCTTTCTGCGGAAATTACTGTTGAGTTTTCAAATTCAATATAGATATGGATTTTTCAGAATTAGAAAAGGGAACGATTGTTTTTTTAAAGTAATTTTTAGGCAAAATATGAAAGGTTGAGAAATATGTCCAAATAATGTTTCACTAAAGTTAAACTGGTGTTACATTCATTAAAATGGATGACATGGATTATTAAAAAAAAACCCAGATAAAACATTCGCAAAAGCATTGGAAACGTTGTTTATAGTGGTAGAGGGACATAAATAGTTCACTACAGTTGTGGATATTTACAGTATAATGGCTTCTTTGCTACACATTCATACATTTTATTTTCACTTAAAATTACGACTTGCTAGTTCAGTATAAGAAACCAGAACATTATGCTTTCTAGATAAGCTCACCTTTACTATAAAGTGATGTCGGGATCTTCACTAAAAAGCACCATTCTTTTCCCTCCATGAAGGAGACCGGATGGTCCCTGATGCCTGGTCGAAATAAATTTGCTCGGGCACAACTATATGGCGATATCTCTGTCACATGGCTATCAATTTTTCTTTTCTTCACTTGAAATACAACTCTCTAGCCAAGGAAAAAGATTAGACCTCTTTGTTTTAAGGATGGATGCATCCATTACCCCCAACTAAGCTATGTCACGGTCTTTTTTTCTAATATCGTCCTCCCAACTGTTTGTATCATGTGTAAGTTTTTCCCTCGTTGCTCTGCTTAAGGATAGTTTCTGCAGTAAAATTATTTCAAAGTTAAATAATAAATTTTTATTATTTATTGAATTTTGGAATCACTAACCGATTTTAACGATTCTGGACGATGACTACATTTGGCTTTACCTACCATTCTACTAAATGTATCTACGAAATTCTTCGAGAAACTACTATAAAAAACTTCTACGAAATGTTTGAGGCGTTCTTTAATTTCATACATTCGAAAGGCCTGTTGCGCTGGCGTTAACATTTACACCAGTAGCTTGCAATGCAAGTTGTTAGGAGAAGCGTCATTGCCAATGGCTCAGAATGCCAATGTTACTGGACTTAAGATTTTTGAGAGTTAGCTTATGCAAAACATCTGCCGAGCGTAAATCTGCTGCCACTTTTAAAATGCTTGGTGAAATATAGGTTTGGTTTGGAGCGAAACGGTCACTTTTTGCTATACGAGGCTAATTAGACCGAGACCTACTGCTTAAGCCAATTCCGAATGGCCACAAATGTCCATGCCAAGAGTGAGACTCGAACCCAGGTACCGGGTTCGAGGTACCAGGAGCCAGCGCCCTAGGCATTGGGCCATCGTCCGGCGGTGAAATATCGAAACAAAATCGTAAAATAATCTTAGTTTTTTTTATCTTAACGTAATGTTTAAAATCATTGGGTTTTTGAAAGGAAATATTGAAGTATTACTGGAGTACAGGGGGTTAAAGAGCATTGATAAAACGATTGTTACATTGACAGGTTTATGAATCATTATTCAGTTTTTATGTCAACGAAACAAAAATATTTATAAACAAAATGTTTACCCAAAATAGAAAGTAATCTTCGGTATCAGCTTTTAGGAGCACGACTCCCTCGTTTGGCATGGATCTGTAGCCGTCCGGAATTCGGGTAACGGTTTGCTAAAAACTCTCGTGTAGCTACAACCGTATCGCTCGAGAATCCCAACCAACTTAAGGTTTCACGATTTTTTACTTCTGAACAGATTGTTTAATCGACATCTTTTGCATGTTTAATGGTTTTTATTCGAGTTTAATTTCTGTTATGTTATTATTTTTTAAGTATATTTTTGCTTTGTAACCCTTAGCAGATAAATGTCGGCAAAAAGCCATCCGAAGTTTTCTGTGTACTAAATGGCATACTCGGCATTCAGCTATCTGAATATTTTAAACTTAAGTGACATTTTTCGGTATACAGCACCTCGCTATAAAGTTTATCTCACATTTTCTTTGAAGAGACAGATGTTTTCGCCTCATGGATTTTATCTGTTGACATTAACTCCGGTAAACTCCTATGAGATTGATTGTTCGGTTTGCCAAGGGTTTAAAATGCTTCTGCCTTTTAGAAGATAAAAAATATAAGCAGATATATCTCCGCTTAATTCATGTTGGATAGAAGAATTTTTTTATCTCTTTCTTTTGCTTATATGTGATTCATAAAAATAGTTCTTGATAACTACTTTATGATAAAAAATCAAAATGCAATTTGTGTGTAAAAGGATTTCACAAATGAAATGTAATTTTAAACGATGGAGTTGTATTTTGTTTATTTTTCATATGTAGTTTATTGCAAAATAACCTTAATACAAAATACTTAGTGATGTCAAGAAATTTTGCTATTAGTTGAGTATTACAGAACAATATTTCATTTCATAAATGTTGAAAAGTTTGTTGGTGTAACAAAACTTGACACAATAAAATTGACTCTATTTAATGAAGATGTTTAAAGTTTGTAACAGGAATGTAACCTAAAATATTTTCTTTAGAAATATTCTAATGCGCTTTTTAAAATTAGTTTAGGCAACTCAAAATTTTTATATAACAAATAATTATAACTCTAGGCTCTATACAGAATTTGTTTAAACATATAACAATTTATTTATGAGCCTTAATATTTTTCCGTTTCTAGTAACGACAGGGCCTTTTTATCGCATGGGCAAATCGGGACTTTGCCCAGGGCCCCCAGATGCTAGGGCCCCCCCCAAACCCCCTTGGTGTATGCACCTAGTACTTCAAATAGTATGTATAGCCCATGGATAGTTCTTATTTTTATAAATGTTCGTAAGGGGGGGGGGTGCCCAAATAGCATCTGCCCAGGGGCCCCCAGCGTTCATAATCGGGCCCTGAGTAACGAATGTACTCACTGGATTTGATCGAGTGCATGTACACATTCATTTCGACTATCTCTCTGGTTTACCGCTAATCTGTCAGAGCAGCTAAAGTGCCTATTCTTTCCTATTCGATCACCCATGGTTGAGTGGTGTCCCACAATTGTCCGGACCACTGTTAGATAGTTGAACATCCGGAAAAACTTTTGAGACAGTCAACAAACAGGAAATGTTTATTATTTATTTTTTGAAGAATTTTCTCTATGTCAAAGAAACTTCAGAATATGATTTTCTTCTTAAAGACGTATAAAAATTTCTTTTTTTTTTCTTTTTTGGAATCTGTATAAGGCGGTGTATTAATTGACCCCACAGTTCATCATTTCCAATGTTCTAGAAAATGTGGAATTTCTCACTTAGTATTTTTTAATCACAGATTAGCTAGTGCTTGTTTTTTTTTAATCCTGCTCTTTTGCATATGAAGGCAGAAGTTTAAATAAAGGAGCGTATTTTTTATTTAAAAAATTTCAGTCGTTATTTATTTACAGGGCATTAAATTATTGATGCTTATTGCTGCATAATAAAAAAAAGTAAAATTTTGAACTATAGCAAAAATATTGTTTTTAAAAAGTGCACGTTGCATCTGAAAATATCCTTTCAAATGCAGAAAACAGATTGCAGAGACAGATTATAAAATGAATAATTTGATAATCTGTAACTAGAAAAATAGAGAGAAAAATTCCCCACTGTTTAACAGTGGGTTGAAAATATGGGAGGTCAACCGGTGCACAGCCTTAAGGCTACTGTGTACTGTACCCTATTGGATTCACTCATCTCAATGTTAACCTATGGAGAAAATTTTTCCAAGGATTGCCGACTTGGATTTAATTTTTTTTTCAAATTGTACCCCGTAATAGAGAAAGGAATTTTACACCTTGGGCCTTTTTAATTTTTTTAAATGCAAATAATATTTTAAAATTTAAATTATTCGGGGAAAAATCTGGTATTGTATGTTTTAAACGCTCCTAAATTCCTTTCGTGGACGAAATTTATAAAATGAATCCTGTTGCAAGGTGCAGAACAGTTCAGTCTATCTGAAAATACCATATTTATTCGATTACCAGCATTTATGTAGCTGTAAATAGTAGACAAATTTTCTCTATAGGTTAACACTGAGGTGAGCGAATCCAATACGGTTAGTACACAACAGTTTTAAACAACAATAGTACTCCTTTAATTCAGTAGTACTCATTTCATTTAACTAAAAATTTCAGGATTTGATAAATATATCAAACTAATCTTTTTAAATCTTGTGATGCCGACCAACTAAAAAAACTATGTATTACGAAATTTTAGTTTTTTCTGTTATCAAACAACTTCTTGTTTATCTATTAAAAATCTGTTGAGTCTGAGATGTTTTTTACGTACAACGTAGTTTATACCTTTTGAACAAAACAATGTTATGAGTTGTAGGTAACTGTGCAAATAAATGTTTTTCTGAAGTGTATTCAGCAACAATGGGGTAGTTTGCATAACCTCATAATAAATTCCTTGCTTGGAGCCCAAAATTTTTCGTCTAAGAGAAAATTAGTTCATCAGATATACATTTATTTGTTAGCATTTTCTTTCAAATAACACTCAAAATATCTGACATTCTCCACAACCTTTTATGATAAGATGCTAAGTATACCGCCCATTTCTGCAGTTACTTCCCGTATTGAAGCATATTGGATAATTTTCGAGATATTTGATATCGAGATATTAGCTATGAAAGCTGAATAAAATGTAACGATAGATTATAGTCCTATAATATGAGAGCATTTTAGAGCCCTTTACTTTTAAATTTTAAAATTAGACAAAATTTTATATAAGATAAGTGTCAAGCAACAATTAACTGGCCTACACTTGAGAAATTTCACCTATATTTTAGAGTTAGAAATTATAAATATTTAGAGGTATCCAGTTAGAGTTATGTTTGTCTGAAAGGGAAAAATTACTTCTGCATATTTTGAGGGAAGGTAACACAGCAACAATCAAAATAAATGTATCTTTGTACTTGATATCACATTAGCCCTCATTACAAAATACGTTAATATGATAAAATGTCAGTCCCGAAAATATCATGCAAGACAGACAAATTTTAAAAAAATGTACCTGAAAGATTATACAGAATCTAAATGGCATCCTTATGATAAGACTTTTAGATACGGGTCCCGACCTGCCACTTACGGCTGGTATCACCCATGAAAGTCACTGAAGCCCAGTCGCTACGTAGCAATACCTGCATACTCAGTCGAGGGTTAATTTCCCATGTTCGGTGACATTTTTCATTAGTGTAGGGCCCAGGGCTGCCGGATGGACGGTACAGATCCGCCATCCACTCAAGGCACCCCAAGCCTCCTGCATCCTTATGATAAAACTAACATATACGAGGCTCGAAATTTTGATACATTATTGAAAAATATTTCTAAGTTCTATGACTTCATTATCTTCGTTTATGTAGCAGTGATCAAGATTAACATGTTTATAACCACGGTGTAACTTAAACATGCCTGTCATGAAAATTTGTCCAATGGTGGTTGAAATATCACAACGAAGATGTATTTCAACGCGATCGGTATGGATCTTTATCCGTTTGGTTTGGTGTGATTTAGAGAGCTACGGTCAATTTTTGCAACACGGGCTAGTTAGACCTACTTCTTAACCCTTCAGCGGGCGCGCCAGTTTTTGTAACACCACCAGGCGCGTGTTGCACGAAGTGCAACGTCTCTTTAAACCTTTATTATTCCTTTTGTAATTAACTTTTATTTTCAAATTGGAAAAAATAATTCTGCGTATTATGACAAGATAAAAAAATGTTGATAATATTGAGATTATTTATAATTAAAGGCTAAAAATGAATAAGAAGAAATCTTCATAAAAAATTAAAATTTATTTTTAAAACACAAATAATTTGTTCAATTCTCTTCAGTTTTCTTCAATTTCTTCACATCGCAAACATATCGTACGGATTTTGCAGTGCACCTTGCATGAAAAACTATTACATTTATCACACTTTATCGTGGTAGTTACATTATTTAGCCGTCCGCATATTTATTACACTTTCCTTTTTTTTTTTTTTTTGCCGACACCTCTGGTTATGCTTCTCGGGAAGTTTCCACTTTACATTTTGTAAGAATCCAGTTATGTCTGGAGGAAGAGATAGAATATTTGCCCGGGTCTTCAAGTGGCTTTCGAGAAGTTCTAAAGCCAAAGAATGCAGATACAAACCCCTTCTTTCAAAACTGCCCGGTTTATTGGATCTAAGGACAACTTGCGAATTGATTCCTATTATGTCCAAAAACCTAAAAACAACGAGAGAGTCCATCTTTGGGATATGCGGGATACCGTGTAATAGCTGCACATTTGATCCACTACATCAACACCTGCTTTTGTCGTATTGTAATCCAGTATAATCGCTGGTTTACCAGAATCGTCATCCACTGTTGCATCATCATGCATTGTCGACAAAAGTATGACTCCCTTATTTTTTTTTTCGTAGCATAGCAACATAGTGTTCCTATGCTACGAAAAGTAAAATTATTTTTAACACAGGAAACAAAATTATTAATAATTATTTAGTATTTAAAACTTCATCAGGACATTAATTTGATTAGCCTTTTTAAATTTATAATCATAGAAAAGCAACTTTGTAAATGCTTAGAATTATTTTAGCGAAATAACCAAAAATAAAATAAGGAATATTTTCTTACATGACCAGGCGCGCTGTGCACAGAGTACAACAAATAGAAGTATCCTCTGTTGGAATCACGATTAAAAATAAATGGAAAAGAATACAAAGGTCAGAAAATCAGACCTGCATTAGAAAGGTTGTAGCTATAAATAGAAACTGCTTAAAACATCCAAACCTTACATGTAAAAACAAACCATTCAAAATTATGAAAATGTTGCTTTTTATACACGGGAGAGCCCGCTGAAGGGTTAAAGCCGTTTCCGAACAGCTACAAACGTCCATGCCAAGAATGCGACTCGAACCCACAGACTCTTGTGCCGAATGCCAGCTCCCAAGCTATTCGGCTATCGCCCGGCCGGCTCATTATCCGTTTGTAAGCGAAGTGCTTGTTATTGCTAGAAAGAATAACAAATTAATATCAGTTCTTTCATTTGCATTAATAACTGAGTTAATTTTCCTTTCGCGGAAGAAATCGTACCGGAATTGGGCCGCTGTAACTACCGTATTCAAAGAAAAAGGTTTCAAACATTTGCATGTTTACGTTCACGATGAAAGGTTCAAATTGATATTTGTCTTTGTATTACAACAAAAGAAGATTGTATCTTTCGAGGTGGTTTCAATTGTTTACTCCACACGCATACACACGCAGAATAATGTGGATTTCTAAGAGAATTTAGTTCATGAGAACAAAACTTTCTAGCTACGCGCGTGAAAAAAAGAATCAACACCTGTCATTAAATTCTCCTTTTATTTGCGATTCTAGAACTTTCTCCTCCATCTCTATAATGTGTGATGCATATGAATAAGTTTTTACATAAACTGGCTAGAAAGTATTACGTATGTGCTTAGATTCACTTTTTGACGGAGGAAGAAAAATCGATGTTTTTGAAGAATGGTATTGTAGGAAGGTTATTTAAATACCATCTTTCACCCTCTCTCTGTCTCTCTCTTCATAATTTTATATTAATAATATGTAAGAACATCTAAGCATCTCTATCTGCCAACATAAATCTATATCAGGCCAGGGAACACTACCTGTGACTCTATGTATGCCTGTTCACAGATGTACTGGAAACTAGTCTATTTGCAGTTATGAATTGTGTTAATGCAATCCCACCTAATACTCTCTAGTTGGATGAAGAACTGTATTTATGAAGTCTAGTTGCCATTCTTGATTTTTATTGTGGTTTTAAGACACTGCGGGCTCCTGTTTTGTACAATGCACAAGTTTCAAGTAAGTAACAGAGAACTGAAATTTTCAGAGGTTGGGGAGGGGGGGGGGGGGGAGAAGCGCACCAACTATTTGGGGAAGAACGTGCGAGAGGAGGTAACGGACTTGAACCTGTTGCTGTAGCCTGTTTTGAGTATTTGCTCTCTTGAGTAACGAAAATAATCGCGCATATTTTAAATATCTTTACGCTAAGGAAGAGGATTTGTGTGTTAATGTCACAGCATAATATCGCTAATCCTGCTGCACATTTGACTTAATCAGACATACCTCATAACCAATCAGCAGATTAAAAAAAACGAGCTGATACATTCACTGGATCGATCTATCACGAGTTCAGATATATTCTTTAAAAGTTAAGATTACTCATCATCCGAATCTTAAAAAAAAAAAATAAATAAATAAATAAAAGAAAGAAAGAAAAAAAAGAGGTTATAGATCACATTTGGACGAATAATAATTTCCGGGAATATTTAAAACATTTTTTATTTATATTTCAAAGTTCATACCCCGAAACGAAGTTTTTATGTGACATAAAGAGTTTTTTCGTCTTTCCTTAAATTTTAATCATACACTTTCCAAGCCATTTTTTTTCTTTACAATATCGAAATCATATCCAAATAAGTAATTGCTTTATTAGAGACTCTCCCAAGTCTTGGAAATAATACTTTGTTGACATTTTCAACGGATTATATAAAGTTTATTTTAACATGTCCCGCTAATCCTGTCACATTCGCAATTATGTATAGTATGTTATTATACGATGATTGTAGTTTCCTTACCTGTTCTTAAAACTGACGCAAATTTCAGAGAATGTTGTGAATCGTAGCTTTTCACGAGAACTTATAATAATTTATTCTAGGAATGGGAAATAGCCTGTTTTCTCAATTAGAAACTAGTTTATTTAAACTAGTAGTTATCGGGTAACCTGAATACTTCCATATTGTTCTATATATTGTAACTGGGGTTCTTTGTTATAAAGCAGCATAGTTGTTTGAGAATAGTAACCTATTAACATCTTATGTTCAAAGAATATGTAGCTGTAATAGTATAATCCTATAAAATCCTGTGTAATAGTATAATATGTAATAGTATAATCCTGAATATAAGATTTTATCGGGCTAGTTTATTTTGTTCTGTAATTTACTCACAATGTTGTAACAACGGAAATTTTAGGGAAGTAAATTCTAGAGACTATATTGTTCTCAACAAAAGCTTTCTTAAATTATTTTCTCTCACATTACTTAAACTAAAATCTTTTTTAATACATTATTAAAAAATTCCCGTTTGCTCAAACTTATTAAGATTTTTATCGCAATTATTTCCCTATATATTGCACCATTTCAAGCATTTAGATTTTCATCTAATTTCTTTAAAGTTGATTATTGTTGTTATTCTAATTTACTAGCTTTCTTATCTTTATTCTGTCATAGATTTAAATTTAATTATGGTAGTTTTGAGCTAGGCTGTATCTGTTTGGGTATAATGACTATCGTTAGGGCATTTCGTTCAAATTAACGCTGCCTTCGGGCGACATTTTCGGAACACAATAAAAAGTTATCCCCTCGCAAGCCGCAATTGCACAGGTCAGGGTTGCAAACACTACGTATGAATAGCTATAACTTAAAATTACTGTATACCTACTTATTAAAATCTAGTATTTCCTGTTTCAAATAAATTTTAAAGTATTATTTTGAACACAGTTCAATCGGAAATTATTTCATCAGTGCATAATGACCTCTCTCTCTCTCTCTCTTTTTCTTTTATCTTTCGGATAAAAGTGACATACAGCTACTCAGGAGTACTTGTATATTTTTAAATATTTATAATTTAAATTTTACACTATGCAATTTAGCCGTATACAGAGAAAAAAATTGTTTAAGAAAATCTTCCTCTATGAATAATTTCTTTTCAGAACGCGTTTATTCGAGTTCTGATGCCGGAAAACCCTGACACCTGCTAAGCCTATAAATTGTGCTTTCTCTGTTTGAATCTACACGTGGATCCCGGATGAGGTTGCAATTTTCTTTAACCTTGAACTTAACTTCTGGTATTATTTATTCATTACCTGTCCCGACATCCCTATGAATTCCATCTCAAAATGGAACGAATGCTAATTGTCTTTACCCTTTTTACTTTCATTTTCTCCCTTTTCACCCTCTTTTCTTACTGAAATGCGGCAGTACTTTTAGATCTCAATAAAATTCAGTTTCGATTTTAAAATCCATTTCACATTTTAGGTCAGAAAGGCTCAGTTAGAAACTCATGGATAAATTTCTGTCTTTTTTTCAATGAGTCAAATTTTTTTAGGTATTTTAGGGAATCAGGTGCCCCAAGGTATATGAAGTTACTGATTATGTAATACTACCATCAGTAGACTGTAGGGATTATAAACTGCTATGTGAAATCCTTTTTTTTATTAACATCCCTTTTCTCTCTAAAAATGGTAAAAATTTCACGAAATTTTTGCTTGAAGAGACATAAAAATTGCAGCAAACTGTCCCCCTTAAATATGTATATCAAAATCCATTTATTAAAGCAATAAATGTCTAGTAGTATTAGAAAATGCACTTCATAAACCGTAGTTGGGATTGGAGTTAAAAGAAATGTTTCCAGTGAGAAGTCTCTGGGAGATATAGCTTCGTTACTACTCTTAATGCAAAGCAATTAGCAACTGATGCCTTGATAAACAAATATATTCAGCTAAATATAAGCTAATATAGAGTTAGTTTATAATATAGGGGTTTACGAATGAAAATACTCTCGCTGCATACATTTTAGAGATTTGTATTCTTTTGAGTGAAGTTCTTGAAAGTTTCAGGTGCATGATGGCCGAATGGCTAGAGCCCTGGCGTTTCGTACCAGAGTCTGTGTGTGTGGGTTCGAGTCTCACTGCTGGCATGGATGTTTGTAGCCGTTCGGAATCGGCTTTAAGCAGTAGGTATCTCTCTAATGAGTCCTCGCATAGTCAAAAAAATTACCATAACGCTATCAGCCAACCTTAAATACTTTAACATCATGCGAGTAAGTTGCATTGCAGTATTTTGCTCACAGATTTCTTCGATATTAAAGAATTTTTTTAACTGAATTTGAAAGATTGAGACAGTGTTCTTGGAACAACTTTAAGTTGTTCCAAATACTTAGTATTACAACAACTTTTAAGAACTTTTTTTCCCGTAAGGAATATGGGGTCATAACATCATTAAACCTGTAAAGGTAATTGAATATTAGCACTGAAAAAAAAAGCTTCAGTTGTTCTGTTAAAGTAAACTTTACAACCAGTTTCTGGACAATTATTGTTGTCCTTTGTCACGCAAGGAAACATCTGATTAGAATAATCGCTGAGCATTTACGTTCAAACGCATTTGAGATTTGTCCATTGTGAAATTCGAAACCAGTGTTTTCTAGCTGATCAAGGAATGATAAACTAGAAAATTGAAAACTAATTGCATCCCTTTTCCTTTATAGTTAGTTGGAAAAGTTTTTGTTTCACTTTCATTTGTCTTTGTCATTTCCTTCTAAGAACTAAATTGTGAAATTACTGTAATACCAGGCAAAAACTTTTAAGATAATCTTTCTTAATTCATGCCAAAGTGAGGCAGCAACGATTATGTTTGAACTTTATTTCTGGAATACGACTCTGTTGCATGCTAGGTGTTCCTACTACTGAGCATTTAGAAAACTTTCAATTTTTTAATTTAGTTTATCTATGTAATATTAAACAACTTTTTGCTGTCTTCCAAATTTGTTATATTTCTTGCGTGTTTCAAGTATGAATTTTGCGATGAATCACCTGTGTTTGAACTGTTATTACATAGCATTCGCCTAAACTATTTTATTGAATAAAAATAAAGATATTAAATACTTTTTCAACTACTGAGGGGCTGGGAGTTAGTTACTGATATTATTAGGATTTTTTAAACTTTTTTTGGCAATGTTTATCTTTGTGGTTATATCTTAATTATAAAATAGCAATTTCTAGAGTAAATTTATAAACGGTATTTAGTTCACTGACGATAACTATTTCATTTAACAGATCATCAAGTCTTTTCTTGGAAGTATGATAGAGAACAATCATGGACATCTAGTTACTATTGCTAGCCTGGCGGGTCTAGGCGGCATGCCTAGATTGACCGACTACTGTGCATCGAAATTTGCTGCCGTTGGCTTACTGGAATCACTCTACATCGAACTACAAGCAGCAGGTTACAACAATATACATACAACGACAGTATGTCCATATTTTATCAACACAGGAATGTTTAATGGTGCCGATTCAAAGTAAGTAAACTTTTCGACCCCAGAATTTAACTTGTTTAAAATGTACGGTGTCAAACGACACAGATACACACATGCGTATGTGTGTGTGTAAGTAAGGGGCTACATTGAACATTTTTCATAGTTAGTGTGTGTTCCTACGTTTCAGTCGTATTTTTAGTTCCTTTTTTTCTGAAATGCTTTTAACAAGAACAAATAAAAAAAAATATAGACCTTTTGGGAACCCTGTGGCATCAAAGAAATCTCCGAGACCTCCAGGTGCTAGAGAGGTTACTGGGAAAAGGTTGAAAGTTAGTTATACAGTGCTCGTTCATGATGCGTATTTTTATGGCTTTTAAATGACATTTTCATTTCTTCTATACTCAGTTAATCCAAAGAAATAAAAGGTTTTTACTAACTTTACCTGTCAGAAAATTTGTCAAACAGCACCATATTCAAATTTGACAAGAATAGACTTACTAGAGCCACCTTTTTAAAAATTGAAATAAAAGAAATATTAATTATTTTATTTTGAACCTATGAATAAAAAATGCAATTTTTATGAGATGGAGTTTTGTTGTATATGCATAAAACGTTTTCTAGCTACGCACAACAAGAGAATGAGAAGGGATCCTACTTAAAAAGATTTCTTGACCATTTAAACGTGGTGAATACGTTAAAAATATAATTTTCTACTATACTGTGGTGATGTTAAGTATTCTGAAATTACAGCGACCACGGCTTTCGCCTATACGCCTTGTTCAAACTGTCGACCGGTCGCTACGGAGCAATACCTGTACTCGCGGCCGAGGGTTAATTTTCCAAGTTCGATGACATTTTTCATTATTGTTGGGTCCACGAGTGCCTGATGGACAGTACAGATTTGCCATCCAAATAGGCAACCCCGGACCCTTGTGGTGATGTTAGCCATAAATAACTTACTGCATCAAGTTTCATACTAGTGGTAAAACTTTGGATAAAAAGAATAAAGCGAAGGGGAGAATTTTTTCTCGCAGTTCATGTTTATATTAAAATTCATTAATTTATATATTTTATATTATTATTATAAATATAGGATTTGTTATTCATTATTAGTCGTGCGAGCTTTTCAACATCTACTCATATATCAGCGTTGATATAATAAATATTCCAGATCTATTACGTTAGTGTGTTTACATTCAAAACATTTGTATCTGTTTGTTTATTTAGATGTCTAATTTTAGCATATTTTAAATACGTCCTCCTTGAATAAGATAAATAATTATTTCAATATAAACATTACATGAATATTTTTTTTTTGTTACTCACCGGGAAATTTTATAGAGTATACACAGTTGAAGAAGATCTAATGACAAAATCTGAACACCTTTTAAATATTATCTGGTCAAATGTATAAGCTACACATTTAAGATCTTTCTTTTCTGTTAATCTTTGTGAAAATTTCTTAGTGGAATTAGATGTCATAATCAAGCCTGAGCAAGCGAAAACTACATTATAATATTCTTGAAGTAGTATATGCATCCTGGCATATGTCTCAACGTATTATAAAAGTATCTGGGATTAATTATAGCCTTGTTAAAGAGCTTTCATTGTACATTTTACGTTTTCAATAGCCTTATTAAAAAATATAAAATGTTTAATTATTATCAACGCAGCGGATTTTATACTGCGAATTAATTAAATTAGATTAAAATTATATTCTGGAATACCTATTCCTGACGTGTTTTATTTATCCTCTAAAATATCCTTTTATGGGAAGATGTCAGGTGTCACACACAGATTATATGACTATTAGAAAAGGGCATTAGGAATCAAAAATTGCAACGGAACAACAATGTTCAATAATTTTATTGTGCTCAATAATTTATAGCGCTATTTGTAATTTATTATAGTTGAATAATGTTCAATGTTCCTATAAATTGCTGCTATTCGCAAAGATATAAAAGTTTTAAAATTTCACTTAATATAAATTAAAAGAACCGTTACTTTCTTTTCGCGATATATTTTAATTGAGGTGCATATATCACCGAAAGCATTTGTTTTCACTGTACATTCTCTCTGTCAAATGTTTCGATCACTCAGTTTAGTCCCTAAGCTTAATATAGAAAATAGTTCGCAGTTCCATGTCCATTGAAGTAAACGTACGAGGGTCCTCCAATGTAATATTTGAGATTCACATAGTCAAGGAAATCCGGAGAAACTACGACGCTGGGAAAGACAGATTTCTACATCTTAGCGGGACAGCGACTCCCGCCTGAACACTATTCATAATGTGTGGCGCAGGACGCATAATCACTCCTGAAACTTCTAAAACAGATATGCACATACGCAAACACATACATTTATATACACACACGCACACCCAAAAATAAGTAGGTTAATAGTTTAAAGCTTGAATTCAGATATTAGGGGATAACTTAGCTTGCATTAATATAAACTATGTAAATACCCATAAAATATATCTCCTTTCATATTAGATATATTAAAGTAAATATACTAACGATAGCATATTAAAGATTCATTATTTTTATATTCTAAAATAAATGGAGAAAATATTGTGCAAAACATTAACTTACATTTATACTGGATATAATATATTCTTTTGCAGAGTTTTTAGCATGTTGGAGCCTGAATATGTCGCAGAGGAAGTTGTAGCTGGTGTTTTGTCAAATCAGGAGATGATTTTAATGCCGCGATTGTTCTACTCTCTGCATATCCTGAAATCGTAAGTGATGGTTTTTATTTCTGACTAGATACTATGCAAAAGTGTTCGCACTTCTTTTTTACGTACTAAAGTCTACCTTAACATAGCAGTGGTATTTGAAACGCGGACACAACTGGTACCTAAATACCAAATCTCAACTTTCATTCACATAAGTAATTTTCAATATTTATTTATATTAAAACTATAAAAAAACTGAGTGAATGTATTTTTTCTAAAAACAGAATGTGCATGGATAAATTATAGAGCTTTATGGAAACCTGTTTAAATCGTAACTCCACTAATCAAGGAATTGCTATTGATATTTTATTTATTTCATGTTCCTTAATTCTTATCCGACGGGAATTCGATTTAAAACGTGTTTGTTTGAAAGGGGAGGGAACACAGATGACATAAGCTGTATAAACGGTTGCAAGACGATGCCGGTAAGAGAATAGGGTCATTTTTTTCAGATTTAGAGTAGACCAGTATAAGATCTCTTGATGCAATCTCTTTAGAATGTAATCTAGGACACCCAGTATGCTAAACAGGAATTCTGATTTTTTAGTGTCTAGAGATTGTTCCTCCTACGTCTTTACTACTTTTTAACACTAGTTTTTAGCTACTTTTATCCATGAGAGACATTTACTAAGCTATTTGGAGGAAATTTTGAAGTAGTATATAATGAAACTCAGAAATTAAAGAAACATCGCTAGTTATTACAATTAGATCAAAGTTTATTTCGAGATGAACCGAGAGTTAATTAAGAAAAAATTAAATACAGATATCTAGAAATGAAAAATCTCTCACAGCATAAAAAGGAAATTATTAAAACATCAAAGAAATGACCAAAAATATCTATAGAAAATTTACAATAAAGCACCATCTGTTTTATAAGTAGTCCTAATTTTACAAAATTATTAGAGAGGTAATCGAATGGACTGTCTGATATTGTGATGTGGGATGCATGAATTAAGAAGTAATGAGTATTATGCTGATGATGATGTTGTTGTTGCCAATGCACAGGCACTTGTCCGAAGACAGGCTGATGTAAATTAAGCTTATTTAAATATAAGGCGACAATCCCTGTATCATTCTGCTCTCAATGCTTCGAATTTTATAATTAATCACTAATTTCATATTCTCGTAACAGACACATACTAAAAACAAGAAAAGGACTCATTTTATTTGGGTCATAAAACATTACTTTGCTTTCATCTGCTACAGGGAAAAGGAAATATAGCTTTTCATACCTAAATTAGGCTTTACTTTCTATATAGCTTTATTCATTGCAGTTCAAATATAAATTATTATATTTCATTAATTTAATAAAACTGAACTTTTGGTTGATTTTTCGATTAACTGAATATAAATAAAACTTATATATTCGAATAACTGGATATAACCTGAATATGAAACAAAAATTCCTTTCTCACATATTTATTTTTTTTGAAAATTTTATGCATATGAAATTACTGACGCGTATACTGAAAAAAAAGGTTTTATTCAATCCCATTTCAGTTCAGTTCGATTTCTTTAAGCGATGATTTTTCTACTGTTGATCAGAAAAAAAGAGGTTAGGCGATTAGGTTTTTCACTATCATATTCAAAAAGAAAATCTCCATACTTCGTAACTGAAAACTATTCTCTGAAAATAGTTGGCGGACCGTGGATTATAAATTTCATATCACTCAGATCCCTTATAAGTGGATAGGTGCTTCATATTCAATCCAAAGAGTGTATTTGATTTTTATGTTATGAATTAAACCATAAAACGTTACATGAAGCTATTCTAAAGCACGTCTCTTTAAAATGGGTTTTGTAAAAGATTCCTATTGTTTCTACATTCTGGTTCATTTCAGAAGTATAAAGTTAGGGTTATACAATTATTTATGAATAACGTAAATTTTGTTAAAAAAGAGAAAAGTTGTATGGATTAGTTTTAAGCATTATTTTCTTTAAGCTCTCAGTATGTAATAACGCATGATAGGATGCTCATGTAAAAAAATTTGCTACAGATTTCTTTCAAAAGAATGGCATTACTATATGAGTAAGGATAAAATAAAATTCTTTTCTTCTTAAATACTTAGCTTTTGAAATTTTAAATATCTACTGTTGAATATCCCTATCATGAAACATTTTTTAGGACTGCTATATCACTTTACAGAATTTCAGTTAAAAAACTCAACAAATTATATGACGACACATCGAAATTGCAACCAGAACTTCCAATGAAGAAAATTTGTGACCTGATCAAATTTTTTACATTTCTTATAACTGCAATGTAAAGAAAATTCTTAATATTATACATCAAAATGTATTTGATAAATTGAATCATTGTTTTATTATCGTGGCTTTATTTTTAGCTATTTTGATCTGTTTTTTTTAGAATGATTCCAGTACGATCTCTATTAGCTCTTCATGAAGCATGTGGTGGTTTCGATTCCATGAAAGCATTTACAGGAAGGAAAAAAGCGCAATAAACAGACTGTATATTCCATTGTATTTTATTCATACTCATTATTTTGTACACATTTTTAAATAAATTTTTCAAAAATACGAGATATTTATTCTTTGAGCCATTAACGTAAACATTATTTATCGCCCCTTTTAAAATAAAATATAGGATGAATAATTTTATTAATACATTTTCTTCATACAATTAGTATTTCACTATATAAATCTTAGTTTTTGCTTACCAAAATATTATATATCCATTTATTTTTTCTTCACTCTTTTTTGTAACATACAGTTTCTTTCTTTGATATTAAAACAATTGATTGATTTACAAACCAATCTAGGTGTTTTTTACGCTAGCACGAGACCAAAAAAGTTCTAAAAAATTATTTGTCATTTAAGACTTTAGGATTTATTTCACTATATAAATCTTAGTTTTTGCTTACCAAAATATTATATATCCATTTATTTTTTCTTCACTCATTTTTACAACAGACAGTTTCTTTCTTCGATATTAAAACGATTGATTTACAAACCAATCTAGGTGTTTTTTACGCTAGCACGAGACCAAAAAAGTTCTAAAAAAATTATTTGTCATTTAAGGCGTTCCTTTTTTAACTTCTTAATGGTATTACTCTACTTATCTTAATTGAGAATAATGTGTTGTTTTAATTTCGTTTTAATATATATACCAAATGTGTGTATTATTACTTATGTTTCCCCTGTTCTTGTGAATGATTTGTTATTTTATTGATTTCATTTTTTTTTCTCCTGCGAGAACCCTTTCATTGTAAAATGTTCTAAAAAGAAATAAAGGCCAAACAAATACTTTGAAAATCAGGAAATCAACACAGGTAAGCCTTATTGGCACTTTCTTTTCACCAATTTTGTGAGCAATATCGATAAGGAAATAGTACTTTTTTTGGATACATTTTCTTGACTCTTATCTGTTAGAGAGATGGACAGAGAAAGATAAAGGATTTCAAGTGTATATAAAAGCCTTTCGCTATGATTTAATCTCGTCAGTACAGACTCCCAATGTGTATTATTTGACTTTAGTAAATAAGGAATATGTTTTATCAGAATCATGGATAACTAATGTAAAAAGCTTATTTATATTTATGTATGAAAGGCGCAGATTGACTGGTAACAAAACGATGTAATGTAATGCAACATGAACATTCGGTAGACAGTGCCTGAAAGCGACCGACGAGCCGAGCCAAGCCACTCAGGTCGAGTAATCGCCATCCACTAGATCAGGGGTGTCCAACCCGCGGACCAGAAAGATAGCTCAAAGCGAAAATAAAATATCAATAGTCTACCTCGGCGATGATGGCAGGCGGCCATTACAGATCCCGCTTTGTTCATTCAACATATCGACAATACAGCATTTGAAATATCTTTAATTCTATACAAAATTTGGTACGCAATTTCTGTATATTAATTTCTTTACAAAAATTAAATACGAAGTTTTTGCACATTTAACATTTCATATTTGTAATGATATTAAAATTAGCATAAAAAATTAAACACCATGAACACACATCTCCATGATCTTATGAATACATTTATGAACAAGGCCATTATAAATATTGTTAGAGAGCGTACTCGCACATTTTGTCTCATCAAACTACACTTATTTATCAAAAGTTATCAAAAATTAAGGAAAAGTCATAAAAATAGCGATTACTCAAAAAGTTACTCGTAGAATTTAGTGAAAATTATATACATTATACAACACATAGGTAGGTATAAAATTGCACAAAAAGAAAGCGCCAGACAATTATGGTGTTATAGAAACTAGCATATCTATACAATGAACAAATCGGATGTGTCAGTTTGGTATAGGAAAAGTACCTTTAACATGGCGTATGATCCCCCCGAGAAGCAATACAGCACATACAGTGATGTGTGATGCTGTCAATTATGCGGTCTACGAGTCCGGTAGGAAGTGAGAGCCATTGCTCTTGCAAAGCAGTTGAAAGCGTGGCTAGGGTCCTAGGAGGATGATTGAGAGCAGCTATACGTCGTCCTAAAGCGGCCCAAAGATGCTCGATAGGATTCAGGTCCGGTGATCAAGCTGGCCACTCCATGCGCTGAATTGTTTCCTTCTCAAGATAAGCATCCACGATGCGAGCCCTGTGCGGTCTCGCGTTATAGTCCTGTAGCACCTATACGAAAACATCACCTATTGCCCCGGCATAAGGGCGCACATAAGCATCAAGGATGTCATCTCTATAAATGTGAGCATTCACATTTCCACGGGGAAAGACATCGAGGTCTGTGCGTCCACTCAAAGAGATACCACCCCAAACACAGACACTGCCTGATCCGTATGCATCTCTTTCACGGATGTGTGATGGATGAAAACGAGTTCCAGGTTCTCTCCTAATCAAAATACGCTTGCTATCACTTTGGAGGTTAAACCTGTACTCATCCGTAAAGAGAACATCCCTCCATTGATCACGCGTTCAGTGGACATGTTGACGTGCCCACTGCAAACATTCCCGCCTATGGCGTGACGTGAGCGGGCCGCAAATGGCTGGTTGCCTCGCAAAAAAACCACCTTCGTGAAGCCCTCTACGCGGGAAAGATATCGAAAAGGATATATATAGAAAAGGATTTAAAAAGTAAAGCTTCTACTTTTAAGTTTTACTCTTTGTCGATGGATGAAAGTACTGATGCTACTGACAAGGATTAGTTTGCCATTTTTATCACAGGTATTAAAGGACGAGTTTATTGTGACTTAATTAGTACCGTTAAAATGCAAGACAATCTCGAGAGATTTATATGAAGCAAGGAAGAAAACGATGACGCGCGCGCAATTCTCATTAATTCCTGCCAACATATCTGGTATAGTAAATGGTGCCCCAGCTATGATAGGCAAAAAAGAGGGACTTGTAGGATTAACACTAGAACCGCCGCACTTTCGGCAAAATTAAACAATTCTTTTGCATCTATGCTACTCATTTACAGTCGATATAGATATGCTGCCAGAAATTTTTCAAATGGAATGCATAGAGTTGCAATCTAACATCCAACTTAAAGAGAAATTTAATCAAGTCTTTGGACTTTTATAAATCATACCTGCCCAGAAATAAATATCCCTAACTGCATAGTCATGCGTTATTCATGTCATCATTGTTTGGAAGCACGTTCATCTGTGAACAACTATTTCCAAGAGTGAAGCACACTAAGAGTCAAATTAGAGCCAAAATACTGGATGAACATCTTGATAACTCTCTGAGAACTGCAACCACCTCAATTGATACAGATAGTGATGCATTAGTATGACTCCTATAGTTATCTTTATAAATAAAATTTATAATGAAATATGTTAACTGTATACTTTTTTTTATTCATTAACTATTTTTAATGTTAGGTATATTTTTGTGTGGCCCAAAACAATTAGTCTTCTTTCAATGTGGCCCAAGGAAGCTAAAAGGTTGGACACCCCTGCACTGGGAGCAAACACCTGCAGTGGGACTGTCGGTGTTTTCGCGAATCCCTTTGATCGCTAACAAGGCTGTGAAGCCCACGCTGAGCTGATTGAAGTGGAGCACCTTTAGAACCGAACATTTAAAATGAGCGTTCGCGATGAAAGATACGTACTTTTACAATGTAATGCTCGCGATCATTACATTACAAACTACACGATGAAGGCATGAGGAATTTTCCTTATAGGTATTATTTACGTCTTCCCTCGTAGCATATGGTAGGTTTTTTGCGTTTGATTCATTTTGATATTCTTGACTATAGAAGAGTACGTTTTTACAAATATTGAAAATCTGTATCATACTTGAATAAGTACTCTATTTGAATTGTATTTCTTAATTATAATAAAATAAAGATTTAATAAATATACAAAATAAAATGGAGTAAAAATCTTAAAACAGCAAACATAAAATTTTTGATTCTTATCAGAACTCTATTACATTATAAGAATTATAAAGACATTTCAGCTCTTATCTAAAGTAATAAAATTTTGACCTTTATCACTTGCAAGAAAATGAGATAATATAGATTAAAGAAGGGAGAAAATATTTAACAGCCCAAAAATAATAATTTTTGAGTTATATTCTTGATTCTTGATCATTTTAATTTCAAGTGATATATATGAGAATTTTATTTCAAAATAAAGATTTGGCTTTTATCTTCTGTTGCTCAAAAGAAAAGAAAGAATTCGAAAGTGTCACTGGCGGCCCTTGAGCATTGTATAGATTTTGCATTGAAACATAGAACTGTCTTAAAGACGATCCATCAGTTCATCGACCTTCCAAATATCCGGTTTTATTTCCTTTTCGCAGTAATAGCTTGGCTGCAGGTTAATTTTAAACATTAAGACAGGAGCCGTATGTGAGAAAAGTATTTTTAATTACGATTACTATTGAAAGGTTAGTCCTCTGATTACGGTATCTGGTATTCTTTCATTCAAAAATTCTTTTTTTAATCCCTTTGTTAACTAATTAAGATACGAAAAAATCTTTAATTGGGAGCGTTAATATTGTTATGATGCCTAAGTTCAGTATTATCATAAAAGAAATCTTTTTTTAAAGAGTCGATTTTTTTAAAAGTTTTATATTTTGCCAAATTGCAGCAATTTTATAAATTGGGTAGATAAATGTACGGTTGTTGTTTGATTCATGAGGAAATTCTTTTATTTTAAGCTCTCAAAGAAATGTTAATACTTTTAAATTGCAGTTAAAAAAGATAAAGGCTTATTAATACAAACCAATGTTTTTGCTTCAAAAGTTAGTGTTTATGAGCATTTCAGATTTTTGCCACCATGTATAACAGAAGCTACTTTACAAATTAAATTTAAGTTACTTTTGTTACATGAAATAGATCCAAAGCCATTTAGTTCAAAGTATATCCCGGCTGGGTAGTGGTCAAATGGCGGGGCCAGTTGGTTTGAGTTCCACTGCTGGCATGGATGTTTGTAGCCTTTCGGAATAGATTTTAAAACCTTAGTCCTGGTCTAACCAGAACTTGTGAAGCAAAAGTTGACTGCAGCGCTATCAACCAACTCAACAACGGTGTTTATCTATTGATATTTGTTAGCAGCTGAAAAAGGATAAAATAAAAAAAAATGGGATAAATTTCATAAGGGGATTTCTTTTAGGCATTCATATCGTGTATAACTAGTGTCATCTTATTTTGAAAAAAAAAGTATTGCCGTGTACTTCAGAATAAATACTGAAAAAAATCACTGAACCTTTCAAGTGCATCAAAGTTAAAAATAAGAATAAAGTTAACTTATATTTTTATGTGATTTGGCATTATTATATTTATCCTAGTAGAGTAACTTATTATGTAATTCTATATGGGAGACATTTTACAAAATTTTCCTGATTTGGAACGTGTTCGAAACATTTTCGGAGAAGAGCTACTTTTGCTAAGTAGCTTGTTGGAATTTTATGGATTGGAACCATTTAAAAATTACCTCTTAGATTTGTAAAATCAACGCATCCAAGAGTAAAGGTGCACTATTTGTGCTAATACAAATATTCTTCAGATAAATTATGATTTTTGTGTAACGAGTAAGGGAATTTTATTGAACTTGCGGTCTCTAGGAATAACTTGATAGACATGTATTGCTGAAATTAATTGATTTCAGTATAATAATGCCCATTTATATTTAAAGGAAGTAGCAGAAAAATTAGCAGATATCCATTTTCAAGCTTCAAGAAAATTTTGATGCAGTAGATATTATTCAAATTATTATTTAGAAAGATTGCTAGGTGATTCACAGAGGATAATGCTGACATTAAGTAGATACTTTATTTTTTTTCTAGCAATTGCTTTTGACTTATTATTTTGAGAAAATTTAAATGGCCTTTTCTTTATTTTTTTTTCAAATTATTTCATACATGCCTAATCTTGTGTGTTTTCTGTTATCGTTTTGAGTTGAATTTAAAATGCAATTAAAATTCTAGAAGTTTGTGGTGTATATCTCATTCACAAAAAGTAAATTTCAGAAAAACTAAGTTCTTAGCTCTTAACATCATGTCCAGCACTGATGCATCTTAAGCTCTGTAAAGTTTTCGTTTGCGGGAAAGCTATCATGCAACATTTCTTTTGTTTCTTTACAACTTATCCGATGAGGAAAATTGAAAAAAATAGGCTCTTACCCTTACAGTAACCAGAAAGTTATGACGCAAGTTTTTCATTTCATTTGATTATTGCATTTTAGCAGTAGGAATAGTGGACAAGAACAATTACATCGCTGTATTCATTTTATTTCTTTTGTTTTTGATAATTGCGAAATGTTAGGCATTTAGATACTTTACTGCGGGGAAATAATGACAGTTAAAAAGTGAACAGGTTTTTTTTTTTCCTCCAGGAAACAGCTATTTTCTCTGCACGTGCCATTTTTTTGGAGGTCTTAGCATCAATTTCAATTTAGGCTCTTAGGAACTTGGAAAATGACCTTGAAATCCACTAAGTGCCTTTGACGATACACTATATTTTTGTTCCATAATTTTACCTCAACTACAAAATTTTTAAACAAACTAATCTTTCTGTTGGTTGATTTTTATAAAAATTTTCTTACGTCTTTATATTGCCTTTATAAGAGGTAGAATAACTTTGATTGTTTGCCTACATTTTTTAAGGAAGTTTTAATGACTAAATAATTAAAAAAAACAATTTTTTTACATTTTAAACTAGTAATACGCGTAATCCTTTAGTCTTTTTAAAACATGCCATCTATAAATGATCATAATACACAAATTATTTTGACATAGTAGCATAACTGACGAAAATTTTTTTTCAGAATAACAAAGGATCTATTTATTTGAAGGAAAGAAAAAAAAGCTAAAGCAAAGTATGTGGAGTTTAATGGCAATTTAAAAAGCGAAATGAAGGGAATGGAGCGATTAGGAATTTCCAAGAGTGCAAAGAAATATTATTTGTAGTATAAAAAATTAAAGCTCAAATTACGAGACATCTCGGAGTACAAAAATATAAGTAGGAATTTAAAAACATGATTTCATGAAGATTCAATAAAGTGATAACTGATTATTATTGGAAGTTATTGTTTTTTTTTCTCGCTTAATACTGTGCAGGGACATAAATAAGGAACCTTCTTTTTATTGTAAGTAGTTTCTAGAGTTAGAACACTGATTGTCCACGAAATGGAGCAAGATTTTTCTTACCTCTTTCCTTCAAAACTTTGGCCTTCAGAATTTAATTCTTAGTTTTATTAATATACAGTAATACCCCAAAGTTACGCGATTGGTGGGACTGACGAAAGGTCGCGTAAGTCGGGGTACAACTTTTCATGTAAATGTAAATACATATAAATTTTGTGTAATTGGGACCAAGAAATTACAAAAACACCAGTTTAAAGGAAAAATATTGTATTAAAATAAAAATATTGTGTTACATATTAATGTTAAACATATGTACAAGATATTAAAAAAATTATGTTGATGGTTTTAAAAATATACCGTAGTCTGCCGTATTAACGCCTTTTTTTTTCGCGAAGAATTTCTTCATAACATACTAACATTTTTTTTTATTCCCTGCTTTGGCGTGCTCACACAATCTTTATTAGTATCTATATTCACTAAAATATCTGTAACCCTTTCTCAATTGCGCTGAGACCTTCTGTCAAGTTTATAATTGTCAAAAGGTTTTTTTTTGTCAAATTGGGTCTGATTCTTCAGTGATGCTCTGGTGGTGCATCTCTATATGAGATCATCGACTGTCAGCTAGTTGAGAGGAGAATCCAAAAGCTCGTTGACATCATCTCCCTCGACTTATCCATGGTATATCCACCATATCTTAATGACCATATCTAATTGCCTGGCAAAACCGACAACTTCTATCACACAAGCAATATGATCAGTTTCAGGCGTTGTTTCTGTCTTCTTTTTAAAAAAATATTGGGCAAATTTTCTTCTAGACGCCATTTAAAGTTTCTTGGGGAATTTCATTCCGAGATTTGAAAAGGGGAAAATCAAAAACCGCGTAACTTCGAGTTCACATAAGTCGGGGTATTACAGTATGTCGATTGGTTAATTTTGATCCTGTGAGTTCAAGATAGGAAACGCCTTTGAGCTCAAGAAATGAAACAGACCACGAAGAGGAGGGAGGGATCTATTTCAAAGATTTCCTATTTTCGGATAATTTTAGCAGATTTAATATCTAGAAGACGGAATGTTTCAAGGATTGTGTGATATACTAGGCACAATGATGGGTATAAGGGGAAATATATTATTAAAATAATAGATCATACGATTTATAAAAATATATTACACTAAAGCATATAACTTTTGGGAAAATATTTATTTCCAAATCATCATATTTGCTTTTGACTTCATTTTAGCGAAACTATGAATATCATCATAAGCAATTTCTAGTTTCTTCAATTTAATTGAGAAATGTCTTAAATTCACCATTTGTTAAAGTCCCAACGATTTCGATTGATCTTAGTTTAAGAAAATATATCAATATATAATATTACGGGGAAGTGGGACAGTACTGACAACGCAGCATTAAATGCTGTTTGGGTTTAATTTTGAGAAGAAAAACGAGGCAAAAGCAAAAACTAACAAGGGCTATTTATACCATTACCGCTAAAAATTAAACTAGTAGAATATTGAGATGCCAAGTTCTGCTTAATTTTCCTGTCTATTTTTTTTAATCTCATTTTTGTTACCGCCTCCTCTGAAGTAACAGAGGTGAATTTAATGGGCTGACCTAAGATGTCCAAATAATTTTCCGCCATTTTGTACAATGTCAGTATGGGGGGGGAATTATGATAATAGTTATTAAAGTATAATCTTAGGAACTGCATGAAGAAACCGATTATGCACAAGAAAAAAATATATTCTCAAGGTACGAGGGTGCTGGAGATGGTTCTCAAGTATGTAAAGCAGCATCTAGAATCATCGTCAACCAGTTTTTTTCTTAATAAATGACGAAAAAAGACGGAGAATTTTATTCGTTGTTTAAATGGTGTCATTTTTTTTTCAAATCTTTGTTTAATCTACTTTTGACATAACTACACTGATCTTTAATAAATACCTTCCATGGTATTTATATTTATATTTACTAAATGCATTCGTCATCGGCTTCCTGTTTCAAAAATTTGCTTAATTCGAGTTTCCAGCAACCTAAGTTGGTTTCAGTCCAAGTTACCTTGAATTATAGAGACTCTACGGAATGTAAGAAAAGTCACAAAAACAGCGAGCCTTTATTAACATGAAATATTTCTTTTCAGTACTTAAAACATTTTTGAAAATAAAAATTAAATATTTTCTCCCAATAAATACTTCCCCTTTCCCTTCAGTTAGTTTTAAGAAAATATTACATAATTGTTTTAATTATCAAATTTTATGCGCATACAACCTCAAAGCCCCGAATGACCTGATTTCCATGATTACTTACTTATATACATAAAAGTGTTTCAAATCAAAGATACAGCCATCTTTATGAAGTACTAACTCAGTATTTAATTCAAGGGAAATTTAAAATCTGTCCTCATCTGCAGCAAAATATAATTCTTCCCAGATAACAGTCCTATTCTTTCAAAACACTGTTTGAGTGTAATCTATGAAAATTTAATTTTTTATGACCCTGAATAGAGATTTTTTTAGAGACTTTTACCTTTACTATATCTATAATGCTTTAGCTGACGTTACTTACAGATAGACCTTGTAAGGTATACACAAGATTCGATTCACAAGAATCGAACTTTTGAGTGAATGAATTAAAGAAGCTGCTTGGGATATGCTAATTTCGGCATACGCGCTTAGTATAAATACCATGCAGCGTCATTAATAAAAAAAAGGTGGTTAGGGTTGAAGAAGGTTGTTAAAGTTGATAGATAAGCGATAGGGAGCTACGAGGTATGCAGCTCCAGTACTATCCTGAGCTAGTGCTTAGGGGGCCCGAAGTTTACGTGGCAGTACTGCTGGTTTGACTTACTGTTCGTGAGTATTGAAAAATATATTGTTCTTGAAAGCTGTATTTATATATTCCGTACAAGTAGTACGTATGCTTATTGCTGTAAAAGCCAATTATATATGTGCAACGAATTCAATAAACATTGTTTCATGTATAAACTGTGTTTGTTTCAAATTCAAATAGAGTGCCATTTCAAATTATATACACCCAAACTTGGGTAGAAGTGAGCTTAGATACTCTATAACCTTATATTTATGTCTATATTTTCCCTTTTCATATTTTGAATGAAAAGAACGATTACATTTTTAATGTTATGTGGGGGTATTCAAAGGGACACAGAGACAGTGTGAGACAACGAAAAGAACGACATATCTTCACCATACATTTATTTTCTTTAATTGACATTCACAGTTATACAGATTTCATTTGTTGACCAAGTACAGTGGTTCTCAAGAAAAAAAAGTGTCCAGATTAGTGGGATCCAGGCATAAAATCATGCTCTTCAGAATGAATTACGAATTACACACAAAAATAATTGCATTAGCAACTGAAGTAGATACAAAACATTGTTTCCAGTTATGCTGTTGAAAAAATATACTTGTACAAGACAGCTGTTTGATAGAAATATAAAATATAATTAAAACTATACATGTTTTTTTCACAAAACTATCACTTTACTGTAAGGAATATTTATTTTCTTGTATATTTATCTGTTCTTGAAAATATATTACTTAGAAAATACGCGACAGATAGTTTCTGATGTTGATATGATTTCTGATAATACCATTATGACTGAAAGAATTTAAGAGATATATGTTTGGAAAATATATAACGATTATCCTAAAATTTACCATTTACCCTATGAAAGCCCGTTTTGCGATAAATTTCCATAGAAATTAATCTGGAGTTGTTAAAAATTATTTTTGATACATGTTTTATGAAAACCTTTTTATCTTTTGCTCTAAGAAAATCTTTTACAATAATGTCATATTTAAATATGCTTTAAAAATTGTTTTACAATAGACCCATGAAAAGCTTTTGCTTTCTAGAAAACCTTTTTCTATAAAAATTGAAATGAATGATTTAAATTTCTATGAAAATTCTCTCATAAATTATATTAAATAATGGTAGAATTTTTAAAATGACTAACTCTTTAAATGTTATTGAAAATACAGAAGCATTTTATAAAAATGTTGGAAGGCTGTAGAACACAGATGCTCTTCGCATTTTTGAAAAAAATAAAAAAAAGATTGCTTTTCTAAAAAGCTTTCAACAGTAAAAATGCTCACCATAAATTCTGTTGTTGATAAATTCTTGTAAAAATAATAGCAATTCTATTTATAAATTTCTCATGTGGCACTGGGGTGTGATTTATCACACTTTCTAATGAAATTAAGTAACTGTTTAACTGGCTTTGTGCGGATTATAGAAAGACTGATGTTTTTAAATTGTTCTGTGTCGACATTTGTATTTTATGGATGGTACATATTTAGTTTTTAAGTTGTGATGATCATGTGACTGTTTCAAAAAGTTAATTGTTTATGTCTGTCATTGCAGCCATCCTGGGGGGGGGGGGGGGTATATCTTTCAACGTTGTTCGGGGAAAGGTTTTTTTTTTCGTTTTGCTCCACGTCAAATAGTACCATCAGGGTGAAACACAAAATGTAACATTCAGTCCTGAGGATGAAAGTTTAAATGACTCGTAGCTTTTTTTTTTCCTACAAAACCCAAGCAGACGACTATAGGGAACTTAATAGTCTCACTATACATGGGTTAAAATATTTCATATTCAGGAAATATTTTATGTTCAAATAATTCATACATTGTAAGAAGGTTCCTAGACGACATAAGGCTGAATTGAATGTCAACACTTGGTCTTAAATAAAGTAGTTTAATTTAATATGTTAAAAACGCCTGTATAGAAAATAATTCAAGCACTTGAGAACCATTGTATTAGAAGCATCAAGTATTAATCTGAATTTATTTTCTGCGTTAATACGATGAACACTGATAGGGAAATCTCAAAACATACACATACAACATTGCATCGTTGAAAATATGGATAGCTTGCTTCAAACACATGTGAAAACGTAAGCATAATAAATATATGGAATAGGAAATTTTTAAACATCTACTCTTTTACTGTCCAATATCAAGAAACATCACTTTATATTTTTCACTCTAAACAACGTGAGAACTCACTAACATGCATGACTTGCTTATAATGGTTCGACGAAAACACAGTCAATATTTCAACTATATACAAAAAAATTTTGTGAAAAACGAAAATTTTGTTTCGAACCAACTGAAACCTGTTCCTCAAACAATGAGTTTCCTGAAAATCGCCAAATCAGCTTTGGAAGTATTTCTTGAGAATAATTTAGAAGCGAAGAAATTGAATATGAGGGAAATATGAAGTTTCGAATGAGACATCCATAATATGTAGAATGCCAAAAAGCTTTCTTAACATCAAGCAATAGGGAAGAATTGGTATTGAAATATTTAAATAGAAATTTCTGTTTTCAGCGGATGTCTTTCCTCAACATAGCAACCGATTTAAAATACCCCAAAATCTTAAGGTCACATAAATTTATTTCACTTTAAAATGTTTCATATGTTAAGTAAGGATACTGTTTTATTTTCAAATTTTGTTTTTAAAAACTTCACATCGTATCGCACGTTTCATTAGATACATCATCGAAAAAATAAATCGTGCATTTCTTAAACGAAGTACCCTCAATTAGTATAAACAGCCAATCGTCAAAAGTATCGAAGATACATACATTGATTTATCTTATAGCGTGGATACCTGTTTGAATACTCATTGTCTCTCTCTCATTATCACAAAAACACTGATCATGTCAACATCTTCTGAAAGGCAAATAAGGCAATTTGCAGGGAACAATACCTTAAAATAGAAGTGTGCAAATACTGGAACAAAAATAAAAATGGCCAAAAAAACGTGGAATATAACATGATCTGAAAAATAAAGGAAATTAATCTGTATATTCTTCTTATTAATTTTTTCCCTGCAGCAATTATTTTACAGTAACTCAATCACCTGACAAACAGCCTGAGTTTCTCAGTCAAAGGTAAAAATAAATTAATAATGAAATGATTAAAAACAAAAAAAAAGGAACTGCGTTGTTTAAAACTTCGAACTTTGTCTCTGACTCCCAATACTATTTCACAAGTTTCTCAAATCATTGTTAAGACAGTAATTAAACATTTTAGCACAGACACTTTTGGATTTAAGTTTGTATTGTAACTACTGCTGAAAATTCACACTGACATTTAGAGATATAATTGTTCTATGTCAAAGGAACCTTATATAGGTATTCTGAAATATGATTTGTTACTTCTACTAATGAATTTTTAGAATTTAAATATGATTTTTCATGCATGACATATAAACACCCTACCTATAGATAACTTGAAATAAAAATGCGCCCAAATTTGAAGCCATTGGGCTTCTTGAAGGCACTAATTCGCACACCACAACAATTCCACTAATTAATAATTTTTATCTAAATTACGAATTGCGGCAATTTCGACATATTTGAAGAGTATAAATTTAATTATCTTTGAAGTATTTCTACGCAATAAATATACTAATTTAGTAATATTATCTATGAGTAAATATTTAGGCATTTACATAACTGAAATTCATTGACTGTACAAACTTATTTTCGTTACAGTATTGAGAAATAGAAGCATAATTGTACAAAGAACATTAAATATACTTAACTACAGATCTGTAAATATATGAGAATGCAGGGGTTTTCAATATAAAGAGAACCATGTTAACTGAATCCATATTTAACATTTCATGGCAATGGAAAATTATATTAAACTTTTAAATATAAAAAATAATAATCAGACACATAAAACTGAAATTATGACTCAAATGATCAAGTATTGATTACTTCATAGACTAAAATATCCCGGGAGAAAGCATTATTTTAGGTTTTAGGTTTTATATTTTCCATATAAAATATTTCGTAGTTTCTTTTCATGAAAATAGCTTGCTAAGTCGTTTAAATAATTTTAGTTATCACAGGAAAAATATAAGAACAAGTTATAAAAAGAAATGGAAGGTTTGCAAGGAAAAAAATATAATTTCTTTTATTAATTTTGCAAAATTTCTTTTTCTACTATATAAGTTTTAAAAAAGAATGTTGACAAATGCCCACATTCTTAAATAGGATCAATTAAGATCATTCTCATATTCTTATTGGATGTTTTTATATTCTTAAATTAAAAATATTTTCTTTATCTCCAATAATATGACTATTTAAATTAACGAACTTTTAACGCATGATTCTAACATTCATTATACAAATACTTAGAATTTCCCTGAGCAAAATTATTTAGTACGTGCAGGCTATAGTATTAAAAACTGCAAACATATTTTAAATGCTAGAAATTTTGTATTAAAGGTTTCATTGATAGACAAACATATATTTAAGCTAGAAATAATATATATGTAAATATCCGAAATATAAACTGAATTTTTGTTAAATGGATAGTTGAAATGTCAAAAGTTATTAAACGAAATAACTTTTCTTGAAACAAGAGACATTGTTGCTAGTGTTATCAAAATATCCGTTAAAGTCATGTCAAATTTGCAAAGAAAAAAAGAAAAATAAAGATTTTGATTTTCTTTCTTTTTGAGTAGGCAGCATGTTCATGGTTAGTTTCGGATAAGTGAAGTTAAACCCTAGGATTATATTTAAATAAAAATACCATTTTTTTTGCAGTCAGATATTTATCCCTACAAAATATAAATAACGTCTCATTTATTTAAAATATTGTGTAAAATAATGCTTTCATATCATCATTTAGATCACAGATAAGCATGTTAAAATAGATTACAGCTATTCAATTAATTCTTCCTTGACATAACTCATACAGCTCAATATTTAAAACATTTTCATATGAGCTTATATAACAGTTTAATAATTCGAAACTTTTCATCAGCTACTCTCCATTCTCGTTATTCATAATATTTAGTTTTCTAAAGGAATCAGCATGCAACGAAAATGTTCAAGCAGAATTTGTTTTAGTGAGGCATGTTTTTATTGCTTCCAGTGCATGCGATTTTAGCACCTACTGCAGCTCTTATTCCAGTGTAAGGCCGAACACTTAGCGTCAGATATACAACGAGGAGAAAATACTACAGTACTTAATAGTTAAGATTTTTTTTTATAAAAAACTTCTAAACTCTGTGAAATAAAATACAATTCATTCTTAACACACGAGGTTTAGCTAGACAAGGACCCAAAGCGATAATGATCGCAGTTTTTGGGGGTGCTTTTATGTCTACCTATCAGTGGGAAATTCACATATGGAAAAATAGTAATGAAGTGAAAGATATGTTTTTTATATTGTTTTACAAAAAAATACATATTCGAAAATATTTACTATACATTGTTAATAAATCAAAATATATAACTACTGATCTTAAATATCTTATTAAAATCATTTCATGTTTAAAACAACTATAAAAAAATTTTTACTGAGTGGAATTTTATTCACAATCAGTAGATTTAAATAGGTTGTTAAAATATATACCGCTGATTCTAGAAATTAATACATTTTTGAAATGAATGTACTAAATGATTTTGCAGCTGGATATGAAGCACCATACGTTGAAAAGACAAAAGCATCAAGTGAAATCTCTGGTATGAGAAAAACTAACAAGATTCTACCTAACACACTTTTATCACAGAATATTTTATAGAAATCTCAAATCAGTTATTAAAGGACATAGAAAGTAAGCTTGTCAGCCTGGTTTAGAGCACTTTCTGAGTTCATTTGCTTTTAATGAGAGATACGTAAGTAGAAAATTTGCAGAAAATATATATTTATTATATAAAAGAATTAAATTTTGATCAACTGGGCCCTATTTCTAAATAATGCAAATGTCTAGCGCCACCCCATCTTGTGATAGATATTCGATACAAAGTCTTTCATTCACGACTTGGCTATTCCTAGAATTCATTTAATAAATTAGATAGTTTTTAAACTTCAACAAGGTTCTTATTTTAAAATAAAAATATTGTTTTGAATAATTCTAACGAAACATATATTTAGTATTAGCCTACACTGAGCTAAGTAGCTAGCTCAATGGATGACAGATCGAACCATCATAATGTTGGAATGAAAAATTTGTGCATTTGTAAATAGTAACAGAGATCACTCAAGTGTTAAAACCTGATTTAAACCACATTTTTTTAGAGCTGCAATAGGAATTCGCATAAAGCCAACAAACACTAAGAAATACATTCATAGTTGACAAAGGGTCCTAGACATGAACATAGAGATGAATAGTTAAATTCATACTACAGTTTTTCAGTCACTCACTATGAAGTAGAAACAGCATATCCATTTTGCTACATTAGAACTGGTAAGTATCCATTTTAACCCTCCTGCTGATCCCGCACATGAATGTCGCATATAGGTGCATATAAAACATTGCATTCTTATACAAAAGAGAAAAAACCTTTTATGAATAAGAAATATAAATGATGTCTAGTTTTATACAATGTTTTTTTAGGGAAGTGGTGCATAAAATAAAGTACTATACTATAAAGTATTCGCTACCTAAACAGTTTACATTATCCTACACAAAAAACGCTCTAATGGGAGTAAAGATACTTCATGTATTGAAAACTCCTTTTCAGAATCATCTAAGTTGCTGTTTTCATAGTCATAAATTACATTTATCGTTTTAAATAAGGAAATATATAGTTTAACATACCAGCATGTAAGTAAATCTGCATTATATATGTTATTAACTAATTTGAAATAATTTTGATTACGCACTAATTGTTACATAAAGAAGCGACACAAGAGTCTGCTTATTGATGACATGCAGTTAATTTATGTGTCTATAAATTTATTGCATCACGAACTTTTCATGATGATGAATTTAGGGAATGAACTAAACATAGATTACAGTTACGGTTGCATTTATAGTATGAGATACATAAAACGGTATAAGTTATTGGTATTTTAGTTTGATTGTATAAAACTGCTGTACTTAATGAAGATAACTTAATGAGTAATTCAGCATTTGAGAATATAATCGAGATTTCATATATTCCAATTACAGATTTAATTAATTAATATTCTATGAAGAAATTTGTTTTTAATTGCTTAACAACCTAAATTATTTTAGGACTCTGTTTACAAGAATATACGACTGTTTCAACATTATTGCGCTTAGCAATAGTTTCATAACAGATTATGTTTTTCTAGTAATTAGTACAAACGAGAACATTAAAATAAGTTAATCCAAGAGGTAGTTGTTCACAATACAAACCCCAAATAAGCTTAAATAATGAATGGATTTACTAAGATTCTGGATGCTTACAAAGTAGGCTTAACAATTTTCTCCAGTTTAATGCTAATTTTCTAGTATATTAACAAATAATGTAAGCTTAAATATGTACGTTTAATGGACTTAAAATAAATAAATTCATCCAATTAAAAAAAAAACCCCATAAAAAAGATAAATAATCATCTTTACCTATGAAATAGCTTTATGTATTCATTCCCCTGATCAGTATTTTTTAGTAGTAATAGATATCGTTCAAATAAAATAACATCATAGTAAATAGGTACATAATATTTGACTGTAAATACATTTGATACCCGATTTATTGTGAACAACTCATTTTCCTCTGATGATTATATATAAAGGAACTGTAAAAACAGGACTATAAAAAGTTATATCCTCACATTTCTTCCAAGATCCTACAGCATAATATATATGTATATATATATATACCACTTCTTTAATTACCTACGCCATTCATCCGTATCTTAATTGTCAGCAAGCGGGTTAAGGATTCATTTAATATCTCATCGTATTTGCACACTAAACCAAAATAAAACGGTGAAATTTAGATTAATAGAAGAGAGGAATCGGTTACATGTCTCCAAAGATACCGGCGAAGGTTTTCCGTAAATTACGCATGGTATCTTCGCTGTCTTCAGGGCCTTTCTCCGATTTCTCTGCGTCTGCTTGCGATTCTCTACGGAAGAGGGCCGGGCCTGAAGACCGGGATGCGGGGCCCCCGGTCATAGACGTCGGGGCCGCGGCCGCGATGTCCGAGGCTGACGTCTGAGACCCCCTCCGTGGAGGTGGGAGACCTGGAGCAGGTCCTGCGGGAGGTGGACCCGGAGGAGGTCCGCTTGGAGGTCCGCGAACGGCTTCTTGACGTTGGGGGACTGGAGGTGGGACACCAGGTGGCTAGAAGAGAAACATACAGATGTTTGATACCGACAAATACTGGGTTGTTAATTGAAACAAAAATACAGGGTGATTTAAAATGAATATAGCGATTACAAACGGCTATAACTATTTAATCGAAAAGAATTTGTCGATAAGAACTACACAGAATGTAAAAGGATATTCAAAATTTTGTTTACATACTTTATAAATGTTCTATGTGACTTCCCTTGTCACACGGACAACATCTAAGCGGCAGCCCATTTTACGCCATGTATTCTGAAGAATATGTGGAGTCATCAACGCAAGCGCTTTAGAAAAGCGCATTTTGAGTTCTGGAATTATTTTCGGCAAAGGAAGCACATACACAAGGTCTTTCACATATCCCCATAGAAAGAAATTGCAGGGTGTCAAGTCCGGAGATCTAGGTGGCCAACAGCGGAACACATCGTCGGCATCTCCAGTTCGACCGAGCCATCGTTTTGTAAGATGTAATCCGTATGCCACAGCTAGATACGGATTTGACGGATTACATCTTTCAGCAAGATGGAACACCCCTACACTGGGGTATGGAGGTTCGCACATTTTTAAACCAACATCTTTCAAAGCGTTGGCTCGGTCGAACTGGAGATGCCAACGATGTGTTCCGCTGTTGGCCACCTAGATCTCCGGAATTGACACCCTGCGATTTCTTTCTATGGGGTTATGGGAAAGACCTTGTGTATGTGCTTCCTTTTACGAAAATAATTTCAGAACTCAAAATGCGCATTTCTAATGCTCTTGCGATGGTGACTCCACATATTCTTCAGAATGTATGGCGTGAAATGGACTGACCAAGGGGAGTCACATAGAACATTTATAAAGTGTGTAAACAAAATTTTGAACTTCCTTTTACATTCTGTGTAATTCTTATCGATAAATTCTTTTCGATTAAATAGTTATAGCCGTTTGTAATCGCTATATTCTTTTTGAATCACCCTGTATTATCATTCTGAGTGAATAATAAGTATAATGTATCGATACAACATTCGATATCTCACACAACAAGCGGAAACGTGAGAAGAAAATCATCGTGAGGGTTTAATGCCCCTTATGATTTTATCGCTCTAACGAGAATAAATGTGGCTTATTAAATCAAACACTGTTAAGAGATACTTTTTGCAATGAAAAAGAAATAGGTGTATAGAAAAGCAATGGCATTCTAACTGTCAAACGATAGTTATTCTTTGTGTAAGGTATACAAGTGTTCGATATCCAGAAATTATACTTTCAGTACGTGAATTAAATGAGAAAACTGCTCTGACTACTGAAGAAAATAGAAGTTTATATTCTTCAGTCAATAGCTTTAGGAAATTTCGGGAACCAAAATAATAAATTTAATCCGACTGTTGATTGAAGAATTGGAGTAAACAAAGCTTAAATCTAGTGAGTAATTTACAAACGCAGAAAGTTTGCATACTTATAATATGGACAAGAGCAGGCTCGAAAACATGATTGATCACAGATAATAAACACACTAAAGATTAGTAATTCCATACGCAGAATTATTGTGCTTTTTTTTTTGTTTTTGTGGTTTTCATTTTCAGTTATTTACTCTTCACTGGAAACGCGTTTTAATCTTCAATGTATTGTTTTGAAAAACTAGCAACATAAGATTTAGAGATAAATTGTAAGCCTCTGAGTCACCTAAAACACACAAATCTTTCCCCAAATAAATGCTAAAAATATTCCTACGGAAACTTTCTATGGAACTGTTTTCTACTGAGTTAACTATTTTCTACTGTTTTCTATGTGCTATAGGACATAAAAGCCTCAAACTGACGAAAGATTATTCTAAAAGTTAGCAACAGCGTTTTCCCCTAAAAAACCTTCATTGAAATTTAAACTCCGAATTCGAATATTGCTTTAGTTGTGGATTGTGGTATTTAAAATATTTCCTTCCTCTGGCCTCCCTTTATTCGACAGAGAATAGTAATTTCAACCCGTAAAAGCAAAATTAATACTTCGAAGTTTTATGAAAGAAGTATTGTTATTGTCTACCATTCTTTTGGTCTCGAAATATTTTTGGTTGCAGATAGATTTTTACCTTATTTTGTCGGGTAAACTTTATTAATCAGTACAAAACACATTGCCGAAACGTCAGACAGAACAATGCGATATTTTCAGAAATGAATATCTTAATGATTTATCGTCAACCGCAAAGTTTAGTAATCATAAACCGTAAATACGCAAAAGAAAAATAATTAAAACATTCACAAAAGGAAGTGCCTTTACCTTAAATATAGTGAAGTTTTGAGTGCATAGTAAAAGAATAAACTTAGATATTAAACAACTTTTTTTATTTGGCCTTCTCTTTCGTTTTATTTTGTACAAATTATTTCTATTTAATCACTTTAACATCTTTTTGTGGGACTAAAAAAATCATTAAGACTAGCTTATATGTTTCATTCTTACACATAAATTTTTAGTTGATTTCTTAAAATAATTTCTCTGTTATATTTCCTAAACTTTTATAAAATATAAGACTTTTTGTGAGACAATTATCTATAATAAGAGAGCATGTCTTTTTTTAAATATGCAGTCCCGTAAATAAAAATATTATTTTAATTTACTGGACGTGCGAAAAGATAACTATAGTTGATTAATGAAGGTTCACTTTATTGAGATTATAAAAGTCATTTTGGATTATCGACGCCCTTATATGCAGAAATCTAAAGTCTTGTCTTATAATGCTATTGATTATCTTTTAACGGGACCAAAATATTTTCTTAATATGTTACACAAGTCTATTTAAATGTTTTCGATGATTATTTATGTTCAAATGTATGTTACACTGAGCAACTTAAAAAAAAAATTAAATTTAATATTGAAAAATCTGTGAGGGTTTAAAAAAATTGAAACAATTCGAAAGTAAAGCGGTTTATTGTACGAAAACTTTACTCAAACAATGATGGTACAAAGATAAAGGAACCATCCAATTTATATAATAACGAGGCTTTTAATTTGAGAGCAATGAGTCTATAAACATCGCATTTTGAAATGTATTTTAGCACTTAATTTAAGAGTAATATTCTTTCATTAAGAACCCTCTCAATGGTATTCAATTAATTAATTAATGGTATTAAATTTTTAAGACGAAAACACTTTGAATGTTAATATGTGTTTCATCACCTTTTTACCATATGCCTATCTCGAAGAAAAGTTTTCGTTTCTTTTTCTTTTTTTTTTAAGCAGAATCCTTCCAATAGTTAAAAGTTTAATATAAAAAATTACGTAGATTTTATTTATGACCTTATAGATATTAAACAAGGGCTAGTTTAGAAACGAATTATTGTCTGAAAACATAAATCTTTATTAGTGATGATATTTTTTCTTAAATCCTTCCATGTACAATTTCCAATGCCCCAGATAGGGCTCGACATAGTAACTAATAGGATGCCACCACAATTTAGACCGAGCACCCACAGGGGCAACGTCTGGGGAGATTGTACCTTCTCCCACCATCTCTGACCTCACATGAGGACTTTCCGGTCTACAGATTTAATGTGCCCACGTCCGGCGTAAACAAAAAGGTATTTAATGGCGCCATCCGTATTCGAAACCAAGCACCCCCCGCCCTTCCAGTCCGAAGCCCAACGCTGTACCGCTAGGCTACCTTGGGTCCTAAATCTCTCTAAATTAGTCTGATTAAAATTGTTTTAAAGATTGCGAAACCTTTAATCTAAGTTTTGCAATTTACGCTTAAGTTAGAAATATACTCTTCCAAATCAAATAAAAATATAAAAACCATGTCACAACATTCATTTTAAATGTTTCACCGAAGATTCACGTACTAGAATAATATATATCAGTGATTTACTTTCTCAACTTTATTTTGACTTAAGACCGTAAGAGATAAAAATGATCATACTCATAAAATTTTTAAAAAATTAAAAAATGCCTACATTATAGCTTTGATTTTTATTGATTTCTAAGGTAAGTTAATTTTTGTTAAATTTTTTTTTGTTAAAATTTCGAGTGATACGTGAATATGTACTTCAATATAAAATATGACATGTACTATGTCAGACAATTTTAGCACCGGTCTAAAATATTTAGGCTGGTGTTATAACCTCTCCCTCTTTCAGTATCACTTGCACACACATACACACTCACAGACATATATACTATATATAACTGCTCACAATGGGATGATATTTAATTTTCATTTCAACGAGTCATTTAAGAACATGCGAGAATTTATGCACAAATATCTTTTATCTACCTAAAATATTTCTCAATTATAGCAAAAATTCTTAATTTATAAGTTAAATTAATCTATATAAACCATTGATAAAAAACCTAAAAATTTCTTCTGGACTTACTTTTTATTTTCTTTAAAAATGCTGAATGGATTTACTTTTGGTTAACAAAATTAAATAGTTGAGCTCAATATTTCAGACCATTCTTCAGAGTACCAGTGATTATAACAATGGGTTTGTTAGGCGGTTTCTTATTTACGGAATGGAAAAGGAAATACCTTTGTTCATTCACTCTGTGCCCCCATAACACAGATAACTAGAGTCTCAGTTACCCTAAAGGTGATCACATGAAGTGTCCATTTTGTACAGGAAACTTCATAACGAGCAGAGAACGGTTCATGTTTCAGAAATTATTGCTGGAAGCGCTTTTAAAGGAAACGTATCTAAAAGTAACCACAGCTGTATTCACCTAGACGTTTAATGTTAATTTCCGCGATGGTCTTATTTCGCAAAGTGATTTTTATGCTCTTTATACATGTGTTAATTATTGCACGCAGTTAATGAATATTATATTAAGACGTAACATATTCAAAATTACAGCTGTCAACAGGAATTTCGGTGTTTTAATAGGATGTTTAATTGAACAGCTTTGCACTCTCACAGCCTATATTTTACATACATATTTACATACATGTTAAACGGAGACTGAAATCTAAAACCTGAAGGTGAAGTTTAATGACAATGTCTGATATTTTAGAACAGCTTGCATAATCTTGCTGCAAAAACTTGTTGATGCAAAGTATTATCCTGACTATAACATACTTTGGTACCTGTTACCGTTGTTTGTTACTTGGATCTTTTAGAGGCACATTCATATACATACATACATATATATATATATATATATATATATATATATATATATATATATATATATATATATATATATATATATATATATATATATATATATATATATAGTGGAATCTCGATCTATCGTTTTTCAAGGGATTGACTGAACTGAATGATAAATGCGGAAACATAACAAAGCAATATGATTATCGGGACTGGGTGAAATAAACGACACATACGGGAAAACGATGAGTCGGAGAACGATCGATCGAGATTCCACTGTATCTATGTATATATGTATATATATATATATATATATATATGTATGTATGTATGTATGTCTGAATATTTGGAGCTTATACAAGTATGTTGGCTTCACTTAATCTAAACGCCTTTATTTTTCCCGAATTCGGAAGTTTCGAAAACACTTTTTCAATCTTGTTGTCATAATCATTATTATTATTTTTTTTTACTGATGAACCCTAAACCAAGAAATATATATATATTTTTATCTCATATAAATTGTACACTAATTATTCACTATAGTCACTAGAGTAGAAGTTAACGAATAATACCGAATATTTAAACTTAATCCCCTAAGTACTAAAATACATATGGGGTATTCGGCGATGAAATTGTGAAAATAATTTTTGCAGAAGCTTTGTAATTTTCATGCTAATATCAGCTTTGTAATTTTCATGGTATTGTTCAAGCTTCGACAAGCATCGTATTGTGCAAAAGCAGAAACAGAAGACTGAAGGCTACTGAAAGATGGTATGAAACAAAAATACAGGTGAAGTTAAAAAATGTAGAAAACCTTGCCCTTTTTTAAATATGACATTGATCAATCACTGTCATCTAGTACAGCCTATATTCTACGAAAAAGAGTTTTCTTGCACTAGGAACTCGGCATGCGGAATTTCATCGCGCATGTACTGAATTATTTCACTTTCTTTCCTTGGAGGAGGGCAATTTAGACTGATTATTCGGACTATGATGCCCCATTAAATTTGAATAGTATTTAAATCTGGTGATTGGGATGGCTATAACAGACAGAACATCTCGTTATCATGTTTCGCAAATGTGATAACGTTTACTCGGTGGAGCTTAAATCTGTTGTAATGTGCCTGCGCAAGAGAAAAGTGGGCTAACAAGGGATGAAGATGATCACTCATAACTGATAGATGAGGGGTATAATACAGTTTTCCTTCCGGCATCACAAATTGATTCTAATCACACCATGTAAATATGTTCCAAATATTACAAAACCACCAAAACCTGTCACAGTAACAACCAAGTTCTCTAGCTGTTAAGCTTATTTTAATTGGCTTCACAATGGTATTCTTCCGTTTACTGCAAAAAGTGTGAATATGGAATCTTTGGACCAGATGACACACCGTCACTTAACAATTGTGATCAGTATCATGGATGAGGTTAATGGAATTGATCAAAGGATTTTAGATGGCATTAAATCAATTTATGAATATGATACGCATTTCTGTATTGCGCCCGTTATGGAGTTTTAGTTCAGATATTTTTCTCGCCGCCATTGTTGATTTTTTCATTGAAGTGATCGGGGGTTGCCTGCCTAATTATATTGGTGAAGAGTACTACAGCTCAAAAGTCCGTCACTTGCAATGAGTGCTTTCGTCAACAATTGCATTTTGCCCATGAGGATTTTACGATCTACTACCATGCTGACAAAATCCCCATTGAGTTTTTTTCGATCTTGTTATTTTGAAACATAAATTTTCATACTTATGATGACACTTCTGTTTAAAAATAATGGCATGATTCATCTCTTGAATTCACACAGAGAAAAAAATCTTTTGGTATACAATCCGAACCAGGGCCCGACTTTGACACAATGAGGCCCTGGGCAAAGCAGACTTTGGGGGCCCCCTTCAAGGACAGATCCAGAGGGGGACATGTCCCCCCTCCTCAGGACCAGATTTCCACATGAACATGTGGGACACTCACCCAGGCCTCCCTTAAATGGGGACCAGAAATTCAAAAAAAATTTCGACCGACAAGTCAAAAATTTGAAGAAAATAATGAATATTAATAAGAAGTGTTAATTAATTAATTTACTTTTTAATGTTAATAAATAAATTCATGAAATTTTCTTTTGAAATTCAAAATAAATCACAGTCTGGAGTTATTACAACTCCCCCCTCCCACCCACCAAAAAAAAATTAAACCAGAAACGTTATGGACGTAAGCATGCTTTCACTATAGTGGGTGCACTGTGCTCCACCCAGGATTTTTTTCTGTATCCGCCACTGCACCCCTTTACTATATTAACCAAAAAACAAATTCTCAAAACTATGTACAACTTTATACTACATTAGGGGGCCCCATAATTTTGGGGGCCCTGGGCAAGTGCCCCACTTGCCCATGCGGAAATCTGGGCCTGATCCGAACAAAGCTTTTTTTTATAACAAAATGACCTATCCTTATTATTTACGATAAGAGACCATAAAATTAAACCGAGTGTCTCATTTTTATACATATAGGCATGAAATCACATATTATACTCTATAACAAAAAAATCGACGCACCAAGGAGTTGCCCGATAGCGACAAAAATTGGTGGATGTGAAAAACATGCACAAAATACCCCGATTAAAATTTCAGAACAATTGAATGATTTATTACAGAGTTTGATCTCTGAAATATGCTCGTAATGAGAAAAATTGTTACAGTCAACGTAAGATATCCGCAGTCGAAATGCAACAGAAATTTTAAATATCAGACCGAGAATCACTCCTTATATACTGGATGCTCAGATGCGCAGTTCTGATGCGCTAGAGCTTCCGCATCGGATGGTTGTTAACGACGAATCTGGTGCTGTGACAGCTGATCTGACAATCGCTCTGTCTTCCTGTTGTGTTCTGTTGTGATACTAGTTTTACCGCTGCTGTCCTAACGCTTAAATCTGCCGTTATTGACCCACTGTTGCCAGCCTCGTTTAACCTCTGCATTGCTTCAACCTAGATATTGAGCGATTCTTCGATTTGCCCATCCAGCTTCCTTCAATTCGATGACACGACCTCTTTCAAACTCTGAAATATGCTCGTAATGAGCAAAATTGTTACAGTCAACGTAAGATATCCGCAGTCGAAATGCAACAGAAATTTTAAATATCAGACCGAGAATCACTCCTTATATACTGGATGCTCAGATGCGCAGTTCTGATGCGCTAGAGCTTCCGCATCGGATGGTTGTTAACGACGAATCTGGTGCTGTGACAGCTGATCTGACAATCGCTCTGTCTTCCTGTTGTGTTCTGTTGTGATACTAGTTTTACCGCTGCTGTCCTAACGCTTAAATCTGCCGTTATTGACCCACTGTTGCCAGCCTCGTTTAACCTCTGCATTGCTTCAACCTAGATATTGAGCGATTCTTCGATTTGCCCATCCAGCTTCCTTCAATTCGATGACACGACCTCTTTCAAACTCTGAAATATGCTCGTAATGAGCAAAATTGTTACAGTCAACGTAAGATATCCGCAGTCGAAATGCAACAGAAATTTTAAATATCAGACCGAGAATCACTCCTTATATACTGGATGCTCAGATGCGCAGTTCTGATGCGCTAGAGCTTCCGCATCGGATGGTTGTTAACGACGAATCTGGTGCTGTGACAGCTGATCTGACAATCGCTCTGTCTTCCTGTTGTGTTCTGTTGTGATACTAGTTTTACCGCTGCTGTCCTAACGCTTAAATCTGCCGTTATTGACCCACTGTTGCCAGCCTCGTTTAACCTCTGCATTGCTTCAACCTAGATATTGAGCGATTCTTCGATTTGCCCATCCAGCTTCCTTCAATTCGATGACACGACCTCTTTCAAACTCTGAAATATGCTCGTAATGAGCAAAATTGTTACAGTCAACGTAAGATATCCGCAGTCGAAATGCAACAGAAATTTTAAATATCAGACCGAGAATCACTCCTTATATACTGGATGCTCAGATGCGCAGTTCTGATGCGCTAGAGCTTCCGCATCGGATGGTTGTTAACGACGAATCTGGTGCTGTGACAGCTGATCTGACAATCGCTCTGTCTTCCTGTTGTGTTCTGTTGTGATACTAGTTTTACCGCTGCTGTCCTAACGCTTAAATCTGCCGTTATTGACCCACTGTTGCCAGCCTCGTTTAACCTCTGCATTGCTTCAACCTAGATATTGAGCGATTCTTCGATTTGCCCATCCAGCTTCCTTCAATTCGATGACACGACCTCTTTCAAACTCTGAAATATGCTCGTAATGAGCAAAATTGTTACAGTCAACGTAAGATATCCGCAGTCGAAATGCAACAGAAATTTTAAATATCAGACCGAGAATCACTCCTTATATACTGGATGCTCAGATGCGCAGTTCTGATGCGCTAGAGCTTCCGCATCGGATGGTTGTTAACGACGAATCTGGTGCTGTGACAGCTGATCTGACAATCGCTCTGTCTTCCTGTTGTGTTCTGTTGTGATACTAGTTTTACCGCTGCTGTCCTAACGCTTAAATCTGCCGTTATTGACCCACTGTTGCCAGCCTCGTTTAACCTCTGCATTGCTTCAACCTAGATATTGAGCGATTCTTCGATTTGCCCATCCAGCTTCCTTCAATTCGATGACACGACCTCTTTCAAACTCTGAAATATGCTCGTAATGAGCAAAATTGTTACAGTCAACGTAAGATATCCGCAGTCGAAATGCAACAGAAATTTTAAATATCAGACCGAGAATCACTCCTTATATACTGGATGCTCAGATGCGCAGTTCTGATGCGCTAGAGCTTCCGCATCGGATGGTTGTTAACGACGAATCTGGTGCTGTGACAGCTGATCTGACAATCGCTCTGTCTTCCTGTTCTGTTGTGATCCTAGTTCGACCGCAGCTGTCCTGACGCTTAAATCTGCCGTTGTTGATCCACTCTTGCCAGCATCGTCTAATCTCTGCATCGCTTCAACCCAGATATTGAGCGATTCTTCGATTTGCCCATCCAGCTTCCTTCAATCCGATGACACGATCTCTTTAAAACTCTGAAATATGCTCGTAATCAGCAAAATTGTTGCAGTCATCGTAAGATATCCGCAGTCGAAATGCAACAGAAATTTTAAATATCAGACCGATATTCACTCCTTATATACTGGATGCTAAGATGCGCACTTCTGATGCGCTGGAGCTCCCGCTATTCGTTCGTTGGACAGCAAATTTTAATCATTTGCATATTCAGTCGAAACATCTTTGCATACGAAATTTCATTGCAATCGGACACCTCCTTCTTGGAACGTCGATTTTTTTTGTTATAGAATGCATTTCAGAATAATTTTGTTTTTAAAACATAAGAAAGAAAGGACATCTAAATATGAATAAATGTACATGAAATAATCTATACTTACAGGTTGATGGGGTATTCGTTGCTGAAAAATAATGAAGAGTTTGATTATTACAAAGAAATATATGTTAAATAATATTTTAGAGAATATTGAAATTAATAAACTGCTATTCCTCTTTTATGGCTTATCTAAATCAAAGTCTGTTCAGATTTTAGTCATAAAAACAGGAAGTATAGGCTCTAAAATTGGTAAAAAATGTAATTTAATGTATATTTCTTCAAACGAACAGTTTGTTCGGCTGTTTCACTAAACTCTTTTGATATTTAATTCATTATTCTTTGAGTAAATGCCTCGAGTCCCGAAATTATAGGAAAGTTGCTTGGAAAGAAATTTACCATTATCGTCTTAGATATTGGATTCCATCCTTAGATTTGTATCATTCTGAAAATCTAAGTAGGTCACAAGCGTGTGCTACCCATTTGCCCCTCTTTCCCCCCTAAACTAGAATGAGCGCTAAGATAGACCTTGTTTTATACGCCTGTGGGAGAGTTTCGTAAGGATGATCGTTGTGTTTTCGAAATATTTTTGTCAACTCTATTAATACGACACATAGAGAACGATACTCAACCATAAAGTTCATCGATATTTTCTGAAATCAAGTCATTTATTTATTTCTAATATTTTAAGATAAGATATATGGCCTGAAATTGCTTATTCACTAACAATTCATCAGTTAAGGAACGATGCAGAAATTAGTAACGGAATTATATCTTAGTACAGTAAAACTTCGTTTATCCGGACTAGTTGGGACCATAGGCAATCCGGACAATCAAAAATCCGGCTAATCCGGGTAATATGGATAAAAAGCAAAACAAAATAATTAAGCAGACTTACCGTTTATTACGATAAAAAGCTATGTTTTGTAGCAAAATTACATAGTATTGTTTACAAGACATTAAAACATATAAAAATAACACTAGTTGGTACCCGTCAAAACATGACGGCTAGATAGTAAATAAATGTACTAATACACAAATTATACTCAACACATCGTTGCCAAATGTTGAAAATCATAATAATGCGCAGAAAAAAATTAATGTTAAAGCGGCCTCGTGCTTAGTGAGTATCTAGAGACAGATTTAAAAATGTCACTGAGCATGCGCAGAAAGCAAATTTTTAATTGTAAATTATCGCTAATTAAACAACGCGAAATAAACAATTTCCATCAGGTTTAATCTTATATTTCACAAACATAATTATCATAAAAATAAAAATGGCAGAGAGAGATCTAGAGAGACTCCTCAGCATTGAAACATGTCACTGAGCATGCGCAGAATCAGTGAGTTTCTAAGGCCAGATTGAAACATGCCACTGAGCATGTGCAGAAATCAAATTTTAATTGTAAGTTATAGCTTATTAATAAAAATTGCTGTTACAAAAACCAAATCTGACAAATCTACAGATTACAATCTTTCGTTTAAGACCAAAATGAAGTAAATTGATGCAGTAGTTTTCTCTCACGGACTGCTCAAAAAATCGGCTTAGCAACTTAAATATATAGATTTAGCACCATTTCTTAACAAATAATTGGTAAGTCTAGTAAAGATTTCTTAAACTCAACAAAAAGCATTTTATTACCATAATTTATTGTACAATCTAAGTAGGAACTATATATTGAATCAAACTAAAAAGCGAATATTTGGCGTACTTGCTGTTACGATTTTGCTAAATAGTTAAAAACTATTATCTAATGTGAACATTAAATAAAAATCTCTACAAATCTTATCCGGATTATCCGGAGATCCGGATCAATGAGGTCCGGATAAACGAGGTTTTATTGTACATCTAATGTTTAGTTTACAAGTGAAGTGAGCATTTTTTTATAGCTTAGAACTAGTTAAGTTATTTTTACAATAAAATAATAGTCTCAAATACACTTGAAGAGTTTTAAATTAAGTCCTGAGGAGCTATTTTTTAGTAAAAAATTTTAGAGCTTTTTTAATGAAGGAACACCGTAAAAAGTAGTAAATAAAATAAAAAGATAAAAATTACACGGTACAGTTTGAAATGACAGAAGAAAAAGTTATGTAAACACCAATTATAAGGACTATTATAATTAACTGAGAGAGCACAACTATTTTGGAATATTAGAAGAGATAATGCTGAGAATAAAGAAGAAACTGAGAGAGCGGGAAAAAAAACATTTTTTAGAACAATTATGGAAAAAAAAATCACTGTACTAACAGCTTTTGAACTAAACCGCTTTGGATTTGTTTTTTATGAATAGGTGAACACTTCATGAACTTCTTGAATGAACATAAATCTTTGTTACTCAGATTGTTATAAACCGGTGTGGTGAAAGCCGACGTCGGATCCGGAGAAAATTTCTTACTGGGCTGATATCTCTAAAGGGGGCAAGGGATCTTCCCCCTCATTTAAAACAAAATGAGCATTTACTCTATATACAAACTGAGAATAATTAGTACTATCTTTTACTATATTGAAGACTCTTAGACTCTTAGTTCGAAAATAGGCATTTTGGGGAAGAATAAGAGTTGTGTTTCAAAAAATTATTCTAAAATGCTGGAAATTTTCAAAGTGCTCCATGCGCATTCATTTTCTTCTGATTTCTTCGAAATTTCTCGGGATTGTTAATTGACGAGTTTTTCACAAAATTGTGCACATTTCTTTGAAAACTCAAATATTTTTCAAATTTATAGACCATGAAATAAAGTTTTTTTTTTTTTTTAAATGCGGAGGCACTTTTCCGAGGACATTCGCCTATAATTTACCGCAGTTTTGCTGGCCATTATGGGGGTGCCATATAGGCGGACCAGCATTGCCCCCTATAAAGGGATGACACAAACGGAGGCATTTTAGTGGCGCTTCGCCAGGATTCGATCCGAGCACCCTCAGCACCAAAATCCAGCGCGCTAGATGAAATAAAGTAAAAACATAGAAAAATTAGCAGGCAGACGAAAAAAAACTATTTTCCTTTTGATTCATAAAAAAATTACAAAAAATAAAGTTCAATGCACAGTTATATTTATATATGTATGGTAAACGTACATTAAAAAATTTTAGGTTTTTCAAATACACTGCTGGCCACTGTAAATGCAACACCCTGAAGGAAACATGCAAATAACATGAAATTTACAACATGCATTAGCGGAGGTGAGATATGCAAATGATTAGAATTTCAGCGCAGACGTACATCACGCGTGCCTGTGGCGCCACTTCAAAGCACTATTTAAGGCTTGGAGATTTCGACGATTTCAAGTTCGGCAATTGTGTTTTTCTTGTGGTTTTTTCAAAAAAACAATCAATTGTGCCTCGTCGAAAACAGCGATCATCTTTTGATCAAGTATCCGAGTTCGACAGACGAAGGATAGTGGCCTACCGAGATTGTGGGTTATCTTTCAGGGAAATCGGTAGTCGTGTTGGACGAAACCAAACAACTGTAATGCGGATATGTGATCGTTGGATGCAGGAGGGTACGACGGACCGGCGTGTTTGATCGCATCCACCTCAGCGCACCACTTCACGTGATGACAGGCAAATTGTACGCATGGCAATGACGGATCGCTCAGTCACATCACGAACCATAGCACAGCACATGCAGTCTGTAACGCATCATCCAGTGTCTGCGCGTACCATTCGACGCCGTTTACAGCAGAGTGGTCTGTCCGCAAGACGTCCATTGCTTTGTCTACCCTTGACGCAGAACCACACACGTCTCCGCCGCCAATGGTGCGATGACAGAAGGATGTGGACGGCAGAATGGAATGAAATTGTCTTTACTGACGAGTCACGCTTCCGTCTGCAACACCACGATGGTCGCATTCGAGTCTGGAGACACCGTGAAGAGAGGATGCTGAACAGCTGCGTTATGCACCGCCACACTGGTCCTGCACCGGGTATTATGGTATGGGGCGGTATTGGATATCACTCTCGCACACCTCTAGTACGCATTGCCGGTACTTTAAACAGCCAGCGCTACATCACCGAGGTGTTGGAGCCAGTTGTCCTTCCTTACCTTCAGGGCTTGCCCTCAGCCATATTTCAACAGGATAATGCGCGACCACACGTGGCACGCATTGTCCAACGGTTCTTCGTCAATCGCCAGATTGAATTGCTTCCCTGGCCGCCTCACTCTCCGGATCTTTCGCCGATAGAAAACATGTGGTCCATGGTTGCTCTACGATTGACCCAGATTCCATCCCCCGCTGCCACAGCAGATCAACTTGGCAACGTGTGGAAGCTGCTTGGTCTGCTGTACCCCAAGAACTCATCCAAAGTCTCATTGAATCAATGCCGAGGTGTGTGGCAGCGGTGATCTCCAACAATGGCGGCTACTCTGGCTACTGATTTTTGCAGGAACCACACTTCACAGAAGTCTATAAATTTAATCATTTGATACTTGGTCAACATGTTATCTACAAAATAAATTTTGTTGTGATATCTCTTGTCTTTCTTGGTGTTGCAATTTGGGTGGCCAGCAGTGTAATATAGAATGCGCTTGGAGCATTTTGAAAAGCTAGCATTTTTGAAATTTTTTTTGAAAGCCACGCATTATCCTTATTTTGAATTCTAAGGGTTTACAGTGTAGTAAAAAAGAGTATTATTTATTCTGATTCTGTATATAGAGTTAAAAAATTGAAAATTAAAAAATTCGAGGTTGTAGGTCTATTGTCCTCTTAAGCGGGACCCGTCTATTGGGTACAGCCTAAGGCTCTGAAACTCAGGGGCCCGGGGAATCTCCTCCCCCCTTCCCTTGTATAGTCAGGTCCAGTTAATAAAAAAACTCAAATCTCCAGTCATTAAAGTTGTTAAAAATGTATTTGAGACCTAACTGCAATATAAAATGTAATGAAAATATACCCTAAAAAATTGTTCTATTATCCTCGATAAAATCCATAACGTGATTCATAGTTTACGCAATGGCCAATTTTTATAATTTAGCAAACTCCATTTCTCTTATCTTTGAAACATGGAAAAGGTAATTTAACACAACTGTTATGCCTGGAAAAGATTCTTTCACAAAAACTCATCTTTCAAATATTTTCATAGCTCTTAGTTATTTTTAATTTTATTAACTTGTTTACAAATAAAAAAATATGTTTATGATGGATCCTTAACGCGACTTTAAGCCGTAATAAAATGTATTTAACAATATTATCCCCGCTGTCTTTACAACGGTATTTTAGACAGCAATAACGTTGTATGTGAGCGCTAAAGTAATAGTATTTTTGTAAATGTGAGTAATAAGAAGAGAAACTTTTAATAGACACTGCTACCAAACGTTTCATATATCTCCATATGAGGCTTGTTTTTATACCTTTTACATTTAGCATATCTAGGGAAGGATTTTAACGAATGAATCTCAAATACATAACGAGTAACTTAACAAATTATCTTGAATATAAAGCAAATTTGAATGTTAGTGTTGAGATTATCGGGAGCAAAGTTTTTACCACGAAAATTTACAAGGGGAAGTTAAATTTACATTAGCATCTATAGGTTAATTTAAGAAATTTAAAGAGTAGCAAAACATGCTACATATTCTAGAAGCTTGATATAAGAAGTATGGAGAGATAATCTTCATTTACCTGTGTTGATGGCACATGGTCAACAGTCGAAGGTTCTTCAGCACCAAAGTTTGTTACACTTGTTCTAGATGCCTGCTTCCTGTAAGAGAGAAATTTTTCAGATATAAAATATGTACAATGAAACTAGAAGCATTAAAAAAAATCTGCATAAACCACCTCACTCCAAGCCGTAATATCGCCAAGATAAAAAAGTTAGGCGTAAAGGATTAGTAGAATAAACTTTTCAAACGAATGGAGTTACCAAAGCGTAGTTTTGTCTCAGTGTCAACCGTCTTATTTTCTTATTTTTGTGAAAGATACTGTTTTTTGTGGTTAATTTTGATTATTTTGTTAGTTAATTATTTACTTTCCGCTAATTAAGGATATTTCTATAACAGTCATAATTAAAATAAAATTCAGGTGTATATATACCGTGTTAATTCACTTTTATTTAAGTATATTTCTAATAAATACTGCATTATTGCCATCCTCACTGTACATAAATACTAAATAAAAGAGCTTAAGTTTTCTTTCATAGTTAGCAAAGAGTTGATAAGGCTGTAAATCGAGATCCCCTTAAGGGATTTTCTTAAAAACCAGCTGATATAGAAATTAGCATTCGACAACATAATGAATCAGTTTAACTCCCATCAAATTAATTATTTTATTTATCGTGTGTCCCTGCGTACTTTACTGATATGTTAAAGAATAATGGAATAATTTCCAGAAAGTCAGACAGCTTAAACTTAATTTGATATATAGCTGAAAAATGCGAAGGTCAATCAACTCATGTAAGGAAAATTATTCAGAAAATGACCTAGATGAATAAATACTAAATTTTAAAATAATTATCAAAAGCAGTTATCGATGACTGAAGAGTTTTTTTTTCTAGTTTGAAAAGATTTCGAGTCATCAGTTTTCCAACGAGTATAGAAAATGTATTAATTACGCGTTCTTTTCATGTCTATGAGGGAAGATTTGGGAGAAGACAGATTGACTTAAGCCTACTTATCAAGTAAGAATGATTGAAACGAGCTCCCACATTTTTCCCACACATTTCCTACAGAAACTGTTTAAGACAGAGCTTGGGGAAGTACAAGGAAGAAAGGAGTTTTTTCAGCACGTGGGGGAACAAGAATAAATTTCTGGTAGAAACATCTCGATTTAGCTTTTGAGTTCTCGAACGTTATTTCAGAAGTTTTGATATGACGATGTTGATTTCGTCATATATTTTAAAGCAGTTTTTTGTTAATTCACTTTTAAATTTTTAGCTTGATTGGTACAGATTAGTAGCCTAGCCTAGCTTCACGGTCGTGAGAATATAAATGGAGAACTAATTAATCCAGTGTGAAATTACCAACTTCAACTGAAGTTTTAATAATGAAAATTACCAACCAGATCAAATTATTGTTCAACCAGAAGAATATTATTATTTGAAACTCCTATAACTGAACATTTACAGAATGTTTTGTGCATTTTTTTTTAAATAAAAAATTTAGGAGAACTAAAGTTTGTAAAAGGAAAGATATTGGTTCAAATTATTTATGAAAGTTTTAATGTCGTCTGTGTTTATTATTATTTACATAGTCTTATACTGTCAAGAAATGAATGGATTTCATGTGTAATATTTCATTTTTTTTTTCAGTTTCACTAGGCTATGCAAAATCGACAATTTGATCTATCATTCAAATATATTAAGGAACATCTATATAAAATTATTAGAAGAGGGAACTCATTGGAAATTGATCTGATAAGAATATACTCTCAGGCAAATTGTAAAACATGTTGAATTTACTACCAATTTTTCTTGTTTTACTGTGTTACAGCAGTGTACAGCTAAATAGAATAACGAAACAAAATGGAAGACTCACAACATTTCTTAGTCGTATGTGTGTACAAAAGCTCTTCAAAATTTTAACTCACGCTTCTATCATTCAAAATTTTAAAACACGCTTCAAAATTTTAACCACTTTTAACTCACACCTATGAACCTATGAGTTAAAAGTGGTTTATTTTTTCCTATCTGGCTCCAGCTAAACTATTAAACGGGAACTATATTTTATTGTTTTGTACTGGTCAAGAGCTTGATTGATTTAATGAGTTATGAGGATTTTATTTTGTGCAAAAACATTTTTTCAAACTGGCTTTATTATTTTCTTTTTATAATTGTTGAATTATTTAATACAAGTTCAATACCTTACTATGCCAGTTTTCTGACAATTTTCCTGCATTAATTTGCATAAAATGTAAATAGTCATCAAAGAATGCGGGACATCAAAACCTCATCTGACACATACGACAAATCCAGAGGATCAGGAAAGTTGTTTTCAATGTCTATTTTCTCCTTTTTATGTATTTTTTAATCCCTTTATAAGATTTTTAAAATTGACATGCTACTCATTACGGTCACCTTTCTTGAAAATTTGCAAATTTGTGGACATTAAAGTTGATAGGAAGTTTTTTCAAATTTATCATTAGCAGATAAAGGAAACTTTTCAGTGATTTTTACTTGGCAATGCTAAGAAAATTAGTTTGAGGTAGGTATATATCGAGAATTATAACGAATAAATCATGGTTGCCATGCAATAACCATGAAATAACCATGAAATAACCATGAAAAGACAGAGATTAGACAGGATAGAATGGTAAGTATATCTATAGTTAGAGAATATATAAGTGGTGTAGGATCAAAACTAGCAATCTTCATTTTTTTTTCAAAACTATGTTAAGGATAATATATTAAAGTTTTTCAACCAGTTAAAAACGAAAATATTTGGAAAATAGCCTACTAATAAAAAATAATGTGGGAATTTTTGTACAGGTAATTTCTAATTTATGTCTTTAAAAATGCATAAGCTATAATTATTTGCCCTTCACCGAAAGATAAAAAAATGTCTTGATGGAGATTGATAGTTTTGACACCATCCACTCATATATAATTCAAGATACAGTACTCTTAAAAGGTGAGAAACTGTTAACATGAGAATTATTTTCAAGAGACGAAAAGCAAACACATAATTATTTGACGCATTTGAGGGATATATGGAGGTTCCTGTCTCTATGGTTACTTGTCATATCTAGATTGATTATTATTACTTTCAATCAAATTCTATTATTGACTTGATTGATTATTGGTTTATATATATGGATAATAGGACAACAGTTATTTTCCTTGTGTTTTTATTAGAAAAAATTACTTCCAGCTACAATAATATTTCTCAACTATAAATTTATTATCATGGACAAGTGGTATTAACTCTTAATTTACACTGTACAAAATCAAAAATTCAACATCTTCTCCCTTCATTGTCAATTAGTTTCAAGATACAGTTTGCATACAATTTTTTTTCAATTAAAACATCATTTTTAATAATTTTGTACCGTATGAAATTATTTTGTTTCTTGTTCTCGTCGATTAATTTTATAAAAAGATTAGATCATTTAGGTTTAATAAAGCATTTTAACAAAAAACACTTTCCGTAACAATTATTTTGTTGGAGTTATTTTAAACAATCATTTCATTAGCAAAAAAAAAAAAAACAGAAATTTCTTTTGCACAAAATAAAGAACGCTGAAAATAAAAAAAAATTCTCTTTAGAGAAGAATCTAAATGAGTAAAAAGATATTACCGGCTATAATGCGACACGACCATTAACACATACTATAGTTTTTCCCTTTAACACACTTTTCTCTATTTTTAATGTTTTTGATATGCATTAATGAATTCAGTGTTTGAATTTTAAAATTTATTTCGTACTTTAATTTGGGTGTAGTTTTAAAGCATGCTGAAGCCAACGATCAAAACGATTCTCGCTTCTCGGGCAAAGTCCTCTATTAAACATTTACTCAAAATTCAGACAGTTTGAGAATATATCCCAACATATTGACTCCAACAAAATTTTTACTGAACCCAATTTTTTTCTTTTAAATAAACCCTAAGTAAAATTTTAAAATTTATACTTAATATTTGTCCACGTGAAGAAATGTGGTCGGTATTTATACTTATCTGATATTTGAAGTTTACAGCCTTTACCAGTTGTAGCATACACGATACGACAAAAAAGTAGTCATATACAATGTATTATATGCCTATAGTAAGCTTATTTTATCATATATTCTATAGATTAGCTTTCAAAATAATGGGTTATGACAGAGGAGGGCTGGTGTACACGTCTTTTGGGAAGTAAGAATAAAAATTCAGATCTATTTTGGTATAATGTTTTATTCTCTTTTTTTTTGTATTTGCAGGGGCTGGGGGGGGGACTAAAATTGAGGAAGCCTGGCTAAATGCCTTGTTAAACCCTTATTTGACACGGTACATTATTAAATACGGTAATTTAAATTATTAATCTGACAGAGATAATATTTCATGAACTTGGAAACATTGTGCTTAACATATATAGATTACTGTATTTATTCTAGTACATGCTAAAATTTAAAAATGGAACTTTGAGGTAAGTTTGTTTAGTTTTACACCATGTGAAATTTTATTTATCAGTCACAACACTTATAATGTTTATTAAATATATTTTGTTTCTTAAGACTAAGTATAGATGGCGACACATTACTGATTCAAATCTTAAAAAAATTCCTGCCTGAAACATTTGTAAACAAGGCAATAGAAAGACAGTGCCGGGCCCGAGAAATAATAATAATAAAAAAATCCCGTGCTCCTAGTTTTAGGTTGGTTTCCAAAAGCTCGTAGACCAAGAGAAACTTACCCCCCTCTTCCCCTCTCTAGTCCAAGATAAGTACAAATATTAAAAAATGCAATATTTTATAATAGTTCAAGTGTAGCCTTGCCTATTTTGCACTGCTTATTTTTATTTTCAAAACAGAATTTTATTTTTATTCACTGTGTCTTCTCCTTGAATTTTAGGAACAGAGCTATATGTGATTTTTTTTTTGTCATTGCAAATTACAAAATCCAGTTCTCTTGTGAAATTTTCATCACTTTGTTACACAACCATAGTATTCTTCTTGTGGAATGAAGTCTATTATTTATTTGTTAATGATGGACCACATTTGAGTCCAAGTGACCTTTACTCTTACTAACTATAGGTAAAATTTGTATTAAAATAATCTGGTTTTTCCTCCAGATGATTGTGGTTGTACTAGCGTCTAAGAGTCTACGCCAGTCAGGTCTGCATAAAAAAATGTTATATGGCTTCTAGGGCTTATGCCGAGCCGCCCATATTGGTCTAATTTTGATCTATCTCCCCCCCCCTCCCCCCTTGTCCTCGGATCTGCCATCGTGGCATTTATTCTGAACTACTTGATGCATATCATGAGGTAACAAAAGAAATGTTTTTCTTATATATATATATATATATATATATATATATATATATATATATATATATATATATATATATATATATATATATATATATATATATGTGGCTTAATGGAGTCTTTTGGTCTAATTGTCTTTTCTGCAACCTGCTGTCACTATACTTGGAGGTCGTTGAAAACAAAGTTTTCAGTATTACATATGATTAACTGAAATGGTCCTGATATCAAATTAAAACATTTTAAGAGATCGCAGAGCCTTAATTTTGCCCTCTCTACAGGTTTGCATTGTTTATCAGACATTATATGCACTCTTACAAGCATTACAGTATTTTAAAGTTCTTCACATAGAAAAAAAACAATAATTTATTTTTAACTAGAAATTTATAATGAATCCAGGATACAATATTTCCAGAAAGCCAGGACAGTGTTTCGAGAAGGTCGCCCAGCAGAAGTTTCATAGATAACTTCCATTTCTCCTCAGTAAACGGACGCACTTCTGCGTCTAACGTTAAATCTTTGCATTGTAAATTAATAAAGGTTCAAACCTTAAGGGCATATTATTATTATTTTTAGCCAATGTCGTCTTCTATGATTATTAATAAATTTAAAACACAATCTATGGTAAAGAAAGTATTTTGCAGTACGAAAATAAATTTCATTCGTTCTGAAGTTCGTTACACGTGGTATTGTAAATGAAATTTAATCACGTGTGGTTATCAAATGAAATTTAAACATGTTTAATATCAATTTTGCAAACGTGGAACGTTTCTTATTAAGTTTAATACCATTTATTAAATCAATTTAAATTTTTATAATAAGAAATTCATTTTCTTTTCTTCTTCCCATGATATTAGATCTTGTTTCGCTATACTATTAATGGAATCAGGTAATCAGACAAAATTGACTTTAAAGATAGTACATTATTGGCTTTTGAGAATAATTTCCCTTTTACTTGGGTGAAAATTTTCGATATAAATGCTTATTTAAATTATTTGAATTTTCTATGAATTATACAAAGTTTTTTCCATAAAAACTGAGATTAATTTTTTCTCCACTTCTCGGAAAAATGCGAAAGGGAAAAATGAAACTGTAAACTACTTTTTAAATTAAAGAACAATATGTGTCAAAAGTTTTTTAACGTGGCAGACAATTCTGTTTTTGGCGTTCAGCAGTTGTTTAAAGAACGGTTACATTTTGCATACAGTAATAGAGGTGAGTGATTAAGAGTTACGAAATGTAATGCATTGTGTGATAAAATTTTATCTTCAGCAATTTCTTACAAAATGCAATATTAAAACCATGCTATTTCCACCTTACAGTCATGACCTCCCTTCATGCGATTCCTGGTTGTTTCCTTCATTGAAGGAGAAGGTCTGTGGAAAAAAATTCTATTCAGATGCTGAAGTAATTTCAACTGTACAGGGTTCACTGAAGCAACTTCCAAAAAATGTCTTCGCCACATGCTTTGAAAAGGGGACTCAACGATGGGACTATTTTATAAAACAATAACATCTTTTTGCTGTAACTGTATTTCTTTATTTTTTGCAATTTACGCTCAGTTTTTATGAAACGCCCTTTATACTTGTTATGGATTATTTGCATCTCGTCTTGATTATAAATAATACCTGTACTGCCCCCCTTTTTTAGCACTCGCCTTCATCTCTTATAGCGCGTGCAGACTTGTACAGCGCTCTCTGCCTATTCCAGTGATTTATGTCTTCTGTACTCTGTTCCCTGCGTAGATCGCTCGCTCTGGCGGTCCGTGAGCAGAGCATCAAAGACGAACTCGAGGTCCCGGGGGTCAAATGGTGACAGTGGGGGCGGGTCACACTAGATCAAGCAACACGAAGTCTTTGGCGGCTTGAATGGGGGGGGGGTTCTAAATGGGGGAATATCTGGAAGACACGTGTTCATTGGAATGGGGGTGGTTCTAAATACCGTGTCTAATGTTACCGTAACTAATGTTGACAGGAGAGTCGGGGAGAGAGCTCTGTCGAATGTGAATGCACCATTAGATTTCAACGAAGAACTTTTTCTTGACATTTCTAAATTTTCTGGGATAAACCTTTGCGAGATGAGTATTACTAAATGTTTGTGATATATGAGAGATTTATGACCCTTGCAGTTTGACAAACATCTGTAGAATGAGAGTCAATCCTCACTATAATACCTATACATGATGTCAAAAAAAACACCTCTTTACAGGTTTATGAATTAGCAGCATTTTGCTGGTTTTCTGGATTTTTACTAAATAACGAAACTACATGATTGTTCATATATTAAATACACGCTCAATGTAACTAGACCTATGGGTAGTGTATTAGAAGCATCCTTTGGTAGCGTATTGAACATAATTCATTCTAAAACAATAGTGAAACGAAATTCTGTTGACATTACACCCAGTTGTTGATTTAAACAATGGTATATGTTGAAATATGTATACTATAAAGAAAAAAGCAAATATTTTAACGGTTCAGTCTTGACAATTACTCAAATTATAATAAATTTATAGTTTGAATACTTAGGAGGCTGTGTGATAATAGATGGCAGCACTACAATGATAAGTAAAACGAGGGAAAAAAATTGAATAGGAAACAAATGAAAATAATCCAAATAAACTTCCACTCTCCACAGTACTGTGTGGCATCTCCCTAGATTAAGATTAGGATCCTGAGATTGGATTGTAAGAATAAAACTGTTTATATTTCATATATTGTGCGTTAATATTTCATATATTGTGTAGATCTGTAGATAAACGGACGCATTGCTGCAAAATTTATTAGAAAGAAATTACATTTTCCGTAGAATCGATATAAATTTTGTCCAGTTCTTAAAAATATCTCTTTAAATACGTGATCGATTTCAGTGATTCGGTTATCAGAAATTTTCATAGTCGATGTCACTATAGAACAAAATCCAGTAAGGAAAACTTATAAACTACTCTCAGCATGGAATGCGTTATTATAATCTAAAATTTTTATTTTCAGCATTTACGCCACTCGCTATCATCCGTACACACAAAATAGATGTCATTTATAGAGGTGCCTTGAAAAAAGAAAAAACCCTCCGAAGGGATTTTCTGAAAGTCCAAATTTTCACCTACAAAGAATCTTTTAAGTAATACAGTATCAACAGTTTTCAAATTCGATGTTTACTATATTTTACACATAAAGTAGGAAGATTAAGGATTATAAAATTTATCTTGAAAGTGTGCTTGATGTTATTTAAATTGTCTGAGAACTCTTTGGCTTCGTGGTAGGAAAACTGCAGATAAAATTTAAAATCAGTGAAGTCATACACATCGAACATTTAACTCCGATTTTATAATATTTTGTACATTTAAATATTGCATTTTATGTATAACCTAAGGGTGAGATGCATTCGAATATCTTATATTTAATTTTAAAGTCATTGAGCTGTTATCTATGAACTACTAAATATATCGATAAAAATAAATTCTAAATATATGAGTGAACTAAACTGAAAAATTCCTTATAGTATACCTTAAGTAGTTTTATATTCATAGTGTAAAATGTAAGTCGTTTTATGTAATATAATTATACTCCTCGTATATTAAATACTTCTGGTTCTCAGTTTTAAATCTAGCATGGGCCCTAAATATCATAAGAAATCTTCCCTCCTCCATATAATTACAGAAGGTCGTTCGCACTTTATGGAAACGATTTTGTAATTTGTTTTTGGCGTTTGCATTTTGAGATAAATATTTGGCAACTTCAGAATAATCGTCTGCTATTGTTTTGCTTTGATTGGAATCTAAAATAGAAGATTTATTTTGAAAATGGCTCCTAAAATCGATAGATGGCTCGAAGGTTACGTAACTGCACTTTTCGGAGAGAAATATTCGTATCAACAAATTATAAAGCGGTGTAAAAATATCGGTTATGGCATTTCAAAAATAGGTATTTATAATATATTAAATTTGAAAGGGAAAAAACGTCTAACAGAAAGTAAAAATGAAAACATGACCACTAAACCTCATCCTAAGACTGTTCGAACGCAGGTGAATATCAAGAAAGTGAAATCTCTGATCCTAAAAGAAAAACCGTCGACTCAAAAATCCATTGCATCGAAACTAGGAATGTCTTCTGGCACTGTAAGTAAACTTCTTCATGAAGATTTGAAGTTAAAAAAGATGTTTATACCTAAAGTTCATCTGCTTTTGCCAAAGCATATTGCTGAAAGAAAAACAAATTGTAGAAAATTATATAAAAAACACCTAGCTGCTCAAAAATGAAAATTTGTGGTAACACTCGATAGGGCATGGGTGTACTTAAGTGACTGTAGTAAAAAAGATCAATTTTCTATTTCTCAACTGACGGGAATGACCGTACGAAATGGCTACGTCAGTGTACAGAAAAGTTCTCAAAGGAGTTCATGATAGTAGCAGGATTTTGTTACAACGACAAATAAAAAATAAAAAATGTCTCAAGTAAAGTCAAAATTAATTCACTCTAGTATCAGCAGAATATTTTAGAACCAATTTTTGAAGAAGAAATTCCAGCCTTATATTGAAAGGACATTGATAAAGTTGAGCTTCATATGGACAAAGCCTCTAGTCACACGTCTAAATCAACTGCCGTTTATTTAGCAAAGAAAGAATCAGAAAAAAGAATAAAATGTATCCCATTTAATGAAATACATGTAAAATTATCTGACTCTTCTCCAATGTACTTTTGCGATTTCGGCTTTTTAATACGAGCCTTAGGACAACGGCATCTAAGAACACTGAACGGACTTTGGAAAACGGTCCAAGAGGAATAAGGTAAAACTGACATGACAGTACTAAGCAAAAATTTACTTTCATGGAAAATTCGAGCTAGAGCTATTGTCAAGAACCATGGCTATCAGATAGAAGCAAATCACCGCATAAAATACGGCATTTATACATAAAACTTAACTATCAAAATCGTTTCCATAAAGTGCGAACGACCTTCTGTATACAGTTCTCTGTCTGCACAGAAAATCAAAGAAATGACTTGAAGTTTTGTCCTTTATTAACTGTTTTATTAACGCTAGAAGGCGAATTATATTTTTGTATTTAAGAAATTAAAAACGGAAAATGAATATTTTCATTAATTTTTCGATGTTATTCACCTTGAGAATGCAATGCCCTTCTTTACAAAAACAAAATGTTTTTAAAACTATAGGAACTCTAATTAATATTTTTTTCGTAAGATATAAGCTGAAAGCACGGAATAGATTAAAAATAAATTTCTCTTTGATTTAAATTCTCTCGTGCTAACGACTAACTTTATATTGCATTATCCCTTGCAATCCTTTACATGATCACTACACTGTGAATATCACCACCCTTTTGGACGGTTTGAAGTAGTTTGTTGAAATAAAAAATAATAAAAGTGTATTATTTCTTTTCTGCATGCATGTGGTAGTCTAGTTGTGGATTTGGGGATTATTTGTTCCCTTTTTTTTTACCAGTCGGGAAAGTCAGGATTAAAGATGAAGCATGGTGTGATGTATGATTTCGAGTAGTTTTTTATCGCACGTATTACAACTTAATATTGGTATGCTGTACTCAGAGATCAGATATTTCGAAACGAGATTTCTAAGGTAAAAGTGAGAGGAAATGAAAAATTGATGAATTTCAAACAAAGGCAATACATTACTGATGTACGAGGTACATTTATATATACATATTATACATATTCACATTTTATATTTTCATAAGTTCTTCTCATACACAGCTAACAGTTATAAATTATTTTTTGAGGGCAGAGTTCTTTGATGTTCTGCTTGATACACCAATACTTTCTATTAATATTCGCGACTAAAATATGTTTCTTACAAGCACATATTTGAAGTTTTTAAAATCGGTGCTTAAGAAAATGAATGACAGCTAAAATTTTAACCCATAGTTTAAGAAACCACGAGTCATCATTAACCTCGAAACTAATTATATACTATTAGTTTCGTAAAATTATATATATATATATATATATATATATATATATATATATATATATATATGTTTGTATGTATGTATATCGCAGGACTCGAACTCACACATCTGCGATGCTCTCAACTCAAGACTGCGCAGAACATCCGAATTGTTCCTCTAGACCAGGGGTCGGCAAACTTTTTTAAATAGGAGGGCATATTTCAGAAATGCAGGAGTTCGGCGGGCACCACTGGGTGAAGAGGAGGAGGGGGGGGGGGGGTTAATATATAAACATGAAAATATTAATGCGACATAAATTTTTAATACATAAATTCAAATTTTAATTTAAACAAAATAATCTTAAAATTAATAATGCAATATTTGACATTGCAAATCTGCCGCCAACTCATTGTAATATGGCACATAAGTTGAATTCCCAGTTCTCAAGCATTGGTCCAAGTAAGTGTCAGTGGTGCGTGATCGGTACTTTGATTTTAAGTATTTTATACTACTCGTAGAAAACAAAGATTCACAAGCATAAATTCTTGGTATTAAATTCTTCCGATAAGGAAGCAAAATGTTTGACAAACTAATAGGTGGTAGCATTTCCACGGCAATAATTTTCTAATTTTAAATTTGGGAAATGTGATAAATTATCTTTCTCATTATGCGATTTCCACAGCGACAAGTTATCTTTTAATGCATTTATCGCACTTATCATAGAAGCAAGGGGAGAACGACGCTGTCGAGAGATCAGGCTGCTCAGTTTTTGATTTTTACGGTTTTGCGATTTTTAATTTTTTTTACTAAAATTATTCATTACAAGCACGAGCGTTTGCTGTTCAAATATCTAAAAATTTTCGAAATTTGAACGGCGGGCACCTTAAAATTGCTTTGCGGGCATCAAGGTGCCCGCGGGCACCGCGTTGCCGACCCCTGCTCTAGACCAGTAGTTCTTAACAGGGAGTGCGGGCACCATTGGGGGTGCTAGAGAAGGTTTTAAACTTTTAATGAAAATTACTACTTGAGTGAACCATTTTATGGATACTTTTCTATGAGAAATATTAAGCAAAATTAGATGGATACTCAATCCATTTTTGTTTGACCTAAATTCAGTGGGCGACAAAGTTTTATTAAAAGACGATCTTATCGTAATACGAGCTAATGTCGTATTGAAATGGAATTTGAAAACCTAGACTTCGAACAGTTCTGGTGTACTCAGTTAGAACTTTACCCAAAATTGGCAAAAGCAGCATTAGAGACACTTTTACCATTTGCCCCCACTTACCTTTGTGAAATGAGATTTTCATCACTTTTGCACATCGAAACAAAAGCCAGAAATCGCTTAAATGCATATGATGACTTACATGTGGCTCTTTCAAAAATTGACCTCGTTTTTAAAGGATAATTATGAACATACAGCCACAACGTAGCCATTAAAAATGTAGATATTGTTTTATATGTAATAATATAGTATGTATTGTAAAGTATTATTTTTTATGCAATAAATAAAGTATCTCGTAATAAATGTCTTTCCCTAAATAAAAAATAAAAATACATTTTTCAAGGGGGTGCGAGAGCTTATTTTCAGATTCAAGGGCGTGTTGACTATTAAAAAGGTTGAGAACCACTGCTCTAGACTCTAGAGCAGGGGTATTCAAAGTGCAGGGGTACTTGGAAATCGCATGCGGTACACCAAGCTTTTATGCGACTCCCAAAACATTCACACTCATTATTAGGCAGGTGAATTTATAAACATAATTTTGGAAATTTGGGCCTGAAAATTACAAAACTGTACAAAAATTTACCACCTGTTGCTCACGTTGTTCGCATCAATGTATCTTTGTGAATCCCCCTAATCCAAAAAGAAATAGAAGAAGAACTTTTATAGAAATCGGCTTACTGATTTTTACCGTAGTGACGTATTGGGAGTAGCATATAGCAAGTATACAGTTGATTTGTTTTAAATAGTCAAATTTGGTCTCAGCATTAAAAATCACGCTAATTTTTAAATAAACGCTTGAATGCATTTAGGTTTTGAGTTTTAATCTTTACGTTATTATATTATGCCGTATAATGTAATGTTGTGGCCCTCGTAAAGTATCAAACATATGCATGTGGTCCGAGTGAAAAAAAAAGGTTGAGTACGGCTGCTCTAGAGTCTAGAGAGACTCCTCTAGTGAAAATTCAAGTTTTTAGAAAGAAATTGCTTTTAAAACATAATCAGTCGAAAATAAGGCCCAATTTTTAAGTTAACTGTTGAAATTTTAACCGGAACTGAAAGCCTAAAACAAGATAAGTTTTTAATCTTGCTCTCTATACGTTAACTGTAAGACTTAAGTTAAAATAAGCTTTGAAACTAAAATTTTTCTTCAATTATGTTTAACTGCTAAAATCTGAAATTAGACATTTCTGTAACATCTTATTCCTTTACTCCACATTTATTAAGCTTAATTACTCTGATTGTCTTAAATTTAAATTCTGAGCATCAAACATGAGTTTTAGCATCCCATTCTATCATAAACTTAAATTTAAGGTTGTTAGGTGAGACATCTATATTCAAACATTTAAAGTAAGTTTTCCAGCAATCGGGGCTTCATGCAGATTTTTAAATCTTGATTTACCGTCTACCCTACATTAAAATGTATCTGCCTGTATATTCAGCGGCTACTGGTCTGATTACCTTTAAAAAGATGTGAATAAAAAGGCAACAGATGATTCTAGACCTTGACCTTCTCGTAACTAGGATCTCATGTTTGGAGTACTGGAGCCCACTTTCTAGTCTGTCATCACTTGTTCAAGTGAGACTATCTCTTGAAATTACCGGCATTTCAGTTACCTCCATAGATGCTAACCTAAGGGGGCACACAACCTTTGACTACTGGGAAATGACCCTAAACATGATCAAATTCGAGCTACTGAAACTCCAATAATATTAATGTATATATATAATTTTTTTGTTTTATATCAAAATTACAAGTCTTCAGTTATATTTTATACAAAAATAGAACTTGTAAAGCCATAAATAATTTTTAGATTTTATTTTTAAATGTACACATTACTAAAAAGGGGAAAAAATCACTGGATGTTTCGCGCATCATAAAATTAAGAAATATGTATACAGAAACTATTTTTTGGTCAAATTAAATTAATAATACACTCAAGTTTAATGTAAAACCAAAAAATATAGTTAAAATTGAAAAATTTACATAAAATTTAAAAAAATTTAAAATTTAGCAATTTTTTAAAACATTTTCAAGTGTAACATTTCAAGTGTTTTTTTTTAACTTTTCTGGTTTTAGTGTGTAAAGAAGCTTATAATACAAATCTGATAAAAATTTTGTGTGTCTAGCACACATAGTTTGGGAGTAACAGTGCGCGGAATCCAAAAATTCACATATTTGAGAAAACTGAAGTTAAAGTTGGAATAACTTGGCTATGGCAACAGAGTGAGCTTTACATAAAATCTCATAACTCGAGAAATAATGAAAATTTTTTTATGCGGTTTTTTGCATATTGTTCAGAAATGTCCCAAAAATCAGAATATAGCAAAAACAAAAAATCGATTTTTTGAAGTTTTAAAGGTTGTGAGCCCCCTTATGGACTACAGGAGACTGCATGGCAGATTTGCCTCTTGCGCGTGTAAGAAAAAAAAATATTCTTAGCAGCAGCTTCCAGTTTCAGAGTCTGAGCATTCCTACGTAATACATTTCTCCACCGTTCAACTACTGAGTAAAAGATTGATATAGGAGCTGGAAGGAAAATAATCTACAGAAACATTTCATTACGTAAAACTGAAAGAACTATCTTTTTTTTTAAATATTGCGGGGTGAAAACTATAAAAACATAGTAAATTATCTGCAGACAATGGCTGGGAAGTTTTCGGAAAGATAATATTTTTCTGTATTTAAAACTGTTTTCATAAAAAAATTCTTGTTTATGAGACTGTTTACTTTAAGTACATCATTACAAAGAATATTGAGACTCAATTGTGATGGATCCTTCATACGTGCTCTTTGATCCACGTGTTTCTAAGAAAAAAAATCGGTTTTCCCTTTAAAAGAAAATAAAAATGTTGTAAACCCAAACTTTCTGCCTTAATTTATTTGTTTCAAAATTTTCTTGACTCAAAGATTCATACAGTTTTTAGGAGAAATGTAATTGTTTTCAAGGAACTCCGAGGAAATGAATGAAGTTTTCTGACACATCTCTAACCATCTACAATGTTTGCAAACTAGTAAAATATGTTCTAATTGCCGTAATAAACGGATGACTCTCTACGAGAAAAGAGAGCTTTACTGAAAGTATGAGAGAGGGCAAAAGACAATCTGTCAGAGAAGTTGCAGACATTAAAATGTATATTCACACAAGATGTTGAAATTATGCATACAAATACAAATATGAGGAACATTTGAATGAGAAAACACTGGTTTTAAACGACGTGCAATGGAATCCCAATATGACGAACTTCCAAAAAATAAAGTTTTCGATTTAACAAAATTTTCTCCAGAACTTGGAATTTCAATGACATTTAAAAGTAAATCAATCACCATGCTACAAAAAAACGTTCATACGACAAAATATTTTCACTATAAAAAACATTCGACGTTATTTGATTGGGATTATAGCTGCTAAGAAGAGTTCCTCATGAAATGTTCCGACCATCTTAAGTACATGAAATTTTTGTTCATTATGAGACACTTGTATAGAACATAATTATGGATTCTGTCACTATTTGGGAAAGTTTTTAGATGGAACTCTAAATAATGATTCAACTGCAAATCTCAGATTTGAAGTATGGGAATAACGTAAGATTTTACGCAGGCAGCAGCATGAATGGGCGGCTATAGAAAAAGTTAAGGTTACTTTTTCAGGTACTATCTATTTGAAGTTGGGTGATGTTACTGAACATAAATGAGAGAGGCAGTAGAGCAGTCAATCCGGGGCTGAAATTTGACAATGGTAAGAATATGGTTCGAGACTCTGAAGAGTTGACTTGACATTTAAGATTTATTTACTGCAAATGATTTTTTCCTCGTGTTTTTCTTTTTTTTATGACTTGTAAAATAAATTTTCCATACGTGAAATACTTTCAATTAAAGAGCTATTTTCGTCAACACTCAAGAAGTTAAAGGTAATATTTTTAAAGTAAAACAAAAAGCTTACTGGAAAATCATATTTACAATAAATTTGTATTTACATCTAAATTTGGTAATTTTTCTAAGTACACATCCATGCTAATTGAAAGCAAAACGAAAATTTCACTTTCTATTGCTTATACCTTACGCGATCATCTTGGAGATTTCTAAGACTTCGAGCAAAGCATATTTGGCGGAGGGTTTCATGATGAAGTCCATTTATGCTATTGAACACCTCTCATACCCTTATATTACTATATATGCTCTTTCCTATCTTTTCTTGAAAACTTTTACTTTGTAATCTCTCCGTCCCCAGCGAGGGAGCTATGAAGCTTTGCGAAAGGTTATTTAGAGTTGCGATTGGAAAAAGTCAAATTACTTGGCAATGAACAATAAAGTGAGTCCTCATATGGATTTACCATCGTTTCTTTTTGTCTTCATGTAATCTTTATGGACACTTTTTAACCTATTTTATTCCTAAACGTTTATTTTGACGAAAAACTTATGCAGCATGTTTTTGTAAAGATTTCACAATTTCCAATTTTGTATTCTATGTTATAATCTTCAATTCGTTCCCGATTCTTTATTTCGTGATTAATGTATGCGCTAGTGATCTGTAAAAGAGGTATCAAACAAAACTCTTTGTCGATAAATCCCTTTACAGCGAATCTTTTTCTGCGTGTATTTTTTCCCAGAGAAGTATAATCATTAAAACTCTCCACCTTAAAACAAAGACAAAAGATTGATTGTACAGTCACTGTTACTTGTACGAAAAAGAAAATGAAATAATGAATATAAGATTGTTTAATGAGCAAGGACTTGTTTGGATGACCTTTCAAGGCTGGTCAGATTCGTTCAAAACAGCAGTCCGGTTGACCCACTCTTTTAAAAATTCTCTTTAATTAATATTCCCGTTAACAAAACATGTTATTTAAATCGATTAACAGCAATGTTTAGCCCTGCATTTGCGATATAGAACAAAATGGCCAAAATTTTTAATAAAATAATATGGTATATTTAACGTGTTCCTCTTAAAGTAATGACATTTAATAAAAAATTGCTCCATACAATAATTTTAAAATATTCAATAAAGTCTAATTTAAATAGAATTCCTGTAAAAATTACTGTATTTTTATTCTATAGAACTCTTGCAATACTGCTGAATCATCCTGAATTTAAAATGTTCCTATTTAATTAATATTCACGTTAACGAAACATGTTTTTAAAATTAATTAACAGCAATGTTTAGCCCTGCATTCCCGATATCGAACATAATGGCCAAAATATTTAATAAAATAATATGGTATATTTAAACGTGTTAATAAGTTATTTCCTCTTAAAATAATGATATTTATTTAAAAAAAATTCCATACAGTAATTTGAAAATATTTAATAAAGTCTAATTTAAGTAGAATTCCTATAAAAATTCTTGTATTTTTATTCTATAGAACTCTTGCAATACTGCTGAATCACCCTGAATCGGAAATGTTTCTATTTAATTAATATTCCCGTTAACGAAACATATTTTTAAAATTAACAGTAATGTTTAGCCCTGCATTCTCGATATCGAACATAAAGGCCAAAATTTTTAATAAAATAATATGGTATATGTAAACGTGTTAATAAGTTATTTCCTCTTAAAGTAATGATATTTAATTAAAAAATTTTCCATACAGTAATTTAAAAAAAATTAATAAAGTCTAATTTAAGTAGAATTCCTATAACAATTCTTGTATCTTTATTCTATAGAACTCTTGCAATACTGCTGAATCGCCCTGAATCGAAAATGTTTCTATTTAATTAATATTCACGTTAACGAAACATATTTTTAAAATTAATTAACAACAATGTTTAGTCCTGCATTCTCGATATCGAACATAATGGCCAAAATTTTTAATAAAATAATATGGTATATTTAAACGTGTTAATAAGTTACTTGCTCTTCAAATAATAGTATTTAATAAAAAATTTACTCCATACAATAATTTTAAAATATTTAATAAAGTTGAATTTAAATAAGAATTCCTATAACCAATCCCGTATTTTTATTCTATAGAACACTTGCAATACGGCTGAATTGTCTTTATACTAAAATAAAGAATAGTACATTTATCAACGTTTACTTGTCTACTCAAAAATGCAAAAGCATTCTCCTATTTTAAGAATTAGATAAAACAAGGATTTTGCATTCTTGTAAATATATTTTTAAAACAATGAGAAGCTATTATTATAAGGAAAAATGCGTAATATCTTAAAACATTTCGTTCCCTCCTTTCAACAACGTCTTTTAAAAAAACAAAACAAAAACAAAAACAAAAAAAAACCCCGTGATTTTTCAGGAGAGTGATTTTAAAGTTTAAAAGTAGAATAAATTGCATTAAAAATAAATATTAATTCTGCTTTCTAGCAGAAAAATATTGAGCTAGATATGACGAAAAAAAAACCCGTGATTTTTCAGGAGAGTGATTTTAAAGTTTAAAAGTAGAATAAATTGCATTAAAAATAAATATTAATTCTGCTTTCTAGCAGAAAAATATTGAGCTAGATATGACGATCTTGCAGAGATATACAACTTTTTCAGGGCATTCTGAAATCAGGCATAACTCAAAATCACCGATTTTTGTGATATGACGTTGTTGAAAGCAATGAGCGATTTAATGATTTCAGAATAAATTAAATTCTCGAAGCTTAATGTACTATCTGTTCTTTGTGTACTGTTTATTTGCTAATCTCGTTAAAAAGGGCTATTATCGAAGTAAGAATTAAACCCACTATCTTCAATTTCCTACGCCATTGTTATAAACACTGAACTGCCGTGTTTGGCTGTTGTTCCACCTTAAGGGTTCAGAGATGCCATGAAAACGCTTATACATTAGTACTAAATACAGAAATTTCATCAAGTATAAGTAACTATCAATACCAAGTAATTCAGTATCAAGTAATCATTAAAAGTATAATGCTGAAATGATCACGTAAAACAATTGATAAGAAATTTAGGATCTAAAATATGTAAAGGAATTTGTAATATTTAATAACTAAGTTGTAATTATATGTAAAGTTTTAATCTACATTTAAATTTATATACGTATCCGTGCACGCACACACACGCATATGTGTGTGTTTGTGAGAGTGTGTAGGGGATGACCTAAGGAAAATGGAAAATACAGAACTGGAAGAACAAAGTTCAGGACCGTGAAGACAGAGATCTGTCTGTAGGGAGGGTCAGGGGGGGGGCAAGGGGTATAATAATAATAATAATAATAATATATATATTATATTATATATATACATACACACACACACACACACACATATATATATATATATATATATATATATATATATATATATATATATATATATCTCAGAGATTGTCAGATATAGTTGTGCGTAAGTCTATTATACCAATAAAAATTTTAATATTGATTTTAGTTTTTCTTTTCAGTCTGTGAATGCGTCTAACTCAGTATTTTAATTTGAGCTTCAGTATTTAAATGTCAAAGTGTGCAGTTCAAATTTTGTAGCTTCGTCATACAAGTATTTTAAATGGATAAAGTTGTAAACATATCCATTACAATGATTTTATATTAAATTACGTCTTTTAAAATACCTCGCTTAGTACTAGCTCGGAGATATTCCCTGAGCAGTGGCTTCAGAATACAAATTACTTTAAATATAACACTGTGAAAAGATTCTCTAAGGGAATCTCTAAAAGAAAATAAAGTCTCAGATATCTTTTCTTTCAAAAGAAAAATCTTTCATTGCTGTAAATATCTAAGATAATGTTTAAAATAAATACCGCAAGAAAATAATTTAGTGAAAACATACTTCATGAATATGTTGATTATCTCGGTAAAGACAATATCTATAAAGATACTCTAAAATCGAAAATTCGCAAACTATTTTAAGTTGACCTTTCAGCCGAGATGATAAAGTCCTGATAGAGATTACATTTTGAAGAGAATTAATTTTTTTATTAAAGATGTTCACCACATATGTCAAAAGTAATTTCCAGATGTCCATAATACTTTTTTTCTTAAGGAAATAACCTGTTTCGCAATATCTGTATGATAAAATTTATGTACTCCGTTAAAGTAAAGTGCTTGGTTAAGAATTTTGAAGAGCAATTTAAATAGATAATGATTACGCAAAGCCCAAATGCTCAGAGACAAGGAGGAGGCCTACTTTTCAGAGTTCTTGATGTCACTGAACTTTTTGGCTGTTTCTTTAATGGGACGGAGTATTTTCTTATTTGCATACCTATATGTATACGTGTGCATATACACATTCTGGTATATACATATATATATGTATGTATATATGCTTACAAATTTAAAACTGAATCTGAATTCTTAAGTTGAGAATTGGACCCGAAATAATGTAAGTTTAATGATATGTCAGTCATTAGACGTTTTATCAAGACAATATTTTGAAATCTTAGTTCATTTATATTTAGAATTTTTTATAATTTCAATCTAAACTTTTTAATATTATATGTTTAGATAGAAAAAGAAGATGCGATTAATCCTTCCTGAGGAAGCTTTGCTGTTGATTTTTATCGCAATCTGTTTTTAATTTTCCCTTTGTAGTCGTTGTCACTTCTTTTGCTCGCATTTCTCACTTTTGGTAATATCTGCACACGCGCATTATTACCAATTAATATTTTGTGTATTTCGTTTATTTTAGTCTGAAAAACCTTAATACCCCAGCATTATTTTAAATATTCTATAAAAATTGTTCAGCCTTACGTTTAAAAATTTAAACCATTTAAAGTAAGGGAAAATTTTAGAATATGAAGCTGAACTTATCTGTTGAACTAATATATTATATTTCTCTATTCAGATATTTTAATTTTGCGCAATAGCCATCGTACCCTTAGGGTTATATCCAAAGTTCGTTTTTTTCCGCTTTTTGAAACTGTGAAACTGAAGCTTCCGATTATGTCTTTAGCCTTAACGTAGTTTTTAACAATGATATGATCCATAACAAAAATTCGATGCTATACTTTTTTTCTCATTTTATTTATTTTATTTTTATTTTTCTTATTGTATAACTAACTACTCAAACATCAATTCTATTGTTATTCAAATTCAAAAAATCATAATATTTCATATTTTATGGACCGTCCGGCTGTCAATGCGCTGAGGAGGGCCCTAACTGAATTCAATTCGTGCCCCCCCAAAAAGTTAGAAGTACCTATGTCGCTTCAGGCTCATAGAAATCAGGCTCATACAAAGTTTATCGCACCCCCTGTTTAGAATTATTACGGTGCGCACATACACACTTATTCAAGTATTCAATATAAATTTTTCTGAAAGTTCTTAACTATTATTTGCGAAATTCATAATTTTCGGTGTGAATCGTCAACTTGTTTCGATAAATATGACATTTTCCCTCCACAAAAACGAAATATTATGAAAAAAATTAAAATTTGCCACGCTATCCCTAAAAATTAAGGCAACATTCTCTGATGCGTTCTTAATATACATATCTCTTTGTAGATTGCATTTGTTTTCCATTTATTTCTGCTTTGGTATTTCAAATCGCTAACTATAACATTACAGAAGAGGAAAAATTTTCAAATTAACTAATTCATTAGAACGAGTCAGGTGTAAAGGATTTTACCTGTTGGGTTCATTCCATTCGTTTTCTATTTATTTCTGCGTTCGTATTTCAAAACATTTATTATAACATTATAAAGAAGAAAACTTTTTAAATAAACTATTTCCATAATTCATAGAATGAGAGAAGTACAAAGGATTGTACCTGCTGGGTTGATTTCATTCGTTTACCATTTATTTCTGCGTTGGTATTTCAAAACGCCTACAATAACATTAAAGAAGAAGAAAAAATTTTAAATATACAAATATACCTTTGTACCTGTCTCATTCCTTCTTAGAATGAGACAGGTACAAAGGATTTTAAATTTAACATTATCCTTTAGTTTATGTTAATTTATTAATATCGATGAATTCCTTCATTAAGTAGTTCTGCTGTAGTTAATGAATATTACAATTTGAACTAATCGAAAATACACTCATAGGCAAAAGTTCTTACCGATAAAGTGTTTTAGATTACTACGTACTTTCATGAATCTTTCTTCAATAAGATTGGTTGTTAATATTTGGTTTTTTATTAGTTCTTTTTAGTGTTGATTTTTTTAATATAACTAGCTGAAAACCCGCACTTCGCTACGGAGTACATACAAATTAAATACAACGGTTAATGTATGCAATTAATGCCAAATAAATAAATAAATAAATATATATATATAAATATATATATATATATATATATATATATATATATATATATATATATATATATATATATATATATATATATATATATATATATATATATATATATATAATAAATACGACGATCAATGTATACAATTGATGTAAAAAAATATATATTTATAAAAAAATCGTAAGGGATATTTTTATAGACAAAATAATGTAGAAGAAAATATTCAAATTAAATCTAATAGGACATACTGAAGAATAGTACAGTTTGAGGAACATATCTTTTACTGTATTTTAATATTTTTTTAGATAATGTCCAATCATCTGCCGCATTAGCAAGAAAAAAAATTGTCTATTTAGTTTTTATGCACGTCACGATACATTTATTTAAAGTACCAGAAAAAGAAATCACGTAATCAGCATTTAATAAATTAAATACTAAAAATTAATCTCTAAAAATTCACCAAAAATCAGAAAATAGAGGTAAAGATTCGAAAAAGATTTCATTTTAAAGGAATTTTTATGATCTTTCTCGTGATATAAATTTTATAACACTCGGATTATTATTTTAAATGCAAACTTAAAAAATGTTACAAAACAGCCTAAACATTTAATTTAAAAAAATCTAAGAAGAATTTTTCAAAAATCTTTCTTAGTGCACCCCTACACTATAAGAAGAATCGCCATGCAAAATTTCAGCCCTTTAGGTCCAGCGGTTTGGTCTGTGCGTTGTATGTCAGTCAGTCAATCAGTCAGTCAGTGAGTCAGCCAATTACGGAACTGTTTTATATGTATACAGATTATATAAAGACTTTAAATGCTTACAGCGAGTCTCACTAGAGAAACGTTTCGAAAAGTACTCTAACAAATTTCAAATTTGGAAAGATCATTACCAGTCTATAGTTGGACATCAATCATGCAAAGCAACTTCTCAGTGGCTAGTTAACATATGTTAACCTTTTAACTGTTCTGGATTAGAGCATTCGTGGTGCAGGCTTCCAGTTCATGGTTTTCAGAAAATTTAATT